>CM052438.1:73555037-73586042 GCA_028533085.1 Varecia variegata | reverse complement strand
ATATAAAGAAACAAATTATTTTTGCTAATATTTTTCCAAAGTCTCAATTTCCACATAAAGTTTGGCTCTTTGGAAAATAAGAATAAAAAATTAACTACACATTTGATGTTATTAGGCTCCTTAATCACACTGATTTTCTGAAACTAAACAAACAGCTTTTCTGCTTCCTTTACTTTTTTTTTCCTATCCATTTTAGAAAAAATTTTTAAGGCCAGTCATGGTGGCTCACACCTGTAATCCTAGCACTCTGGGAGGCTGAGGCGGGAGGATCGCTTGAGCTCAGGAGTTCGAGACCAGCCTGAGCAAGAGTGAGACCCAGTCTCTACTAAGAATAGAAAGAAATTATCTGGACAACTAAAAATAAATAGAAAAATTAGCTGGGCATGGTGGCGCATGCCTGTAGTCCCAGCTACTCAGGAGGCTGAGCCAGGAGGATTGCTTGAGCCCAGGAGTTTGAGGTTGCTGTGAGCTAGGCTGACGGCACGGCACTCTAGCCCGGGCAACAGAGTGAGACTCTGTCTCAAAAAAAAAAAAAAAAATTTTTTTTAGAGATAAGATCATGCTCTGTCGCCCAGGCTATAGTGCAGTGGCCTGATCATAGCTCACTGTAAATTCCTGGGCTCAAGGTATACTCCTGCCTCAGCCTCCCAAGTAGCTAGGGCTACAGGCACGTGCCACCACACCCAGCTAATTTTTTTATTTTTTGTAGAGACAAGGTCTTTCTATGTTGCCCAAGCTGGTCTCAAACTCCTGGCCTCAGCTTCCCAAAGTGCTGGAATTACAGGCATGAGCCACTGCACCCAGCCCTCACTATATGTTCTATAGCCCTTGCCCTCGACAAGCACCTCACTCAGTGGTTGTAGTTCTTTATCTGATGGGGTGACCCAGAACTTCAATCATGAAGGATCTAAGCCCTTAGTAGTCATGCCTGAATTAGGTTGTTGAAGTTTTCCATTGACTTTAATCCAGGGCATGGTAGTACTAAGAGAAGCCCTAACAGATAGATCTCATGTATTCCAGTCTTCCTTGCCTCGATTGTGTAGTTGCAGACCAATTTCCCTTTGGCAATCACTGTTAATTAACCCAGCACTTCCTTGTTTGCCTGTTAATTCAGAGGTATGAAAAGCCTGAAGTGGCCAGGTAGCAATCTTAACTTTCACTTCATGAAGTCATTGTGTTTCCTAGTGGAAGCATTCTTCCCTTTAGAAGTAGGACCTCTAGACTAGCAGCACATAAATTCTCAGTAATAGGAAGCAACATTTTGCTAATGGATCACTAGGGTAGTAGTGAATGGTGTCACTCCCATTTCCACACTTTGATTCTTGGACCTGTGAATTTTGGCTGTGAGACAACCAGCAGCATATATTGGTGTTGATTTAGAGCATATAACAGCTACCCGGAGAAGTTTGCCCCAGCCCTGCAAGGTATTGTCACCTAGCTGGTACCATAACTGAATCTTCCAAAGGCTGCTCCACTGTTCTATTAAGCCAGGCACTTCAGGATGGTAGGAAATATGGTAAGACAACTGAATTACATGATCATGGGTCCAGTGGTGCACTTCATTTACTAAGACATGAGTTTTGTGACCAGAAGCAACGGGGATGACATGTTCTGTGGATACTGGTCGGCCTCTTTCCCTAATGACTCCTGTCACCACCCGGTGAACTCATAAGCAATGTGACTGTAATGGCAATATGGACTTTCAGTCAGTGGACACAATGGCTGAGTTCCCAATCTGCACGCAGCACAGACCAACACAGAGCCCCTCGGGTGGCACCATTCCCCAAGGTGATCAGCTAGGTACCTGGTGGCAGGTTACGTACGTTGGACTGCTTCCAACACGAAAGGAACACTTTGTTCTTACTGGAATAGACATTTACTCTGGATATAGATGTGCTGTCCCTGCACACAATGCTTCATGAAAATTACCATCATGGACTACTTCACTTGGAAGCACCCTCTCTTTGTAATATTTTGCAAAAGAATATACATAGCACTAAAACAGAGAGTCTAACTTTCTTTTGTGACCAAAACTCTAGTACTATATTTTCAATAGATTTGTTTTAATAAACTTGCTCTGAAATGGAAAAAAATTGTCCACAAATTACCATTGGTTATAAATGCACTACTAACAATGTGATATGTCTATAGTAATAAAGTGAGTGCTATATTCAGTATGCTTTCCATCAGTGGATATAATGGGTTGTCAGTGCTGAGCAGAGAAGATTTGGATCCCCACGGGCATAATTTCAAGATTTTTTTATAGTATAGTGGAATTTTGTAGGATTTTATAAAAAAACGAGATACCCAGATTCTTTATTGAACAAATTCTCCCAGTGCATTTGACTTGATTTCACCGTTGGTTTTTTCTTGATTTTTACTAGGTTTTCATATGTTAAATTTTAAGTAGGGACATTGTTGCAATTCTTTAAGGAGTTTTTATTTTTGATCTGCTCATTGCTAAAATATTTTTTAAATGAACCAAAATGATTTCTATAGTATGTTTTAAATAAATAGTCAATGAAAATGTGTATATTAGTATCTATATTTATGTACTATGCTATTATGCATAATCTGTTTTCTTTAAAATTTGTAACTTTTTTCTTCCCTTTAAATGTATCATTAACTTGTGATAATCTTAACCACATTTTAACTCTATTTTGGAATGAGTATGCTTTCTTAAGGATCGGCTTTTTAATTTTCTTTTTCTTGCCCTCTTTCCCTTCCCTACAAATTGTTTCTATTTTATCCTTGGTCTGTCCTCTTGTCTCTTTCTCATATATTTTTGTTGCTTACTTACTTCTCATCTAACTCTATAACTATCTTTTCTTATAATTCTGAATGATTTGTGCCATCTACCAAAATGAGTTTTTACTATATTTTACACTGTTAGCCAGTTTTTATTTGTCATTTCAAGGCATCCTCAAATTTGACCTCAATTTTGAATAACTTCCATTTGCTACTGATACAACTATAATGTTTGTGTGTGTCTCACTTTCCCATGACTTCCCATTAATTTAATTCCAATTAAACATGAATTACTATAGTTTTAAAACTTGAGTTAGATATAATGTAATAAAAATATACTTTGCTAATATACTTGAAATTAGATTTTAACATATTTCTTATTTGAAGGAAGCTTGTGTACGTGCCTCTGTCAAGCACATAACGGCATTTTGTCATGTTTACCGGGGAACTTTTTCTCCTGCCATTAGATTATTAAGCCCCTTAAAAGCAGGGACCACATTTAAATCTCTAGGGTCTGGCACAGTGCAGGTTTTTAATGAATGAATAGTAAATGGATAAATGAATGGATGGGAACAGTTAGTTGTACAATTTCCATGGTCTTGTCGAAAAAATACTTCCCCTGCCAGCTCCAAATGATACCAAATGAAATTTCTTTTGCAAGGGCCAAATCTTTTACTTTCTCAACCGGACTTGCTCTTAGAAAAACACATTCATTTTAACCTATTCATCCAAGGTAGAAGTTCTCAATTTTGGCTGAAGGTGAGAATCATATCCCTATCTTAGTAAAAATAAATTAGGAACCTTCTCTCCCCGTAGTAATTCAGCCAAGGCTGAGAACCATCATGCTAAGATATTATAGCAGCAACTGATGGCATGTTCCGAGAAACAAGAAAAAATGTGAAGTCCCTAATGACTGGGGGATGGGGGGTGGAGGGAGTCAGGGAGTGGGAGGGCAGTATTTTTTAAAGTATCTGTTGTCTTGAAAACTTAAGGGGAAAGATTGTAAGTACTTTCTTTCTTTCTTTTCTTTCTAGAGACAGAGTCTCACTCTGTTGCCTGGGCTAGAGTGCCGTGGCGTCAGCCTAGCTCACAGCAACCTCAAACTCCTGGGCTCAAGCAATCCTCCTGCCTCAGCCTCCCGAGTAGCTGGGACTACAGGTGTGCGCCACCACACCCAGCTAATTTTTCTATTTTTAGTAGAGACGGAGGTCTCACTCTTCTTGCTCCGGGCTCAGGCTGGTCTCGATCTCTTGCGTTCAAGCAGTCCTCACGCCTCTGCCTCCCAGAGTGCTGGGATTATAGGCAGGAGCCGCCGTGCCCAGCTTTGTAAGTACTTTCTAAGGAGGTAAACTTTGAAGAGGAAAAAATTTTAAATTTAAATTTTTAAATGAGGTCAGAGATTCCAACAAATGCTAATAAAAGGGCTCTTTGAGTTTCTTGGGCTTTTTACAAAAAATACTTCACAGGCAGGCAAACAGAGTGAACGTGTTAGGTATACAGACTAATACACTATGGGGAGAGCCTAAAGAAGAATCAAAGTTGAAGTGACAGAACTTGAGAGAAGAAAAAATGTTTTAAAGAGTTAGTATTCTCCAAATTTGTGTCTATACTAGTAATATAATTAAAACATAAAAACTGTATGTACATATACATGAGGACCAGAAGAGAGACTTAATGATTGACGTGTTTAAGTGTATTGAAATTGAAGACTAAAGTTCTAATTCCAAGTTTGGTATGAATATACTGTGTGTCCCTAAGCAGGCCTCTTCACTTCTCTGGGACTCAATTTCTTTATCTGCAAAATTAGAGACTTAGTGCTTCTTGCAAAGTTCCTCTAAAACAGTAAATATGTGCACTCCCCCTCAGCCAGAGTGCGGTAGCCTGAAATACCCATTCCAAGTCCAAATTTTTTTTAAAGTCTCATATTTTGTCTTCAAAGTTCATGTCCTAGTATGTGAGTTATCTCTCCAAAAGCTGTTTTTTATTTTTAATTTCATGTGCTTTTTATTCCTTACCATGCTTTATTGCTTTTTCTTTTAAATATTGCTGACCCTGTATTGTATATAAAATCTTATATTCTGCTTTTTTCACTTTGTATCGTATCTTTCACATTTTATATGTGTTGTTAAAATCTTTGTTGCCTTTCTTTTAATAGCTATATAATATTCAATCATATGGCTGTATATTATGTATTAACCTTCTCCTAATTTGGGATATTCATGGTACAGCCCAATGCGTTTTCACCTCAGCCACACTGCCTTCCTTCCCTCTGCCTGGCTCCATGTAAAAGGCTGAGGTTTCTTCACATTTTCTAATCGAACCATCTGAAGTGCAGGAGATCATAAAATGAAAAAAAATTTTTTCTCTTAGTGTTAAATGGTGTCTGGGTGATGTAAATTGTAATTCATTCTTTCTGGAAATCTCTGCTAAAGAGGGGGGAAAGAAACTAACATTCCTGGCGGTGGACTCCCCATATCTTCTGTAAAGGTTATCACATGTCATTACCCACCCAGTGAGGAAGGGACTCTATCCCACCTCATGGAACACTAAGCAGAGATTCAATGGAACCAAGTAACTGGCTGAAGATGTGTGACACCAGGGTTTAAGTTGGTCTGATCTGCCCCAGATCTGTCCTTGAGTCACACACTCTGTCACACAGCAGCAATAGAGACCACAGTCCCATGCTCTCAGCCACCACATCCAGCCCCCCAAGCCCTTCACTTAGCCCCAATCCCCTGCGCCAGCCTCTTTCCTTAGCTGCACAATGGTCTCTCCTGTGATTGATTGACATCTCATTTTTTTTTTTTTTTTTTTGAGACAGACTCTCACTCTGTTGCCCAGGCTAGAGTGAGTGCCGTGGCGTCAGCCTAGCTCACAGCAACCTCAAGCTCCTGGGGTCAAACGATCCTTCTGCCTCAGCCTCCCAAGTAGCTGGGGCTACAGGCATGCGCCACCATGCCCGGCTAATTTTTTCTATATATATTTTAGTTGGCCAGCTAATTTCTTTCTATTTTTAGTAGAGACGGGGTCTCGCTCTTGCTCAGGCTGGTCTGGAACTCCTGACCTCGAGCGATCCACCTACCTCGCCCTCCCAGAGTGCTAGGATTACAGGCGTGAGCCACCACCCCCGGCCCAAACTGTCTTAATGGTATAAAAAGTTAAGGAGTGATTTCCCATAATTTATACAAGTGGTACTTCTTCACCTGACCTCCTGCCCCTGTTTAATTTCTCTCAACTTACTAGAGCAAACTTTTAATATTTATGCTGAAAGTTGGCTGTAGGAGAAAGACGCCAGGAGGCAGCCCTGTGGCCCCAGAATTCATGACCTATGCCATGTGACACTCCTTCAGTATGATGCCAAACCACTGCTGTACATTCGATTTATAGGAAGTCAAACCAGGAAGGGTGCAACCGGTGTGTTGTGGCTTTTCCAGCTTGATAAATTAGGTATTTTAGTTGGGTGTAGACAAAAGTCACAACCATATGACATAAGAATCAGTTTACATAAACCCGTCCATATTAAGTCATTTTTAGTGAAAGAGGAAAATGTAAAATCTTTAATGCTTTTTACTTTATTTAATTTTTTGAGACAGAGTCTTGCTGTATCACCCAGGCTGGCCAAGAACTCCTGGGCTCAAGCAATCCTCCTGCCTTGGCCTCCGGAGTAGCAGGACCCACAGGCATGTGCCACAGCACCCTGCTAAATCTTTAATATTTTAAGTAAAGTATACTTTAATCTCTGGTTACAATGACAAAAATATAGAAGAAAATAGCGAGAAAACGAACATAGTTCTCATGGCAGGGTTGATAAAAATATGATATTTTTTCCCACGAAGTTTTTTTTAAGAATACTTTTGCTGTTACATAAAAAAAAAAATTAAGTAAAAAATTACAATGTATCTCAAAATCTTTCATTTCCAGCTGTTTTACTGTCAACGGATGATGGGAGACAGGAACTTAGTTTAGTAGTTTGCCTGAAGTGCGACAGCGTAGGGACTGTTCTGTAGGACAAATTGTTCAGCAAGCAATATGCCTTCTGTGTGGCAACCTAATGTCTGCCATGTCAAGCTAATTTGCTAAAAAAAAAAAAGTCTAGAATAAAATCTGTCACTTCATCTCAGTTACTTCCTATGGGAAACTACTATCCATGTTTTTCAGTCTAACATACAAAGAAAGGTATATTGTGGTTGATGTCAATATTTAAACACTTTGGAGTCTCTACATTTCAAAACCTTAACACATTTCCAAATTCCAGTTTGTAATTCTACTGCCTTATGCTGAAGCATGTTTAGCAGGATCAAGCTAATACAATGCACATCAGCTTGCCTTAAGGAATTATAAATGCACAATTTTAGGATATTTTGTTACATCTATACTGTTAATATATATACTGTAACAGGTCCATTCTTCTGATAAAAATATGCCTGTAGTACCAGCTACTGGGGAGGCTGAGATGGGAGGATTGCTTAAGCCTAAGAGTTGGAATCCAGCAGCCTGGGCAACAAAGTAAGACCCAGTCTCTGAAAAAAATATATACACACACACACACACTACACATATGAACGGATGATACTGGGGCATGAGGTCACGTGAGCACCAGCCTTTCAGATTGCTCCTACCAAATGGAGGCTCTCTCTCTTCCCAAGGAGCTGAGGAGGCTCGGAGCATCCACATGGCTGTCCCAGAAGGTATCAAACCATTCAATGAAGCAGAGCTACTTGGATATGTCTTTACAAGACAGTAGGAGTACTGTAACTGTGTTATAATTCCACTTAATTTACGCATATTTCTTTCTACTTCCCTTCCTTCCTCCCTTCCTCCTTTTCATCCTTTCTTTCTTTCTTTCTTTCTTTTTTTTCCCAAGACAGATCTCCCTCTGTCACCTGGGCTAGAGTGCAGTGGTGTCATCATAGCTCACAGCTACCTCAAACTCCTGGGCTCAAGGGATCCTCCCGCCTCAGCCTCCAGAGTAGCTAGGATTACAGGTATGTGCCACCACATTTGGCTAATTTTTTATTTTTTGTAGAAATGGGGTCTTGCTATGTTGCCAGACTGGTCTTGAACTCCTGGCCTCAAGCAATTGTCCTACCTTGGCCTTCCAAAGTGCTAGCATTACAGGTGTGAGCTGCTGCGCCCAGCCATCTTTCTTGCTTTTTTATTTTTAAATGTATGCTCCTTTCTATACTAAAGCCACTTGATACACATATAGGGCAATTTCCCCCAGAGTTAATGATGGTTGTATACAACCAAAAAAAATTAGAAAATGATGGCTGTACAGTCATCCCTAAGAATCCTGTTTGCCATGTCACTCTCTTCTTATACAAGGAAAGACTAAAATTTATTAAATATGAATAACGAGAAACATGGAACACTCATAATTAATCATTAGTGGGGAGTATAAAAATAATACATGTGAGGTTTTAAATATTAATCACCAAATTGAAGAACAGGATTAATTCTTTTAGTCAAATGTCCTTTGCATTTGTATTTTTTAACGATGACAGTAAGTTGCAACTATGAATTACAATAGAAAGCAAGCTAAACAATACATAAAAAACTAGGCTTACCTTAAGTAAGTGTTCCCAAAATTTTGAATTTACCTTACAGATAGAGGTAAAAAGGCAAAATATCTTGCCCCCTTGAGGAAAATGGTATAAAATAACAGACATTTGATAATTACTTTTACTTTAATAATTATCTCTATTTTACAACAGCACTACATTTTTGTATGGCTTTATTAAGAGAGAATTGGCATACAATAAAGAGCACATGATTAAAGTGTAAAACTGGGTAAGTTTTGACATATGTATATATCCTTGAAACCACCACCATGATGAAGACATCGAACATATCCACCATCTCCAAAAGTCTTCTTATACCTTGTGATGATTTCTCGCTTGGTTTCCTGCCTCCACCCCCTTTCCTTGGGGCAGCCACTGCCCTGTTGGCTGTCACTATAGGTTAGTTCAGCATTAATTTTAATAATCTATAACTAAACCCAAATAACCTTTTTCACTCAATTAAAAAAAGATTTGTTTTGTTTCTTAACTGGAAGGCAAAGTAGTAGTGCTGGAGTGAGGAGGAAGATACACAGGTCATTAGAAAGAAATCTTAATTGAGTAATGATTTTGTGGATTATTTTTCATACTCCACAGCCTAATGCTAATTGGATTAAAGATTCAAGAATCCAGGAAATGAAGTAAAAGAGGAGGTGTGTTGGTTTTAATAAATAGTGGGAGTTTTTTTCCTATCTCATCTATCAGCTTGTTTCTAATTAATAAATGGATTTGCAAAACCTGGCCAAAATGGAGATCTCCACTGATAGATGCTCAAACAAGCTGCATGTTGGAGTTTTATGTCAATAATAAATAAAGTGGATTGTTGCACATGACATTAAAACACTGCCTAAACTCTACCTTATGAAAATACAAGTTCATTCTGACTATTATTATATTACATAAAAAACATATGTATAAGTAAAGACTGGCTGATAATGCTAAAAACTATAGCAATCAATTTTGCTGGTTTGTGGAATTATGTGTATATTTTGTACTTTGTTTTGGATTAAACAAATATTTTTGTAACTATATATAATAAATAATTTATTTCTATCCCATTCTAATATACATTATTTTGTTGAACTTGAAAGTATGCTTTTGCATTTGAGAGTGTTTTTGTAAGATGTGATATCTAAAATAAACTCAGTACTTCATTTTATAAACAGCACATTTTTCATTCTCTTGACATTGCCAAAGCAAAATGCTGTACATTGAAACATAAAACAAAAATAGGCCCAACTCAGTTGGAATTATAATATATGTAGCACTAATGCTACTTATTGATTACCACAGAGGTGTTTGCTTTTGTTTTTTGTAGCTCTTCCACTACAGAGCAAAAAACAGAAATACAGTATTTGTGAAAGGCGGTTATACTAAAATGTTTTCATGCGTTGAATGCATATTCCACACTCTCATAAAGCAAATTAGTCTTTCATGGTGAGTGAAGTATTAGTTCTTCGGGCTATGTGCATTTCAATGCCTGAAAATGCTTAGACAATTTTAATACCAATAAATTTATGTAAGATTTGCGGCTTAATATATATTTTATACATGGGTTTATGTGTGAATTTTAATTAAATATATTCCAAGTAGTCTATTAGTTCTAATTACTGTTTACATGATCTCAAAGATATGGCAGTCACCAACCTAATTTTACAATTTACTAAAATGTTTTATTCATATATTTCTGGTTTAAAAGATACAGAAGTATTTCCAAATTGATTCACATACTTGAAACACATTTTTTGAGTCCTCTGTATAGAGCACCAGACTAGGAATCAAGGTATATTCAAATGAAATAGGAAATGGCAAAATGAGAATGTGCCCTTAAGGTAAGTACACAAAATTAGGGAGGCGATGAACATAAATCAAGGGTTGATAAACATAGGCACAGATGGGTATGTAGATAAGTCCTAGATCAGCACTGTATTTCTATGACCTGCTAATACTGATAATTGAAAAGATACTGCAAGTCCATCTTCATTTCTAGTTTCAAATATGTTAACAATTTCCCTGACAGTTGAGGCCAAAGTAGATAGTTTTGATGTACAAATGAAATAGTTCTGTGGATCTGCAGATTTGATTTACAAATGAAATATTTCTATGATGTATCTGCCCCACAAGGATTTTAAATGCTTGGGTCTGCACCTCAGACTAGTAGGAGGCCAAGCAAATTTAACTCAGAAAATCCTGGGACTCTGAGGTGGGAGGATTGCTTGAGCCCAGGAATTTGAGGCTGCATTGTGCTATGAGTGCACCTGTGAATAACCACTGAACTCTAGCCTGGGCAACATAGCAAGACCCCATCTCTAAAAACAAAAAAATTCTGGGATTCACTCACAAAAACAAAAGAAATGCTGGATTCTCAAGAAATAAAATTATAATATAAATTATTTTAATTATAATTTCACATTTATATATATTTGTATCTTTTATAATAAGTTTAGATTTAGCAAACGTGCTTCAAACTAATGAACAACTGCAATTCAATATACTTTCTTTTCTTCTGAAGTTAAAATCTGTGTTTTGGTTAAAGCCCTAAATTTTTAACAAAGAAACAGTTAATTTTCATCTATTTCTTTCAGAGATTTATGTGTTGCTTGAGAATTCTTCTGTTTAAATATTGATTATGAGCTATTTAATTACATTAAATAAACTGAGAAAGCATGTCACAAACTGGTTTTAGCAATAGCTGTATTTTTACATCTGTTTTTTGAAAAAGCTGGATTAGATATCTATATTTTACTTAGTAATATCTCAATTTCCTCAATAAGTAAGTCACTAAATTGAATTTATAGTTTATTTTGTCTTTCCTCCCATCAAATTACATGAATAAGAAATACTGTGGTCTCATAACATAATTCTATTTCCAAGAGAAAGAACATGCAAGTCTATAGAATAATAGTCAACAGTGATTTTGACAAAATATATTTATTGAGCATCTACAGTATGCAGGGTACCATAGGGGTGATAGATATGTATTTTGTTTGATGTTCTTGCTTCTAAGAAGAGTACACTTTAAAAAAAAAGAGAAAGAGAAGAGTCCACTTTAGGCAGGAATCCACATTTAGGCAAAACAAATAAAAAACATGTTTTCTGATCTATGTATCAAGGGTTGATTTGGTGGATCAATATACACCAATTTAGGGCCTCTGATTCAGACATTTTCAAAGTAACAATGTTAAAAATGAATTGCAAGCCTCAGAAATCGAGGGTGTGAGTGGTAATTGGACGGTATGCCCAACGAGGCCAGATCACAGAGAGTCTACTTTCTCTGAGCAATGGACACAGGTATTCAAGGGTTTCAAAGCAGGCAGCAGTTTTCTATGCAGTAGTGATAAGATTCTGAATTTAGTAACAGTATTTGACTAGAATGGAAAGTACAGATCTGAGAAATGTTAAGGAAATAGAATCATCAAAACATGGTCAGTCCTAGTATTCTGCGAGGCCGAGACGGACGGATTGTTTGAGCTCAGGAGTTCGAGACCAGCCTGAGCAAGAGCGAGACCCCATCTCTACTAAAAATAGAAAGAAATGATTTGGACAACTAAAAATATATAGAAAAAAAATTAGCTGGGCATGGTGGCACATGCCTGTAGTCCCAGCTACTTGGAAGGCTGAGGCAGGAGGATTGCTTGAGCCCAGGAGTTTGAGGTTGCTGTGAGGTAGGGTGATGCCATGGCACTCTAGCCTGGGCAACAGAGTGAGACTCAAAACAAAAAACAAACAAAAAAAGCATGGTCAGTGATTGAATGTGACTGGTGACAAAAGGCTTCCAAGTTTCTGGCTTGGGTGATGAGGTGGATGAAGTTGCCTCCTCTTAAAGAGAGGAGCCAGAAGGAGAAGCACACATGGAAGGGAAGACGTGGAGTTTTTGTTTGTTTGTTTTTAGACAGGGTCTCTCTCTGTCACCCAGACAGTGGCATCATTATAGATCATAGCTCACTGCAACCTCGAACTCCTGGGCTCAAGGGATCTTCACACTTCAACCTCCTGAGTAGCTGGGACTATAGGCATGCACCACCACACACCTGGCTAATTTTCAATTTTTTTGTAGAGACAGGATCTTGCTACATTGTCCAGGCTGGTCTCAAACTCCTGGCCTCAAGCGATCCTCCTGCCTCAGCCACCCAAAGTCCTGGGATTACAGGCGTGAGCCACTGTGCCTAGCCTGAATATGTTGTGTTTAAAGTAATTTGGGGGACTTTAAGATGAAATGCCCACTAGTCAGTCTGACCCTTTGGAACTTCAGGGAAGAAATCTTCGCTAGGATTAAAGATTTCAGATTCATTAAATAAATGACTCATTAGCATATATGTTGTCATTGAAATCATGGGAGTGGATGAAATTGCACAGGGTACTCAACAAATGTATAAACATGAGATGGAATGTATAACATTCATTAGACGCCATAAGGGTCTAATGAATAAATGAATAACAGAAGGTTAAAAGAGAGAATTAAGAGGTCATGTAAGAGTTTCAAAACAATAGGGAAAGTGCCAGGATAAACTGTACCCACTCTATAAGTTTCCCTAGAATAGTCTTTGGTCATAGGAACATATAGTTATGTAACCAAAACTAGCTATTTCAGAACTGACACATTTCAGTAGATTGTGAATCCACATTGTTATGCAGCTCATGGATCCATATTATTAATGAAATGTGAGGTTACCCCTTCAATTTGCTTTCTGAGAGAAGAAAAAACCTAACAGGAGGGTTGAGAGGCAGTATTAAATGGAAGTTAAGAGCGTAAACTCTAGAGCAATGATTCTCAACCTCTTTTTCATTATTGCCCCCCAGGAGACTTTTTAGACATATTTTTCCTAACCAATCCCTTCTCCCCCATGAAATTTTAATACTGTCTATATACTGTGTATCTGTTTACATAATATGGCCCTTTAGAGGGCCACAAACCATGGTAAGATCTACGATTTATTTTTACCCCCTAAAAACCAACATTCACCTTCATTGAGAATGCGCACACTCTGAGACCCACTCTGCCCAAATTCAAATCCTAGCTGTACTGCTTATTAGCTGTGTGACCTGTGCCAGCTGTTTAATCTCCCTGGGCTCCAGATTTCTCTTCTGTAAAATGGAGATGATAATAGTACTGTCCTCACAGGAATGCCGTGAAGATTAAATAAATTCATAGGTGTAAAGTACCTAGCAAGCCTAACATGAGCTGTCAGGCCTTTCCTACTTCCTATGTATCTTTCTCTCTTCTATCTCCTTGGTCTATTTTCATTTTGCCTTGTTACTGCATTGGTCTTTGTGAATGATCACTTTGTGTTTAGTAATTGTGCTCCTTATCATTTGGAAAACATTTTCTTTTCAAAGATAGGGTCTTGCTGCACTGCCCAGGCTGGCCTCTATCTGCTGGCCTCAAGCAATCCTCCTGCCCGAGTCTCCTGAGTAACTGTAACTACAGGCACACACCACCATGCTTGGCTTAGAAAACATTTTATTATTAATTTTACCCATGATAGTTTTTCTTCTCTTTGGTATTTAAGAATGACTTGACTTCATATCAGTTTTATTGAACTGTGTTTAATAAAGCTATATTTTAGAAGAAAAAAAATTTTTTTCTCAAAAACTAGGTATCAAAACAAAAATACTAACAAAAAAACTAGGTACCAGTATTCAGAGGCTCTGATTTATTTCCATGTCTCGTATTATTTTTCTGTTTTAGCCTAATGCCTAGACATTGATTATTTACAACTGTTACCAAAAGTCTGGATTAAAACAGAATTATCTAGTATACTCCATTTAACTAAACCTTAAAAATTTTATCCAGATGTTTAGTGCTATATAGCCACTGTTTATTACATGTGTGGAAGTTGGTCAGGTATAGAGTGAGCACCTACCCTTGGAGGTCACCCATATTTCAGGATCACAGAGCACTCCTAGGACCTTTCACAACATGGTAAAGACTATAAGGACCTGTGCAGTTGGGCACATGTCCCCATACCAGTGAGCCATATACGCAGATATGTGGTATCTCCAGTTTGCCCGGAGGTAACAATATTTTGCCATAAATTTCACAGTTCATCTTAGATTGTCAAAATACTATGTGAACAGCATAGAACTACTAAAGGCTTTAACTATCAGTTTTGATAATGAAGAAGCAGTGGCACAAATTGCTGAACCAGAGTGTTAATTAAATTCAATCTACTCAAAACATTTATTGAGCACTTATGACATAAGTGTGGAGTACAAAAGTGAATAAACTCACATCCCTGACACTAAGCACACAAGGGGGAAAGGGATGTATAAAAATAACCATTATAAGCCAGACACACTGGGAGGCCAAGGAGGGAGGACCGCTTGAGCTCAGGAGTTCGAGACCAGCCTGAGCAAGAGTGAGAACCTGTCTCTACTAAAATATAGTTTCAGACAGGCATTTGAGAATAAAGTAAAAAATAAAAAAAAAGAAAAGAAAGAACCTGTCTCTACTAAAATAGAAAAAATTAGCTGGGTGTGGTGGCACGCGCCTGCAGTCCCACCTACTCAGGAGGCTGAGGCAAGAGGATCGCTTGAACCCAGGAGTTTGAGGTTGCTGTGAGCTAGGCTGACGCCACTGCACTCTACCTGGGACAACAGAGTGAGACTCTGTGTCAAAAAACAAAATAAAAACAAAAAACCCCCAAAATACAGTTATACAAGGTGGAAAGGGATAATGATACAAATACAACCAGAGTTATTTGGAGCATAGAGGAGGGGAACAACACATTTAGCTGAAGGAATTGGGAAAGGCATTTTGGAGGAGGTGACATTTGAGAAAGGCCATATAGGATTTTGAAGGGCATTTTAGGATAAATATCTCAGGATATGATGAAATTCTGATTGTTTGCAAGGTCCTTGCAAGGGGCATGTTCTGTCCCCTACTTTCTCTCTGGGGCTTCTCCCGAACATGCTCCTGTCCTTTCTCTGGTCTAGCCACACTGGCCTTTCTCAGTTCCTGGGACCCTCTCTTATCACATGATTTCTACATATGCCATTCTTTCTGCCTGGAGCACCATTTCTATCGCCTTTTCACCTAGGTAACTCCTGATTATCCTTCAGACCCCATTGCAAGTGCCACTTCCTCAGGGAAGCCTTCCCTGGCTCCTCTGATGACATCAAATCCTCTAACACAGGCTCTCAGACCATTCATTTGTATGATCACTTGATTAATGTCTGTCTGTTCTAGTGGACCATAAGCTCCATGATGGCACTATGTGTATATTTTCATGTTTGTAGTACCTGCATCTAGCACAATGTCTGACACCTACTAGATGCTTACTTAACTAGTTATAGAATGAATACATGAATTACTATTAGCCAAGGAAAGTAGGTGAAAAAGCACAAGTGTTTTTGGAAATTGCTGAAAAATCTAGTTTGACTGAAGAAATAATCCTCAAATTTATGTTCTGAGAAAATGATGATGAACAAGTTGTACATAAGTATTTTTCTGATAAAAGTAAATATTGGCTCAACCAAAGCAAAAACAGACAATTGGGATTACATCAAGCTAAAAAGCTTCTGCACAGCAAAGGAAATAATCAACAAAGTGAAGAGACAACCCACAGAATGGAAGAAAATATTTGCAAACTATCACTCTAACAAGGGATTAATAACCAGAACATATCAGAAGCTCAAACAACACAATAGCAAAAAGAAAAAAATAATCTGATTAAAAAATGGACAAAAGATCTGAATAGACATTTCTTAAAAGGAGATATACAAATGGCTAACAGGTATACGGAAAAAATACTCAACATCACTAATCATCAGAGAATTGGTAATCAAACCACAATGAAATACCATCTCACCCACGTTAAAACAGCTTATAGCAGAGAGACAGGCAGTAACAGATGCTGGCGAGGATGTGGAGAAAGAAGAACCCTCATACACTGTTGGTGGGAATAAAAAGTAGTATAGTCACTATGGAGAACTTCCACTACTAGGTATATATTCAAAAGAAAGGAAATCAATATATCAAATGCAGCAATATATCTACACTTCCATGTTTATTCACAGTAGCCAAAATATGCAATCAACCTAAGTGTCCATCAGGGATGGATAAAGAAAAAGTGGCAAAAACATACACTGGGGAAAAGAATCTTTGTTCAATAAATGGTGCTGGGAAAATTGGATAGCCACATGTAGAAGACTGAAACAAGAGCCACACCTCTTACCACTCACAAAAATTAATTCACAGTGGATAACAGACTTAAACCTGAGGCATGAAACTTTAAGAATTCTAAAAGAAAATGTTGGAAAAACTCCTATAGACATAGGCCTAGGCAAAGAGTTTATGAAGATGACCCCAAAAGAAATCACAGCATCAACAAAAATAAATAAATGGAACCTGATCAAATTAAAAAGCTTCTGCACAGCCAAAGAAACTATCACTAGAGTGAATAGACAACCTACCGAATGGGAGAAAATATTCACATGCTACACATCCGATAAGGGGCTGATAACTAGAATCTATATAGAACTCAGGAAAATCAGCAAGAAAAAAAATCAGCCCGATTAAAAAGTGGGCAAAGGACATGAACAGAAGCTTTTCAAAAGAAGATAGGCTAATGGTCAAGAAACATATGAAAAATGCTCAACATCTCTAATCATCAGAGAAATGCAAATCAAAACCACAATGAGATATCATTTAACTCCAGTGAGAATGGCCTTGATCAAAAAGTCCCAAAACAACAAATGTTGGTGTGGATGCAGAGAAATAGGAGCACTCGGACACTGCTGGTGGGACTGCAATTAGTACAACCTCTATGGAAAGCAGTAGGGCCAGGGCGTGGTGGCTCGTGCCTGCAATCCTAGCACTTTGGGAGGCTGAGGTGGAAGGATCGCTTGAGCTCAGGAGTTTGAGACCATCCTGAGCAAGAGTGAGACCCCCATCTCCACTAATAACAGAAAAATTAGCCAGGCATGGTGGTGTGCACCTGTAGTCCCAGCTACTCAGGAGGCTGAGGCAGGAGGATCACTTGAGCCGAGGAGTTAGAGGTTGCTGTGAGCTAGACTGATGCCACGGCACTCTAGCCCGGGCTACAGAGCTAGACTCTGTCTAAAAAAAAAAAAAAGTAGTTTGGAGATACCTCAAAGAAGTAAAAGTAGAAAACTACCATTTGATCCAGCAATCCCACTACTGAGTATCTACCCAAAGGAAAAAAAGACAGTCTATAAAAAAGACATCTGCACCCGAATATTTGTAGCAGCACAATTTACAATCGCAAAGATGTGGAAACAACCCAAGTGCCCATCCATACATGACTTGATTAAGAAAAGGTGGTGTATGTATACCATGAAATACTTACTCAGCCATAAAAAAATGGTGAACTACCTATCATATTATCCTGGATGGAGCTGGAGCCCATTCTTCTAAGTGAAGTACCACAAGAATGGAAAAACAAACACCACATGTACTCATTGTTAAATTGGTACTAATTGATCAACACTGATGTGCATATATGGAAAGTAACATTCATAGGGTGTTGGGCAGGTGGGAGGAGGGAGGAAGAGGTGGGTAAATCCACACCTAATGGATGCGGTGTGTGCTGTCTGGAGGATGGGGGATGGGCATGCTTGTCGGGTGGTGCAAAGGCAATTTACCAAAGTGTTTGTACCCCCATAATACTCTGAAATAAAAAAAAAAAAAGAAAAAGTGGTATATACACAATGGAATATTATTCAACCATAAAAAAGAATGAAATCCTGTCATTTGCAGCAACATGGATGGAACTCAAAGCCATTATAATAAGTGGAATAAGCCAAGCACAGAAAGACAAATACGACATGTTCTCACTCATATGTGGGAGCTAAAACAGTGGATCTCATGAAGATAGAGAGTAGACTAGCGGTTACCAGAGGCCAGAGAGGGGTGGGGAAGGGCACAATGAAGGGGGAAAAAAAGAGAATATAAATGTATTTATTACCACAGAAATATAAACTTAAAAATGGTACAATGGTAAATTACATATGTATATTTTACTTCTATTAACAAAAGGAGAATAATTACATGATGGCTCTATTTTCCCAAGGCATAAAAACAGTACATCAGTGGATAGATTTCTTCACTTAAAGTTTTTCTCCTATACATGTTTCTTAAACATCTGAAGACTCTTACAGTGTTTTTACTGCTAGTAAGCAGCAGTGAACAACAAAATAAATGAATGTGCAGCAAATAATATTAGGAAAATGAGTTAATCATGATTAGTTTGACAACATAACCATTATGGACATGTGCTCGTGGATATTGTACTGTGCATACAGGTAGCAGTTACATTTTTCATGAGTTAAGTTCTTCCATGAGTTAAGTTGACCCTGTTTCTACTGAAAAAATGTAGAAAGGGTTGGCCAGAATCAAACATTCACAGGAAAAATGCAAGTTCATTGAAATATTATATTAATCATTTTGCAACTGTGTAGACAAAACATCTGGGTGATTGGAAGAATTTTTCATTTTCTAACCAATTTTTTCAGCATTATATACTCATTCAATAGCTTGATATCACCATAGTATCTTTATATTATATGTGTAAGTTTTGCTTTTGCTGCATATTAATCATCTGAAAACATTTTAGGATTTAAAAATCACAATTATAATAGTATGCTCTAATTGTTCAAAGAATTTCTATTTTTGTGTCGTTATCAGAGTTTTGCAGTTTTCCTATTTTCTAATTCAAGGGTTTCTATTAAGAGGATATGGTAATGCAAAATTCTAGTTTGTTTTAGGATTTTTTTGCCCATTATATTTTCCTAAAGTATTCATTTTATTCTTTTTTTCTTTCTCTGTTTTATTTAATCATTAAATTATCTTATTTTATTTGGCTTTATACTAAAATAACCCAATATATTATACTGACCTCACCAAAGCTAGACATATGTAAAGCATTTACTTAATTGAACCTCTCTGGCTTGTCTTGTTCTATATTTAAGCCTCCATTATGCAATGCTATTTACTTGATTTATTGGGTTTGGCTTACATGTTTTATAAATTGTGACTGTTGGGAAAATTTTAAAGAGATTGACTTGGCCCGATTGGAGAGTTTTATATTGAGGACTCATTGCCATTGAAGTTATATTTGTTTAGAAAAAAATACATCCATTTTAATAAGGACCTAGATCTAGGAGTAAATAACACTGGCTTCCAGAAGCTAGGACAAAAGGTTTCTTCCAATTTTAGATCCTTTTTTCCAATATTAGAATTGGAAAAAAGAATGTAATACCAAAGTCTATGTAATACCAAACACCAGGGGGAGGGGTTGGAAATTTAGTCATCGAGATGCTTCAGAATATTTGAATAGAGGACATTATGTAGGCCCTAAGTTTAAACGGTGTTCTACGTTGCCTTCTTTCCATCCAGAATTTGGGCTTCTGCACTCTTTTTCTAAGGCTATCTTTATGTAAAATAGGTAGAGTAATAATTACCTCATTAACCAAGTTTAATGGGGGTTACTGTGTATAGGTCCTTTAATATCCTCTGATGAAAGGGACAATTCAATATGAAATAATGCCCTTTTTCTGGCTTTTACCTGTGGTTTGAATTCCTATTTTTGTATGTCTTTTGCTATGATATTAATACATGGAGTGCTACGATGTGCCAAACTCTGTGCTAAGTGTTAGGGAGTCACAACTAAGTTAAACACAGTCCCTGAAGGAACTCAAAGATACATGATGGAGTAATGGCGACATGTACACGCTATAGCGGTAGCATTCAAGAAAGGCAGTGGGCTGTACTACCTGGCCAGTGGGAAGGAGGAACCGGGAGAACTTCAAAGAAGAGGTGACCCTTGAGCTGAGTCTCATAAGAGATTTAGATCTAATCAGTCAGCCAAGAGGGGGAAGGCATTCCAGGAGAGGAAACAGCAGAAATGGAGATGTGATACCTCATTCATTTAACCATTCAACAAATATTTACTGAGCAAGTTCTATGTGCTACAAATGGAAGACATGGCTCTGGCTCAAGAAATGCACTGTCTAGTGGGGAAGGAAGATCTGATAAGCAGTTAATGTAAATACAATACTATAAGAAAAATAAATAAAGACATTCACAGGGTGATACAGAGCTCAGAGGAAGAACTTCCAATCCAGATGTCTCAGCCAGCTTGACTGATTATGATACTGCTGGACATGGCGGCGGAGACTCCTGCTGCTCTGCTCCAAGATGGAGCCTCCTGGATCAAACCTTGGTTGACTCTGCTCATCCTGACACTGTAATTGGGTTTTCAGGGCCATCCCCATCAGAGTGCCTGCCCTGTGCTGTGTTCCTCCCCCGAGACTCCACCTGTCCTCACTGCCCTTGGGGTCCCAACATGCTTTGTGCTCAGGACCTCAACATTAAAACAATGAGTCAAGAGAGCAGTCTTGCCAAAGACTCAAAAGACCTGGAAGCGCCACTGACAGACCCATGGATAGAAAAGCTCCTTGTTGTCTCTGAACCAGCAGGTTTATCTCAGCTGGAAGCTTCTTAGAAGTGCAGAATCTCAGGCTCCTTGTCAGACCCACTGCCACAGAATCCGCATTTTAACAGGATCCCCAGGTGATTAATATTCCTGTTAAAGTTAACGTGGACTAGTGTAGCTCACACATCCAGCCATAGTTCCATTTAAGCCATTCTAAATGTACAGAAGTCTATTTCTAGGCCTGAAGAACACTTACCAACTTTCTTAGGTATCCTAGTCCTTACTTGGATGTATTTACACATAAATCCCTCAAGCAACAGATTTGAAACCTTATTTTCACCTTTGTTATAACCTCAGTGGGGATGAAAATAGTCACCACTCTTGTACCTTAACCTTCCGCATACTTTTAAAGTACTGGTTTTCTTAGCTCGTAATTAACTCAAAAAAGCCTTCATTTGCACAAGAAAGGAAATTTCTTGGGTTAGAAAATTTTGCTAACTTAAATAGCACATGCCTAATTGTGAAACACGGGGTCAAATTTTTCCTTTAAGCAGTTATTTCTTTTCTTGTAATAACGCTTTGCCAACAGCTACTGACTTCTGGTGTGCTTTGCAGAGGGTCTTACCCTTCCATAGGATGTAACCGTCCTGACCTACCAGGGCTTTTTCCTTTGCCCTGAAGTCTTCAATAACCACGTTGTCCAAACACTTCTGCTGGATAATGATTCTGACTTGTCCTGTGTAGGAATGGCTCTCCTTATACCTCTTCAGAGCCACAGCTGTGCTTAGCACAGAGCTTCCAAGATGGTAAGATGATCACATTTCATTATCTTAGAGTCCCCTCCATAAAAGTAGTAATATTGACTCAAAAGTGGGCATTTATGTATGAGCAACCATACACAGTCCACGGTACAAAAAAGCTTGAGAATTCTTTTTACTGATGAAAACACGGTAAATGAAAAATTTTAGGCTTTCCTCAAAGATCTAAAAATTTAATACAGTAACAGGCATAATAAATTCTTCTATTTATTCTGTAACTTACAGGAATCACTATCTTTAGACAGCAGTGATTTTCTGCATATTTATATGTATTGTGAATATAATTGAATTGAGTTGGAGCAATTGCCCTGATTTACCATACTGTGGAGTAGCTCTGCTCTATTCTCTTTTCCGTCTGGCATAGTGCCTGGCACGGTGTCAATACTCTAGTGGATGCTCAATAAATATTTGAATTAAGGGACAGATATTGAATTATTAGGAAATGGTCAAGCAAATTACTCTTGGGATGTTAATACAATATTTCTATTACTAAAAGAATAATACTATATATCTTGACTGTGGTGGTGGTCACACAAATCTTAACATGTGACAATTTGCCTAGAACTAAGCACATACACACAGAGCGATTGTCTTGGGCCAAATAAATGAAAACAAACATGTTCACACAAAAACATATGCACAAATGTTTATAGCAGTTTTATTTGTAATAGCCCCACCATCCAAATGCCCTTCAGTGGGTGAATAGTTAAACAAATTGTGGTACATTCATACCAGGGAATATTACTAAGCAATAAAAAGGAACAAACTATTGATTGGATGGATCTCAAGGAAATTATACTGAGTGAAAAAGACAATTTCAAAAGGCTATATACTATACGATTCCATTTATATAACATTCTTGCAATAACAAAATTACAGAGATGGAAAACAGATTAGTGGTTGCCAGAGGTTAGGAGTGGGGTTGGAAGGAGGTGGCTGTGCTATAAAAGGCTAGCACGAGGGATCTTTGTGATGGAACTGTTATGAATTTTGACCGGTGGTGATCACATGAGTCTACACGTGTGATAAAATTTCATAGAACTAAGTACACACACGTGGACATGAATGCAAATAAACTGAATAAGGTTTCTGGATTGTATCAATGTTAATTTCCTGGTTGTGATATTGTACTATAATAATACAAGATGTTGCCATTGAGGGTAACGGGGCAAAGGGTATACCAGATCTCCCTGTATTATTCCTACAACTATGAGAATCTGCAATTATCTCAAAATAAATATTAATAGTTAAAAAACAACATAGCAATTTCTCTGAACCTGGGGCTGTTATAAGAATTAATAAGACAAAATATAGAATGCACATCTTTGAAAAGCTTTCTTTATATCTGCAAGTCATTAATGTTATTTTTAATCTTGAAAGGGAACCCCAACATTAGGTTTTATAATTCAAAATTACACCAAGTTGATGTACCTAACCTTGATTCTGTCTTTTAAATTTGGAGTGTAAGGTTTTATTAATTTCTTTCACTTATTAGTGTCCACTAGTTTTGCTAACAACTTCAGCAAATGTTTCTACTACTTAAGAGATTTTGTGTGAGACACTGAATGCTGTATTATGGGTGCTCTCTATAAATACTGTTTAAAATTAGATGGCAAAGTCTTTCAATTTACATTCTGCCAACTGTTTTACCACACTTTTTTCCTTGCCTGTTTGCCTGCCATGTTATCCTCTATAATGAGTGAGTTACAGTAATTGTAGCTGGAAAAATCATCATGCAAGGAGGGAAAAAAAAGCTCAAAACCTGCCTTATTTTTAAATCAGTAAAGCTTCTGTCATTTTTTGGCTGAGTTACAGCCTCACAGCAAAGTCAAAGAACCAGTAGAGTAAATGCCACGTGGGGAAAGGCTCTGTTGAAGCATAAATTAACTGTATTTCATTTTCCCTTAATAAAGAATTTCAGTTTTTCCACAGTTAACTGTATAATCAATTTGCTCCCCTGCTGGTTTGCTAACTTGCTGTTGGCTTTACTTCAATAATATCGAGCTGAGGCTGTAATGAGAGAAAGAGGAGGAGCGGATCTCACTGAGAAAAAAATACGCTACTGTGATAGAACATACAGTTTCTCCTTCCTGGAATTTTTCTGGGCCTTTTATCCTTAAAAAGCCTAAATGTGTTGCCCCAAGACCCCACACCCTTCTGGCTGCCTAACTCTCCACTATAATATCTGGCATATTCATAGAGCTTCTGCAATCACGTTTTGGTGATTGAATGAGGCTCAAGTTTTATCTCAATTTTCTGCAGCCTTGAGCTATCCAAACTTTGAGCACCTTGGGAAGACTTTTTTTGTGTTATTTATTTATTATTTTTTTATCATTTTTTTTCTAAAAAGCATAATGAAGCAGAATTTTTTTTTATCATTTAACTGTGCAAGAATTTAGAGCTCTAAATAAGAAAGTATTTCGAGTAAAGTTGCTTCCATGAGTAATGCAACATAACTTTATATCAGACGCCGCTGTGCAATCAGCACTTTAATTGTAAAATTATCCTTAACTGGAAGGGTTGGAGAGAGCACAGAAAAAATACATTCTATCATAACTGCTGATTTTGTTCTTCCTGCCCTTCCCATGCCGAGAAATTATACCCTATACTATGGGTTTGTTCACTAACTTACTTGTAATTCCACTTTTTTTTTTTTTTCCAGCTCTCTGGATTACAAGACACAAGTTAAACATACAAGATAAACAAATATTATCTTTAGTCACAGAATCACCAGACAAAAAGCTGTTCAGAGCAAGCCGCCTCCACCCCTCCACTTTGCTATTTCTGCTCCTCATTCCTAAAGTGGTGTTTCAATTTGAGGACGTCACACTTAGAATTGGGAGAAACAGACATGAACCAAAGTCAAACTACCACCAACCCCTGTATCAGCTCCAAAGCTGGGTGTCCCAAATTTGATTGGCCTCCCCAGATAGCTTCATAGTCACATTAACCCCTAAGGTAACTTCCAGAGGACTGTGGAAGAGTAGAGGGTTACAAAACTTCATAGATTCTTGGTCTAGAAATTCACAAAGAACCTCCCCTTCTCAGCAGTAATTATTTCCTTTACTTTTTCCTTAGTTCTTTTTCCAATAGTTATAGCTGTTACTGTATAGTTTTGGACTATATTTCTCATTGCTCTCATTCCTGGGTCATCATTACACAATGGTTTGGGATGAGGTTTTATTTTTGTTTTCTTCCTTAATCTATCATAAATCCCTAATTTTTTTTTTCTCCCTGCCTTTCCCCAGAGACTCCCCAGGAAGTATTCTAATTAGCTGAGCTGTTTTTCTATTTCACTCTTTTTTCATCTGATGGGAAGGTCCATTTAAATTGATTTTTTTTCCAACAAGTTATATGAGAAGGAGCAAAAAGAAGTAAAAGGATAAGAAAATATGCCATTTAACCTTTGCCCCTCTGGAATCTTCAAGGTTTGATGTCTACCCGAAACTATGCACAAAATGCAACAAAGCATTCATTATTGTCCTGTCGTCGGAACATAAATCTGAGGCTGCCCAGCAATGCTAGGCTTCCTGAAATTTTTTCACTGAAGTCACCAAATCAAAAATTCAGGTTAGAGCTGGGTGTGGTGGCATGTGTCTGCAGTCCCAGCTACTCAGGAGGGTCACTTGAGCCCAGGAGTTCGAAGTTGCAGTGGGCTATGATGACACCACTGCAGTCTATGCAGTCTAGCCTGGGCGACAGAGTAAAACTCTGTCTCAGGAAAAACAGGGAGAGGGCATATTTATTTGAAGAAAACAACCTAACACGTTGTCACTGAAGTAGAATGTTCTGGTTAAAGCGTTTCAAACCCCCTGCATGTCATTTCTCTTCCTGATGCAGATCAGACTAGGAGCACAGCCCTCAGTCTCATCAAAGCAAACAACAGCTGGATTGGGGCAAAAAAGCACATCGAAGACAGTTGTTTGACTGCTTTGGGACAAGCCATGACAAGCCTAGGCAATAATTTGAAAGAAACTTTTCCAAAAAGATCATGTACCAAGCTCCCAATTTAGAAAGCCGTAGGGATCATGTCCAGTCAAATAATGGTGGCCACACCCATTGTGTCCAGTCAGATAACCATCCAAGAGATTTATGGTGTGACTCACTTAGAATCCACCAAAAAGATGTTCCACAGATTTTTTCTTTGAGACTGAAGGGTTTTTTTTTTTTTTAATCTCCTAATCCCTAGTTGAGAGTGAATCTGTATTCCCACTTTCATTTTTCTTTTCAGTGCTGGCTGGAATGATCACCATGTCTTTGGTCTTTGATCTGTTAATTCAGTATTACTGATCTTTGACAATCTTTGATATTCTCATTCTCATCAGATTTCTTGGCAAAGAGAATCTGCATAGGCATACTTGTTATTTCTAATAGACATTTTTTTCTTTGAGTTTATAGAGCCTCTGGCATAAAGGGATAAAATGGAAGCTAATGCTAAATTATTTTTCTTCCTTCTTGCCCTCAAGAAAATGAGAGGACTGAAGAAATCACTTATGAAAACAAAAAGAAAGTTTTATTGGTCTTTGCAGGGTAGGTAGCTGTGGAAATCTTGCTTCAGTGAGAATGCTGGTAGTCTAAAAGAAATGTCTTTGGATAAGTGTACTTGAAGGTAAGAAATTCCTTTTTCTTTAGCATGGCCATGTTGAGAATATGTGTGCGCGAACACACACACACACACCATATAAACAAGGCAAAACAAAACAAAAAATCAGAGTGAGCAAAGAGAAGGCAAATTTAAAGAGGTAAGACAAAAGTTAAAATTTGGTGTACTACACCCCAGGGCTTTATCTGAACTACTGCCCTGTGATCAGAAGCATTCAGTGTGACAACTGGCAAAGGCAGAGAGTGGAATAATGACTGAGAAATAAATTGCAAGAAAAAGTATGATGTTTTTCAAAGGAGACAAAAACTACTTTTTACTCTTTTTCCTTTGATCAAAGCGCGCGCACACACACACAGACACACACAGACACTTACATTGCATGACTTAGAGAAAAAATTAAAATGTTTCTTGCTGTGGCACCCTTACATGCTTTTTGCTTGGTGCATAGAAAAAAATATATTTAATTACTGTGGTGAGACAATAATGCAGATTGATCGTACAATGAGACATGCCACCTGGCATTTAAAAATAAAAGTAGATTTCCCAAATGAAGTCAACTCATACATTAAGCGCAAACTGAAAATTTACCAGTTTCATGGACTTTATCAAAAATCTCACCTTGGCCCAAGTAATTTTCAGGGAAAACAAAATGAAATGGAAGCATGTGCTCCCCATTGATTCACTTATGAATTATTATTGTTATTTATTTATTTGAGACAGAGTCCTGAGTAGAGTGCGGTGCAGAGTCCTGAGTAGAGTGTTGCCCTGAGTAGAGTGCAGTGGCGACGTCCCAGCTCACAGCAACCTCAAACTCCTGGGTTCAAGCAATCCTCCTGCCTCAGCCTCCAGAGCAGCTGCGACCACAGGCATGCACCACCGCACCCAGCCCACTTATGAATTATTTAACAAATACTCATTAAGCACCTACTAAGGTTTTGGACACTATGAGGGTTTATATCAGTTAGGGTCCCAAGAGTAAACAGATGGCACATTCAAATTAGGATAATCCAGGGGGAGTTTACAAAAGGAATTCATTTCAAAGGTGTGGGTAAGGCAGGATTACGCGAGAACCCAAGACTAGCATCAGTGACGCTGTTACCACCCGTAGGTTCTGAAGGGACAAGGAGACGGGAGGGCAGAAGAACCCACCAGAGGTAGAGCTGAGAGGATCAGGGGACGTCACAGAAAAGGAGCCTGGAGAACACATACCCTGATCTCAGTCTTCTTCCTTCCTCCAGTCTCTAGCCAGATCCCACCGACCGAACTCAGCGGAATCTGGGGCGCTGGGAGCCTGCAGGCTGAGTCCCCGCAGGCCAGCAGCCAGGGAGCAGAAGGGGCTGATGGACGCCCCTAGCGTAGGTTCAGACAAGCAAATGACAAAGCTCCTGTCCTCACAAAGTTGACTTTCTTATTAGAAAATATATATTTTCACCCGTAACAATAAAAGCCTTAAGTGCTATTAGGCAAGTTAAAACTGAGGGCTAATTTCCAGTTGGGGCAGTAGGAAATGCAACGAGCTAGCAACAAAATTGAATCAATGTGCTCTGAATGGTTGCTCTGTGTCTTCATAAGCATAATTGTAGAATAATATATACCTTTTTTATTTTTGGAAAGCATTCTCCTTGCTCTAATAGGGTGACAATGTAAGAGGTTGGAAAGGGGAGAACAAAACCACTGTGTGAAACACAGTTTATATTTTCAATTCTTTCTCTCAGGGTAGAAACTTACAAGGTCGCTGTATCCTTCTTAATGCCCCGACACATTCAGCCCTTGGTAACTGCTGTGGTCTGCATGTTTATATGCCCCCAAATGCCTATGTTCAAACCTAATTCCCAGTGTGATAGTGGTGGGATATTTGGGAGGTGATTCGGTCCTGAGGGCTCCAATCACATGAATGGTATTAGTGCCTTACGAAAGAGACCCTCAAAAACTAACTAGCCCCTCTACCATGTGAGGATGCAGCAAGAAGGTGCCATCTCTGAATCAGGAAGCAGGTCCTCACCAGACACTGAATCTGCTGGCAACTTGATCTTGGATTTCCCAAGCTACAGAACTGTAAGCAGTAAATTTCTGTTGTTTCTAAACTACCCAGTGTATCGTATTTTTGTTATCACAGGCTGAGCAGACTAAGTAACTCACTTGCTTTTTTAAACAAAATTTCTCTTAGTCTTAGTGCTACATATCCGTCAGGGCTGAAATGCCTCTGAGTATGCCAGCACTAATCTCTTCTTCTAAGCCACCATAGCACACAAGTCCTACTTTATTAGTCGTTTGTTTATGTGTGTATTTCTTCTGTCTTTTCATCTTGGCCTTTAAAGTTGCTTAAAGGCTCACAATTTTTTTTAGTATTTCTTTAGATTCCTTTCCATAATACCTAATGGAAATACAGAGAAGGTAATACAGAGAGGGTACATGGTTTGATTAACTATATTTGATTATTTAGATAGATTAATTGTTCCATTAAAATTAACATAACAATTATTCTTCAACCTTCCAGATGAAGATCCTCTACAGGAAGGCTGACTCTATGTCCTCTTTTGCTTGGAACAGTCTTAGTTATGCCTATATTCTCTGAGTATTAACAGTTCTCTCCCTTCAGTTATAAGTGTATTCTGGGCCCGGTGCAGTGGCTCACACCTGTAATCCTAGCACTCCGGGAAGCTGAGGCAGGAGGATTGCTTGAGGTCAGGAGTTCAAGACCAGCCTGAGCAAGAGCAAGATCCTGTCTCTACTAAAAATAGAAAAATTAGCTGGGTATCATGGTGTGCCCCTGTAGTCCCAGCTACTTGGGAGGCTGAGGCAGGAGGATCGCTTGAGCCCAGGAGTTTGAGGTTGCTGTGAGCTAGGCTGATGCCATGACACTCTAGCCCAGGTAACAGAGTGAGGCTCTGCCTCAAAAAAAAAGTGTATTCTGAAGAAAATATTCACAGTTCACATAGCAGATAAGAGTCTAGTATTCACTGTATATATAGAACTCTTATAACTCAACAATAAAAAGACAAATAACTCAATTTTTAAAACGGGCAAAGAATTTTAATAGACGGTTCTCCAGATAAGATATGCAAATGGCCAAGAAGCACATGAAAAGATGCTTAACACCACTAACCATTAGGAAAATGCAAATAAAAACTCCAGTGAGAGGCTGGGTTGCGCAGTGGCTCATGCCTATAATCCTAGCACTTTAGGAGGCTGAAGCGGGAGGATCACTTGAGGTCAGGAGTTGGAGACCAGCCTGGGCAACATAGTGAGACCCTGTCTCTACAAAAAATTAAAAAATTCGCTGGGTGTGTTGGCAGCACCTGTAGTCCCAGCTACTTGGGAGGCTGAGGCAGGAGGATTGCTTGAGCCCAGGAGTTTGAGGTTGCTGTGAGCTAGGCTGATGCCATGGCACTCTAGCCAGGACAACAGAGTGAGACTCTGTCTCAAAAAAAAAAGAGAAGCCAGGCACAAAAGGCCACATTTTGTATGATTCCATTTATATGAAATGTCCGTAACAGGCAAATCCATACAACAAAAGTAGATAATGGTTTCTGGGCCCTGTGGGGAAAGGAATAGGGAGTGACTACTATTATGTGAGTGGAATCTCCTTTAGGGATGGTGAAAATGTTTTAGAACTAGATAGAAGTGGTGGTTGCAGACTTAAACTTAAGGCATGAAACCTTAAGAATTCTAGAAGAAGATGTTGGGAAGACCCTTTCAGACATTGGCCTAAGCAAAGAATTTTTGAAGAAGACCCCCAAAGCAATCACAGCAGCAACAAAAATAAATAAATGGGATCTTATCAAATTAAAAAGCTTTTGCACAGCCAAGGAAACTATCATTAGAGTGTATAGACAACCTACAGAATGGGAGAAAATATTTGCTCTCTACACATCCGATAAAGGGCTGATAACAAGAATCTATCTAGAACTTAAAAAAATCAACAAGAAAAAAATCAAACAACCCCATCAATAAATGGGCAAAGAAAATGAACAGAAACCTTTCAAAAGAAGACAGAATAATGGCCAGCAAAGACATAAAAAAGTGGTCAACATCTCTAATCATTAGAGAAATGGAAATCAAAACCACAATGAGATATCACCTAACCCTAGTGAGATTGGCCTCTGTCAAAAAATCCCAAAACAACAAATGCTGGCGAGGATGTGGAGAGACAGGAACACTCTTAACACTGCTGGTGGGACTGCAAATTAGTGCAACCTCTGTGGAAAAGAATCTGGAGATACCTCAAAGAGCTAAAAATAGAAATACCATTCAATCCAGCAATAGCACTATTAGGCATCTACCCAAAAGAGCAAAAGACATTCTATAATAAAGACATCTGCACTCAAATGTTTATGGCAGCACAATTCACTATTGCAAGGATGTGGAAACAACCCAAGTGCCCATCAATTCATGAGTGGATTACTAAAATTTGGTATATGTATACAATGGAATATTACTCAATTATAAGAAATGACAGTGTTCTAGCACGTCTTATATTTTCCTGGATTGAGCTTGAGCCTATTATCCGAAGTGAGATATCACAAGATGGGAAGAATAAGCTCCACATGTACTCGCCATCAAATGGGCACTGACTGATGAACACTATGGTGCTCACATGGTGGTAATATTCTCCAGGGATTAGGAGGTTGGGGGGATAAACTCACAACTAATGGACGTGGTGAGCATTGTAGAGGGTAGGGGCATGCCTCTAATCCTTGCTTGGGTAAGGCAAAGACATAAAATGTAACCAAAATGTTTGTACCTTCATAATATCCTGAAATAAAAATAAATAAATAAAAAAAGAAGTGGTGGTTGCACAATACTAAATATACTAAAAACCATTGAATTGTACACTCTAAAATGGTGAATTTTATGTTATGTAAATCAAATCTCCATTT
>CM052438.1:73543458-73554937 GCA_028533085.1 Varecia variegata | reverse complement strand
CTACAGGCATGCGCCACCATGCCCGGCTAATTTTTTTCTATATATATTTTTTAGTTGGCCAGATAATTTGTTTCTATTTTTAGTAGAGACGGGGTCTCACTCTTGCTCAGGCTGGTCTCGAACTCCTGACCTTGAGCGATCCACCCGCCTCGGCCTCCCAGAGTGCTAGGATTACAGGCGTGAGCCACCGCGCCCGGCCAAATCTCCATTTTTTTAATTGCAAAAAAAAGCTATTAAAAAAACAAAAGAAAAAAAACCACAATGTATCCTGATTTGGACAATTAATTGTATTATCACTCTATTCATAGGGCAATTAGTAGGCAGTAAATGGAAGGAAGTAAAGATTACAAAGATTTCAAGGATCTGTGAGTTGAAGGCTAGGAAGGATAAAGATCTTTTTTTAAGACCCAGTTCTTGAAGAGGTAGATAATTATCATTACAGGTGCAAAGGCTTGGTTTTGTCTTCCCAATCTGATATTATCCAAGATCAAAGTCAGACTGAAATTCCCAAGATTCTCTTGAAGAATAAGGGTGAATATTTCTTAGTACAGAAGTTCCCCTACCTAAGAAACTTTCCAGGTAGAACTTCCAGCTAGAGGAGCCCATCAGCCTAACGTTAATTCAGGAGAGGGCTTGGTCCTTGAAAACTTAAATGCTAAGCATGGCCACAGTGCTCCTGAAGAAACTTTTGTGGCAAGACCCTACTAGTCCTTAGGCCTTAGGGCACATTCGACTGGGCCCAATGCCAGAGTCAGTGGCAGGTAGACAACAAGGAAGATCCCATAGTTGCTGAGGGGTCCCCTAGGCCCTTGCAGAAATCATCAATGGATAGGAGTTGCCACCTTCCTCACATATGCAGTGGAGATGAAACTGAGCCATCTTATGCGAATGTAACCGATAGAATGTGTATGAACCTGGTCCTAAAGCTTAAAAGATGCACTCACACTGCTGTGTAGGGCAAATGCATTTGGGAGCTACAAATTTATAAGCCTAGCCTGTTCATAAGTAGAAAGCTATACTGAGTCTATTCCCTTTCTTTATTTTAAATCAGGTGTTGAGTAAGAGGTTTCCTTATGTTTAATCCCCTGAAGTCTCAATGAGGCCCTCTCAGAAACGCATCTGTTCTGCCTGGATTTGTCACACCATCTTCCTTCTTTCTCTCTCCCTTTTATTAAGGACTACTTTAGACGTAGCAATATGAAACACAAACAGAAGGAAAACACTGGATATTTGCCCTCAAAAACCTTACAATCCAGTTGAAGAGACATAGAAATATGTAGAAAATGCTAGATGATGTTACACTTTAAACAACACATGAGCATGTCACAAAGCAATATATGATTACATTCTACATGGCCGGTACAGGAATAAGTACTGAGTTTAGGAGGGTGAGATCCCTGTGAGCTGAAAAAGATTGAGACTAGTTCATGCTTCATTTAAAGTAACTCTCATTTTGAAGAACTCTTAAGGATTTTCTACTGACAATTGAAATATGTTGTCCATTGACTAGGGCTTGAAAATGGTTTTGTTTTATATATAATTATAATCAGATTTGAGCCATACTGTAAAATTCTAATACAATCTCCCTTCCTAACTCCAAATTGGATAGCCTCTTCACATTTATGGTAACAGGATTTGACCTACAATACATTGTGTTTATATAATAACCTATATTTAGCATCAAATGGAAAAGTTTTCCAATAATGAGGTTTTGGAACACAGTCAATTCACAGGAATCAAGTCATGCTCATGACAGCTCAGCAGCTCTGAACTGTTCTTGAGAAGAGAGAGAGTGACGAGATGCAAAACTGGCAATTGTGCAAAGAACTGAACTGCTCCCTTCATCAAAACTTCACTGTAAACTTTCCTTGTAATTGACTGCTTGGCTATTTGACCTTTCTCTGAGGAAATTGTCCTTAGAGGCCCTGATCTTCCCACCCCCTACCTCCTAAAAAAACCTTCCGTTCCATCTCAAAGGTAGTACTAGATTATCAGCTAAATTATCTCAGAACACTGGCAGGCTCCAGTTTCTCATTTGACAATTACTTCATCTGTCAGAATCTACTTGAGTGCTCCAAAAATAACTAAATAAATAAATAAGAAAAAAGAGAAAAAAAGACAATTACTTCACTTAACCGCCTTTTTTGGTTTCTGAAAAGCCAAACCAATCTCAAGCAAAACAAAACAAACAAAATTTACCAAAACACCACCGTCTCTGCCAATAATAAACGAACAAAAATCTGCCAAACAACAATAACAACAAAAACCATTCCATGAGACAAAATTCACTTTGCAATGATATCAGGGACACATTTTGTGAACTCTCTATGCTGAGAACATTTGGATACACAAAGAAATGAGTGAGAAGCTTTCCTGTTTCAGGTGTGGTTTTTAGGAACAGAATTTTCCATACTGGATTAGATCATTTTCCCATCAAGACCAATATCCTGCTTAGCTGACATGAAGTTAATGATGGTGAAATGCTTTGAAAACATAAATACTACATACAAACGAGCAATAATGGGCTTGTATACTAGTAACTTCATGGCCCCAAGCCCTGGCCCATGAAAAGATACTTTGAAAAGAGCATTACATTTATAGAAGAGACAAAGTATTTACAGATTAATGTCTTGCTTCTTTTCACATTTTATATGACTTGAGAAAATAAATAATTTAAAAAAAAACTTGGAAATATTAAGAGTTAAGGATGTTTCCAGATCCAGCTAAGCATGTGTTTTGTGATATTCTTTAAAATGTAGAAGTGTTTCTTGGGTCTGGCTCTAAAGAACTAAGGTAAGCAGGTTGCATGTAACTCACTGCCTACAAATTATGATTTTGTTCTTACTTCCCTTCTGTTGGAAAGGGAGCAGGGGGACACAGAAAGTTTTCAAATTAATATTCTTAAGTTGTGTAGATTTAAATTTGCTCAGAAATTGGGAGCCATTTTTTTTCAGATCTGTTTACCTGGTATATTTCAGGTTTGTCCAATTGTTCTTAAACTATGGGAAGAACTTTAAAATAAAGAGTACAGAGTTTTCTTTTTTACTTTAAATGTTGTTTATTGAACAGCTTTTTAAGATTAACGACGACGGAAGAGTGTATGGGATTCATCAGTGAATTATGGTTACTTTGCTCTCAACAAAGGCTGAAAAAAAAAAAAAATCACCCAACAGACTTTCAATCTTTTTTTCTTTTACTGTTTAAAAGGCCCATCTCAGCTTTTCCATTTCAAAAGTTTCCAGATAACTTTACCATTTGTTCTTTATTTAATTTGGAATTGTTTAGATAATCTGAAGAACACTTGCTTTCCTAAAAATTTCACAACAATTAAGATTCTGATGCTTTGGGAGCTTACATTTTTATTAAAATTCTATCTGAGATGCTAACTAGGTCATATCTAATTTTCCCAAGCATTACTGAATAACAGGGTTTATAAAATACAAAAAAGTTGTCAAAATAATGCTTAATATTTATATTTAGTTCCTATCTCAAAAGTCCTGAAGCACTTTGCATGTAAATATTTATTCTGCTTTTATAGATGAATAAATCTGGGGACTAGAATAACCACTGTAGAGTTGAGTAGCCAAAAAAAAAAAAAAGGCCTTGAGGCTGGAAACAGAACTTTGTTCTAGTCTTGCATGTATTTAGGTTGGTGCACAAGTAATTATGGTTTTAGCATTTTTTTTTTTTGAAATTTTCCATTCGATATTCGAATACATTCTTAAATAAATGTGGTTATGTTATACATCATTTTAATGCGCATTTCTTGCTTTATGTTTTTTTGTTAATGACTCATTATTTGATGTTTATTTTATATTTATTTGAGACTATGGAAATGATGTTAGACAAAAAGCAAATTCGAGTGATTTTCTTATTCAAGTCCAAAATGGGTCGTAAAGCAGAGAAGACAACTTGAAACATCAACAACGCGCTTGGCCCAGAAACTGCTAACCAACTTACAGTGCAGTGGTGGTTCAAGAAGTTTTGCAAAGGAGATGAGAGCCTTGTAGATGAGGAGTGCAGTGGCCAGCCATTGAAAGTTGACAAGGACCAACTGAGAACAATCATCGAAGCTGATCCTCTTACAACTACACAAGAAGTTGCAGAAGAATGCAACGTCCACCATTGCACGGTCACTCCGCATTTGAACCAAATTGGAAAGGAGAAAAAGCTCGATAAGTGGGTGCCTCATAAGCTGACCAAAAATCAAAAAGATTGTCATTTTGAAGTGTCGTCTTCTCTTATTGTATGCAACAATGAATCTTTTCTCCACTGGATTATGACGTGCAATGAAAAGTGGATTTTCTATGACAACCAGCAATGACCGGCTCAGTGGTTGGACCCAGAAGCAGCTCCAAAGCACTTCCCAAAGCCAAGGCCAGGCGTAGTGGCTCACGCCTGTAATCCTAGCACTCTGGGAGGCCGAGGCGGGAGGATAGCTCAAGGTCAGGAGTTCAAGACCAGCCTGAGAAAGAGTGAGACCCCATCTCTCCTAAAAATAGAAAAAAATTATCTGGACGGCTAAAAATACATATAGAAAAAAAATTAGCCGGGCATGGTGGCACATGCCTGTAGTCCCAGCTACTCGAGAGGCTGAGGCAGAAGGATTGCTTACACCCACAAGTTTGAGGTTGCTGTGAGCTAGGGTGACGCCACGGCACTCTAACCCGGGCAACAGAGTGAGACTTTGTCTTGGAAAAAAAAAAAAAAACAGCCAAACTTGCACTGTTCGGTGGTCTGTTGCGGGTCTGATCCACTATAGCTTTCTGAATCCCAGCAAAACCATTACATCTGAGAAGTATGCTCAGCAAATCAATGAGATGCACTGAAAACTGCAACGCCTGCAGCCAGCATTGGTCAACAGAAAGGGCCCAATTCTTCTCTATGACAACGCCCAACTGCACATCGCACAACCAACGCTTCAAAAGTTGAATGAATTGGGCTACGAAGTTTTGCCTCATCTGCCACATTCACCTGACCTCTTGCCAACCGACTACCACTTCTTTAACCATCTCCACAACTTTTTGCAGGGAAAATGCTTCTACAACCAGCAGGATGCAGAAAATGCTTTCCAAGGTTTGTAGAATCCCAAAGCATGGATTTTTATACTACAGAAATAAACAAACTTATTTCCTGCTGGCAAAAATGTGTGGATTGTAATGGTTCCTATTTTGATTAATAAAGATGTGTTTGAGCCTAGTTATGATGATTTAAAATTCACCTTCTGACACCGCAATTACTTTTGCACCCACCTAATACCATCTTAGTCCTGGCATTTAACCTTCATGGGCTTTAGTCTCTGCACCTATAACATGAGGGATTTGGACAAAGTACAGTGAGATGGACACTGGCATTCTGCATGTCTGACCTTGGAGAACCTTGTCAAAAGCAAGAAAATGAATAATTGTAAATTTGATTTGTCCACCTCAGAGAGAAAAGGGGACTGGGAGTCGGAGGTAAAAGACAATGGGAAATGGTGGTCTCAAGAGGAATTATTTGTTGGGCACCAAGCTTCTCAGTGCACCAGTCAAGTGCTGCACACTGTTGAGAATAGCACATGTTGTTCTGAGCTTGTGTGTAGGTGCCAGCAGATGTATGTTGGGATGTGTGCACGATAGAAAGTTCCAGTCATTTCAGTGAGGAAAAACCTGATTGTCAGGCCCATTGTTTCCAGCCATGTGTGCCTAGTAATCATTAGATTTCCAGAGTTTTCATATCTCTGCTAACTTACTTTTCACTTGCTTTACTGAAACCAGCATAAATTACTAGTAGGTTCATAGTTACAATTGTGTTTACAACGCCAAGCAATAAATTAAATTCTTTCAGTTTTCAAATTAAGTGATATCACCTAATCACACATTTAAAGTGCTTTTATGGTTATAAAAGCAATACATGCATTACCAAAGGACATTAAAAAAGTTCAGAAAAAACTATTATACCAGTAAAATCAAGATCAGCAATAATCCCTCCACCTAGAGAAAGGTCCCTGTAAGCATTTCAGTATGTTGCCTTCCAGGTTCTTGCATAAGCCCATTGTATAATGGGCATATATACAATTTTTGTTTTCAAATCTGGGATCACATTGTATATACAGCTTCAAACCTTTTTTTTATATTAACAGTATATTGTGAGCACTTTTGCATTATAAATGTGCTCAAATAGTAAGGTGGTATTTAACTCTGATGCCAAACATCTGGATGGAAAGTAAAAAGTCAGTCAATTATCTAGATATTTTCAAATACCCAGATGTTTGGCAACATGTTGACAAAACATTAAAATCCTTGACCAAAGTTTTCAGCTTTCTTGCAGATGTCTGGCATTATGTAGGCAAACTCTCTGAACTGGCGGACATTTTGGCAGTAGAAAGAGCATTTATTACATGTTTTGGGTCAAAAGTGTTTTAAAGTTTAGCTTTTGTCCATGGGCAACCTTCTCATTGTTTCACAATGAATCAGCAGCACAAATAAAAAATATATATTTTAGGAACCCTTAATCCATTATGATGAAAGTCTGCTATGTCTATTTTTGGTCACTTCTCAGCCTGTCAGACTGTTGACCTTGAGGGCTTCACATAAAGTTGTCATTTCATTCAAATATTGGTCTTGAGGATTTGTACCCTAGCAGTGGTTTTACTTTGTCTTTTTGCTATAATTAAGAAAGTTCTCTCTGGCTGATGATTTTATTAACAGATTGCTCTGAATATTTAAAAGTCATGTTAATGTGCCAATATCCCTGACAACAATCCCACGTAAAATACATTTAAGATTTTTTTTTTAAAGATATTTTTGTGTTTTTTCTGATTATCTTTTTCCTTGGGTTATGATCCTTCTTCTAGATCTGCATTAGTCAGTGCATATATTTTCCCACTAATGCTTCTTTTTGGTTCCTTGAAGGAATAATTTATAAAAACTCAATAAATTCAATGTTGTCCATCTTTGTATCACACCCAATTTGGGGTCCTTTAATATACAATTTAAATTATCTTAGAAATGACCATCCTTAATATATTTTTCTACTTCTTGACCCGCTAAAATTTAGTTATCATTCATTTTCCATCCTGTTTTTCTTTTCGTTAGTGTTGCTTGGAATATGTCTATTACATGTCTGTTAGTGTAAAAATGTTTCCAATTCTGTTGCTGAGATAGGAAAAAAAGCAAATCTACTCAACTGAGGTCAAAGAGGGCAAGGTAGCTGAATGATTAAATGCATGAGTCAGTTAGTGATGCAGGACTAAGTTCGCCTGTCACCTCTCATCCGCACAGAACTGTTCGGCTTGTCCCTCTATGTCCTCCTGGCTTTGTTACTAACTTGCTCAATTGCCACAGGCAGGACATTAGCTCGGGCTTTGCCGGAGCCTCTTCATCCTTCATCCATAAAAAATTCGACACTCCCACACTGGTATGTTTTGTGGAATATTTTGTAAAGGTTTTTTTGACATCATTAATATTAAATGCTGTTACTGTTGAGTAACTTGATTTATATGAAGAAATTGCATTAGGAAAACCAGGTGGATATAAGTTTTTGATTTTTTAAAAGATATATAAACTACTGCAAATTTGACTGACTGCTTCGTTTCTTGCAAGGTGCTGTAATCTCCTCATTTTCAGTTTTAGCATCTGGTTTTATGTGTGTTCTTTGCTATTATGAATATTTTCTTCAGATTTCTTGAGTGTTAGCTTATGCTTGGTGCTCTTGCCCAGTTGCAATTGACTGGGTTTTGTATTCTGGGTGCTTTTCTGGGGGTCTTTGCAGGTCTAAGTAAGGCAGTCATTAAGGAGCTGCTATGCCATGCTATTCTGGGATGATATCTTTACGTGATGGCTGTGTTTATGTTTTTGGATAAAGGTGAAAAACTAGGCCAGGAGCAGTGGCTCACACCTGTAATCCTAGCACTTTAGGAGGCCAAGGTAGGAGGATCCCTTGAGGCCAGGAGCTGAAGACCAGGCTGAGCAATATAGTGAGACCCCATTTCCACAAAAAAAAAAAAAAAAAGAAAAATTAGTCAGGTGTGGTGGTGCACGCCTGTAGTCTCAACTACTCAGGAGGCTGAGGCAGGAGGATCACTTAAGTCCAGGAGTTTGAGGTTTCAGTGAACTATGACAAACCACTGCAGTCTAGCCCAGGCAACAGAGCAAGACCTTGTCTCAAAAAAAAAAAAAAAAAAGTGAAAAACTATAGCTACTTAGCAAAATATTTGGGAATGTCCAGATAGTTGCATTTTTTTCATTTTCATCCAAAGTTCTATAGTGCTGAGCCCTAAAAACCAGTACTCTGAAACTTCTGACCTAGTCTCCTTAGCCATATAGGTTATTATCTTAGTCTGTTTGTGCTGCTGTAACAAAATACCTTAGACTGGGTAATTTATAAAGAACAGAAATTTATTTCTCACAGTCTGGAGGCTGGCAAGTCAAAGATCAAGGTGCTGGCAGATCTAGTATGTGTTGTTTCCAAGATGGCGCCTTCTGCTATGTCCTCATATGGTGGAAGAGCAGAAGAGAAAAAGGGACTAACTCTGTCCCTCAGGCCCTTTTATAAGGGCACTAATCTCATGTATGAGGGCGGAACCTCATGACCTAATCATCTCCCAACAGTCCCATCTCTTAATACCATCAGCTTGGGGTTTAAGTTCCAACATAAGAATTTTAGAGGGACTCACAGTTTCAAACCATAGCAGTGTATATATAGGTAGGCAAAAATATAAACATGTGGGCATACATGCAAAGATTGTTGAAAGAAATGGTAGAATAAATTCAAAGATTTATTTGTAAGCTCTAACCCAGGACTAAAAAAAAAAAAAAAAAGAAACAGAAAAGAGAAAAATAAAATAAAATAAATAAAAAATAAAAAAAACCCATTTATTTGGCAACTAGTGATTGAATTCAGTCACTAATTGATTGTTTTAAGGTTAAGTAGTTGAGAAACTTCAACACTATCTTTCACCTTATTGGTAAAATTGGTGTAGGCATATTCTGGTTGTACATATTCTTCTGCAACTAAACTTTAGTGACTATTTTCTGCTACCTATTGATAAGAAAGGTCAGATTCTTCTCTCTCTCAGTCTCTCTCTCTCTTTTTTTTTTTCGGTAATAGCAAGGGGGCATTTATTACGTGGCACAAGGAAGGAGCACACTGGGAATAGTTTCCAAAGCTGTTTGTCCCCGAACAAAGGTTTGGGCTGGCAGGGCGCGGTGGCTCACGCCTGTAATCCTAGCACTCTGGGAGGCCGAGGCGGGTGGATCACTCGAGGTCAGGAGTTTGAGACCAGCCTGAGCAAGAGTGAGACCCCGTCTCTACTAAAAATAGAAAGAAATTATCTGGCCAACTAAAAATATATAGAAAAAAAAAATTAGCTGGGCATGGTGGCGCATGCCTGTAGTCCCAGCTACTCAGGAGGCTGAGGCAGGAGGATTGCTTAAGCCCAGGAGTTTGAGGTTGCTGTGAGCTAGGCTGACGCCACGGCACTCACTCTAGTCAGGGCAACAAAAGCGAGACTCTGTCTCAAAAAAAAAAAAAAAAAAAAGGTTTGGGCTGGTTTTATAGTCAGAGGGTAGCACGGCATGATCTGACCAGATCCTGCCATGGAGTGATGCCAGGGTTCAATCTCATTGGATCTTCAGAGTCTTCTCTTTCTCTCACATCCCTCATCTAACTCATCACCAAGAACTGCCAGCACTATCTTCAAAATATATTCTGAACCAACCACTTTTCACCATTTCTACGACTTCCACGTTGGCCCAGGCTACTGTCCTCACTCACTTGCCTGGACTGTAGCAATAGGCTCCTGACCAGTCTCCCTCCCTCCAATCTTGTTTCCCATAGGAGCTCTTCCTTATAAAAATGCCAAAATGGTATTTTAAAAATACAGCCTGAATCATGTTACTTTTCTGCTCCAATGCCTCCAAAAGCCTTCCAAAATATTCAGAATATAATCTGAACTGCAAGACCCTACATGATCTGGGTCCTGACTACCACTCTCCCTGTCTGTTATCCCACTCCAGCCATGCTGGGCATCTATCTGTTCTTCATGTATACTGTGTGAAGCTAGCTTATGTCTCAGAGCCATTCTCTGCCTGGAAGCTTCTTGCCTTGTAGAGTCATGTGTCTCAGGTCTCTGTTCAATGTTACCTCCTCAGAGAGACCTTCCCTTACAATGTTTTCTAAATTAGGTCACCTGTCCCTGGTCATTCTCAATATTCTTGATCTGCTTTATTTTTCTTCCTGGAGCTTTTCACTGCCTTAATTTATATTACCTAGTCTTCTGTTTATAGTTTGTCACTCAGAGCTACCAGCACGCAATCTTCAAAAGAGAAGGAATTTTGCTTGTCCTGCATATTGATGTATCCCTACCAGCTAAATTGATCTTGCACATAGTATGTGCTCAATAAATATCCTTATAAAAAAAGACTCAGGGTTTACTAACACAGGACTTTGGTTCTCTAGATTTTTATTATTCCATCATATTGTCCTGGGTTTGCAAAATTATCAATGGAAACACACATACATTCTTGGAAGCACAATTATCAGCAAATATTGTCTCCTGGATAACATACGTAAAGTATATTAGGATCTAAATAATATTAGGAGACAATTGCATTACATCCTCACCAATCAATGAACTGATTTGTTTTTTCAACTGTGATGATAATTTCTGCCAGGTGACCCAGACATGGGTCCTGTTGGCCTGGAGCATGAAGGTGGGTAGACGTGCCATCCTCGTGTGTCATCCATGGAACAGGATTGCACACCCACTCTCGGTGTTATTAGGGTTAATTTTCTTTTCCATCTTAGTTCACCTCACAAATCATTGAATACTCTGTGTCATGGTAATTTCCTGTGTTCTTTGAAGTATTCACTTCCCACATTATTGAAAAGTTAAAAAGACAGAAGTCGATCAGAAAGGCCTCGGCACTTGGGCAAAAACTTCCCTTTTATGAATACTTGTGGTTAGTCCCACAAGCAGCATATGTTGAATTCTTTTCATGTGTCAAATTATTTGGGAGGTTGCTCGCTTCAGCAGCACATATACTAAAATTGGAACGATACAGAGAAGATTAGTGTGGCCCTTATACAAGGATAACACACAAATTCATGAAGAGTTCCATATTTAAAAAAAAATTATTTAGGAGGCACTAAGAAAAAGCAAAAACACAACAGCCCTTACCTCTGTATTTCACTCGTTTGGAGTTCTCTCATTTATTTCATTCATAGTATCTGTTCTCAAGAGGTTTATAATCTATTTAAAACTAAAAAACCAAAACAAAACAAAACAAAAACCACGTAAAATAATTAGAGACTAACATGAAAGTGTATAGTTAAGGGCTAAATTGCTTGGTTGAAATAAACATTATGGGAATTGAGGGCTGAGCAGTCTTGGACTGGATTGGACCTTTCAGAGAAGGTTCTAGGGAATCAAGGAAAGCCTCACAGAGAGGTGGACACAGGACCCAGTCTTCAAGGATGAGGGATGGAACTGCAAGCA
>CM052438.1:73512409-73542958 GCA_028533085.1 Varecia variegata | reverse complement strand
AAAAACCATATATGCGTATATAAGTATGTGTATGTAGAAATGGCCCTCTCTCTTTTTTTGTAAACTCAAATTAGAGTATACTCTGCACATTGTACATTTTTAAATTTAACAATATATTGTGGAGACAATTCTATATCAATTCATAATGACGAAATTCAGTCTTTTAAACAGTTGCATAGTATTCCATTGCATCAGTATACCATGATTTGTTCAACCAGCTCTTTATTGGTAGACATGTAGTTGTTTCCAGTATTTTGTTACTAAAAGTACTGTAATATTTTGGGGGTGTGTTATTTATTTTATACATTTATTTATTTATTTATTTTGAGACAGAGTCTTGCTATTGTCCTGGGTAGAGTGCAGTGGTGTCATTATAGCTCACTGCAGCCTCAAACTCCTGGGCTCAAGCAATCCTCCTGCCTCAGCCTCCCGAGTAGCTGGGAATACAGGCATGCACCACCATGCCTAATTTTTTCTATATATTTTTAGTTGTCCGGCTAATTTCTTTCTATTTTTAGTAGAGACAGGATCTCGCTCTTGCTCAGGCTGGCCTTGAACTCCTGATCTCAAGTGATCCTCCCGCCCCGGCCTCCAAGAGTGCTAGGATTACAGGTGTGAGCCACTGTGCCTCTTCGGAAATTAGCCCTTTTTCTATCTTACCTCTGCTGCAAATATTTTTTTCTGAGTTTGTTTTTGCTTTTCAACTTTGTTTATAGTAACTTTTCATGCAGAAATGTTTAATTTATGTATTCAAATATATATATTTTTTTCTTTATGGATTTTTGTTCCATAATTAGAAAGGCTTCCCTTACTTTGTGGTTATAAATAAAAAAAATTCTTTCATGTTTTCTTCTAGTACTCTTATGGTTTTACTTTTCATCTTTAAATCTTTGAACTATCTGAATTTTACTTTTTAATAAGGAATGAGGTAGAAATCCAAACTTGATTTTTTCCCCATATACCTACCAAGTGTCTCAACACCATTTATTTTCCCTCTAAATTGGAACTATTGGCTTTATGTTATATTAAATATTCATATTTAAGACTATTTCTGAAGTCTCAATTCTTTTCCATCTATCCCTATCTCTTCATGCACCAGTATTAAACTGTTCATAATGTCATAATATATGTTTTTTAATATTTTATTTTTATGTATTTATCAATATCTGTCTTCCTAACTATATATGATTTTATGTTTAATCCTTCAGGTACAGTAATAATGGTACAAGGTGTTCGAAGACAACCATTTCCATAGTGAGTAAATTCTGACGTTCATACTATTTTGGGAAACCTCCAACTCAAGCCATTGAATGCTTAGCAGGTTTTTATATTTCAAACTCTGAACGTTACTTTAACTTTTAATACCTGGTATATCCTGATTTATCATTTCATGTCTCACCTCCAGAACTTGACACAAAAATCAGTTTACTGACTATAATGGGGAGGAGAGGAGCTTTGACAGGAGGGTCCAGGTGATTGTTACAAGACTGAGCCAAATGGGATAAGCCGTTCAGGGGAGCCGCAGCTATGGCACCTCGGTGGCCAAGTGGGCATGGGAGAGGCTCAGTACCCCAAGGTTTGGCTTATCAAATATGAGGACCATGAGAACAAAATTGTCATGCAAGGCTAATACTTGTTTGATTGTATCAGGAGAAAAACCCCAGACCTGACAAACAGGATCCTGCACTCAATTCAAACTCAACAGAGCAAGGAGTACCGGGCCCTCAGGCGAGTCCCAGGCTTAATTAAAGAAATCCAAGGCAGTCTTAACGAATGGAAAGGCTAGATACCTTAAGGAAGGCATCTATGAAACCACAGGTGTATGTCATGAATCTTCCTCCTAGTCCTTCCAAAAGAGACCTACTTGGGAACATTTTCCATTGGTCTCACGAGTTTAGAGAGGCCTTTGTAGATCAGGATACTGCATGGAGCCCAGAGGAAGTCTGGGAACTATTAGGATAATCCTGAAGGTTTTGGAGCAAGTCCATGCCCCCTGTCAACACCCCCCCTTGTTCATATGAGACAGATTCTGACTTGCTATTGGGCTCAGAAGTTGCTCATGGCAAGGAGGTGATCTGCCATGTTTCATATCTGAGTGTGCTAACATCAAATGGATTCCAGATCTGTCACTTACTAGCTGTACTACCATGGGCAGGTACTGAATTCCTCTAAGCCTCAGTTTCCTTTTTTGTAAATGAGTTTTACAAAACCCATAGGTTTACCTCCTAGGGTTGCTATGAAAATTAAATGAGCAAAGACATATTATATACTTTGAACATGAATTCATACATAGTAAGTTATTAATAAATGCAATGGTTGTCATTATCATTATTACTGCAACCATTTTGTTTAGAGGGTAGGATTCCATGGGGTACAGGCAGAAATGGCTTTCTTTCTCCTGCTCAGTAGGTTTAACCTGTCCCTGTCCCTGTCCCTGGGGTAAAATTTAAGAGTCCTAGGACTACACCAGTCACTCTCAGGTACTATAAAGTTCTCGGTCACGTGCTGTCACAAAACAGTCATATGTCAGTAATTGAAATGTCTCGTTCTATGTAAAAATCTAAACTTGAACTTTATTTCCCCTTTCCCTGATGTCAGTCCCGACTGATTATATAAACCTGCACAGGGAAAAGGGGTGGGCTCTGGTTGTCTTCCTCTATCTTTCCAACCTATGCCTGCCTACTCCTGAACCCCCACTCCCCCATAACCCCCACCAGAGCAGCTGAACTCTCTGCCATTTTTCTTGACTAACGCTGTGGCTGGAATTCTCTGGAGCTCACAGATGTTCAACATTGACTCTTATGGTATGTTTCCGTTGGTTCCTTGGAGACCCCGACTTGGGAACACACCAGCAGCACCCCTGACACGGGCATGTCCCTCTTGGGGCTGGTCTCTTGAGGCTGACCACTTACAAGCCCCAGTGTCCTGCCACCCCCAATTTCTGCTTAAAGTCCCATGTCACTGGCTTCAGGTCTCTTTTAAAATGTCTCCCAGGCCTGCCCCATCCCAGGTGGTCATCCTGTCCATGGAAAACACATACCTCTGCCCTGCCATCCCCAGCAGATCAACTTGCTCCCATGAGGGCAGCTCTCTTTGCTCTACCCACGGGCTGAAAGTCCCAGTTCTTCAGCCTGGACCCTTGAGACCCCAAACTCCAGGAGACACAGGGCAAGCTTTCTAAGGATCTCCATAATGCCCCTCTTGCTAAGTTTGGGGTCAGGGAAATACTCCTCTCCTCTTTCCATTTACTACGACGTCCTTTTCCAAAGGCACCTCTCTCCGGCCTCTTCAGCCTCGGAGTCAAAACTGGTTCTTAACCGCGTCCTTTGCAAGCCGGACAGAAATCAGTTAGCATCTCACTTTGGAATGTGGGAATTCCAGCTGACATTATTTTGTTCTCAGCTGACACTCAGGCAGAAAGAGTCCTTTTTAAATATCCTGTTATTCCAACCCACGGAGGAGCAATAAAAAATAAATAAAAAGGAAAAAAATAAATAAATATAAATAAATATCCTGTTATTAGAGTCATCAGCATAGGGTTGTTACGGGATTTAAATGAAAAATGCATGTAAAATACTTAGCATAGTGTCAGGCACACTGTAAGTGTTCAATAAGCTTTACCTATTTATTGAACAAACAATTTATATGGTTTTTAGGTCATCTAAGTGCTTTACAAGTAATAACTCGTTTAATCCTCAAAACAGTTCCATCATTCTCACTTTATAAACAAGAAAACTAAGGCACAGAGAGCTTATATACTTGCCCAATACTGCACAGCTAGTAAGTGACAAACCTGGGATTCAAATCCAGTCTGGCTCCAGAGACCAGGCTCTTAACCACTATGCTTTTCCCATTTAATAGCTATGATTATCATTATCATAATGATTAGTATTTAGCATGTATGGGACCAGGTGTGTCAGCATAAAAGCCAAGTAAGTTACATGAGAAGCTGCTCATATGCCAAGCTTGGCTTCATTAATTGAGCGCAATACTTCTCTAGATGAACACCACTGGCTAGCCCCACCCGCCTGGCCTCCCAGGGGCCGGCATCCCCTCCCCCCATCTGCAAAAAAAAAAAAAAAAAGAAAGTCAATGGATAGTTGGTTTTTTCCCAATGAGGTATTGAAGAGAATAAATACACATGGATCTGGTTTATAGAGGCCTGTGCTCACTATTACAGCACATTCCAGAAAGTGATTTCAGCACTGTGGATCCTGAACATGTGGCTATCCCTGAGCAACAGCAAGGAGGGGGACATCTCCGTCACATTCCCCTCAAATTCACAGGAGGGTTGGGCTAGAGTCAGGATTTCTGCAGTTGGGGCATATGAGAAGGAACTTCAAAGGAGCAAATTTGTTTGATCAAGAACCTTCAAAAATCAAAAATAAAGTAAAAAAATTTTAAAAAAGGAGCAAATTTGTTTACATAGAAGAGACAAAGAGATTCCATCAATTAGTTAATTAAGGCAGAAATAGGAGATCAATCACCTTCACGGTGGAGCACAAAAGCAAAGAACAAGGGACACCTGCCATCAGATGATTAGACGTATTCCTTTGTCCTGAGCAACATACCACACAATGGCTGATTCCTTTCCTCTTGACTCCCTGTGTATCTTCATAATACGCTGATAAAACTGATATAACTTAAGCACGATTCTATGCCTTGCAATCCAAAGAACTTAATACAATCATACTATCCTCGAATAATGATAATTTAATCTTTCTCATTTCCAATAGTTATGCCTCTTGGTTCTGTTTCTTGTCTTATGGTATTAGCTAGAAATTCCAGGATTCTAGCCAGAATTGGCCAGAAACTCCAGAATTAAATAATAGTGGTACTAGCAAGCAACATTTTCTTGTTTCTGAGATTAATGGTAATACCTCTAGAGAAATTCTGGTATGCCCTTTGAGAATTTGATAAAAGCTAACTCTAGAAATGCACATACCCACAAAATGTTGTCTACAGTTTTAGGAGGTTCAAGGATTATGGTCACATGGATGGGTTTTTTTGTTAATCCCATTTTTTTCTTTTTTTTTTTTTAAGACAGAGTCTCACTCTGTCACCCAGGCTAGAGTGCTGTGGCGTTAACCTAGCTCACAACAACCTCAAACTCCTAGGCTCAAGCAATCTCTCCTGCCTCAGCCTCCTGAGTAGCTGGGACTACAGGTGTGTGATAACATACTCAGCTAGGCATTTGAATTTACTAGAAGGATTATAATGCATATTAGAAAGATATTTGAAAAAAAAGTATTATAAAAAAAAATTTGTTTGGGTCATGCCTGTAATCCCAGCACCTTAGGAGGTCAAGGTGGGAGGATTGTTTGAGCCCAGGAGTTCAAGACCAGCCTGGACAACATAGCCAGACCTCATCTCTACAAAAAATAGAAAAATTAGCCAGGCATGCTGGTGCATTCCTGTAGCCCCAAGGACTCAGGAGACCAAGGAAGGATTATCACTTGAGCCCAGGAGTTTGAGGTTGCAGTGAGCTATAATGACTCCACTGTGCCTAGGTGACAGCAAAAAAAAAAAAAAAAAAAGAAGAAAGAAAAGAAAAATTATTGGTTGGATAAACCTCAGTTGATAAGAAAATAATATCAATCAAAACACCTCTTTTCTAAGCATTCTCATAAGGACCAGAGAATTAGAACTTCAGAAAATCACAGAGATGGTAGGAGCAACTCATGAAACCTACTCATTTTACAGATTAGAAGGCAGTTGCTCAGAGACATTGTGACTTATGCAAGATTGCACTACTTGATAGAGGCAGGAATTGGTTAATATAAAGTACTTATTGAGGCTCAAAGAGAAAATAAGGGAAAAGACTTTTGTCTTATTTCCAGTGGAACATTACCTTAATTTCATGGCAGAGCAAGAAGAGTGGCTGGGTTTGAAAGTTTCACAAAGAAACGATGCAAGCATTCTAATAAATTAAAGACATTATTGTCATCTTCAAGGGATGAAAAACATTATTGGGCTCAATTTTCCCATATCTTTCAGTTCCAACTGCCTCACCCTCTGTGTGTGTGTGTGTAGTGCTGAAATGTTTCAGAATTTCAGCTCCTTGGACAGTTCTCCCCAGCACACACCAGGGAGGCCTTCCTGCCAAGAAGGGGCTGAGTGCATTACAAAGTCGGATGGAAGAAACATAGAACAAAGGAAAGAGGCTTCAAGGACATAAATTTCAGAAAGTCGCCAACTTTTAAAAAGATCTGGGCCGGGCGCAGTGGCTCACGCCTGTAATCCTAGCACTCTGGGAGGCCGAGGCGGGAGGATTGTTTGAGCTCGGGAGTTCGAGACCAGCCTGAGCAGGAGCGAGACCCCATGTCTACTAAAAGTAGAAAAATTAGCTGGCTTTCGTGGCTCATGCCTATAATCCCGGAGTCCCAGCTATTTGGCAGGCTGGAACACAAGGATTGCTTGAGCCCAGGAATTTGAGGTTGCAGTGAGCTATGATGATGCCACGGCACTCTAGCCTGGGCAACAGAGGGAGACTGTGTCTCAAAAAAAAAAAAAAAAAATCCAGAACTACACCCCAAGACACACCTAGGACCTAGGTAGAGTAGGGGCTTCTCTTGCTTGGTGTTTGTGCAGGTTCCTGCTCTGCTTGTCCTTCAACGTCTTCTTCTTCTTCTTTTTTTTTTTTTTTTTTTTTTGAGACAGAGTCTCACTTTCTTGCCTGGGCTAGAGTGCCGTGGCATCAGCCTAGCTCACACCAACCTCAAATTCCTGGGCTCAAGCAATCCTCCTGCCTCATCCTCCTCTGTAGCTGGGACTACAGGCACGCACCACCATGCCCGACTAATTTTTTCTATTTTTAGTTGTTTGGCTAATTTCTTTCTATTTTTTTAGTAGAGATGGGGGTCTCGCTCTTGCTCAGGTTGGTCTCGAACTCCTGAGCTCAAGCGATCCTCCTGCCTCGGCCTCCCAGAGTGCTAGGATTACAGGTGTGAGCCACCGCACCCGGCCTAACATCTTCTTTTAAGCTGAATCCAGATCGGCTTTGTGCTGAACCTATCTACCCAACTGTTCCCTCCCTGTGGCCTCATTAGCAGTCAGCCAAAGGCCTGCAGAACAACACAGCACAGTGCCGGCTGCCCAGCCCAGTACCTCACTTCACAGGTGACAAAGGGCCGACTTTCGAGGGCTGCAACAATAGGACTGAGACATCTGCTCCCAAGCAGTGAGGAACTCAGCCAAACTGGTTATTTGGTGTCACATAGCAAAACAATCAGTTAGATGACTGATTTCTTTTCTCCCAACTGTTATGTCATCACTGCCTCAGATCCTAATATGGTGGTATATGTTACTGAAGGCTTGCTCCAAAGAGCACCTTTGTTTTTTAAACATTTAAGCGGCTGTTACATTTACTATTTATTTGAATCTCTAAACACCCTGTGCAACAGATAGAGCAGCTAATAACTGGGGGTTTTGGGGTTTTGTTTTGTTTTGTATTGTTTTTTTGGTTTTTTTGAGACAGAGTCTCACTCTGTCGCCCTGGGTAGAGTGCAGTGGCGTCATCGTCATCGTATCTCCCTGCGTCCTCAAACTCCTGCGCTCAAGCCGTCCTCCCGCCTCGGCCTCCCAGAGTGCTAGGATTATAGGTGTGAGCCCCTGCTCCAGGCCAACTGTCCTAATTTTAAAACAGATGAAACTGAAGCCCTTAGGACGTGATTGATTTGCTCCAGGTCTCCTAGCTTGGTAGTGGTGGAGCTAGAACTTGAACTTCCAGGTGCCCTGACTTTATCTACCCGTCTGTCCCACAGTGCAGCACTGCCGGCTTCATTAGAATTGCTTTTCTATACACGTGTACTTTCTAGAGAGAAAGCTGTATATGTTAGGATTTAAAAATTGTGCATACTTCCAAGTATGTGTGAATTCAATAAATAAATGTTATATAAGTTGTAAATACATTTTTGATGAGGAAATTCACTTATATATAGATTTGGAGGATCAATTAAGAGAACTGAAATCTATTTTAGAATAATTTAGGCCAGGTGCGGTGGCGGCTCACGCCTGTGATCCTAGCACTCTGGGAGGCCAAGGGAGGTGGATCCTTTGAGCTCAGAAGTTCAAGACCAGACTGAGCAAGAGTGAGACCCCTCCCCCCCCATCTCTACTAAAAATAGAAAGAAATTATATGGACAGCTAAAATATATATAGAAAAATTAGCCGGGCATGGTGGCACATGCCTGTAGTCCCAGCTACTCGGGAGGCTGAGGCAGGAGGATCACTTGAGCCCAGGAGTTTGAGGTTGCTGTGAGCCAGGCAGACACCACGGCACTCTAGCCTGGGCAACAAAGTGAGACTCTGTCTCAAAAAAAAAAAAAAAGAAATTTAATAAGTATATGGAGTATCTTCATGGAAAGAATCATATATTAAAACAAAACCTAATCACTCAAGAATTTACATCATTATTTTTAAACTTTTCATTTTGACATTTCAAACATTCTGTATATGTCTGAAAATGCTTGACATTTCAAACACACAGAAGTAGAGAGAAGAGTATGATACGACGAACCCATCAAGCCACTTCAACCATTGTCGACATATGGCCAGTCTTCTTTTATCTCTAGCCCCTACTCCCCTCACCCCTTCCTTGGATTATTTTAAAGTAAATCCCACACAGTCTATCATTTCATCCACAAATATATAAATATGTATCTCTAAAAGATAAGAAGCCTTTTTCTTAAATTACAATATCATTGTCACATTTTGAAAAGTTAATAATTTTTTACTATCATTTAATATCTAGTTAGTGTTCAAATTTTTCTGATTGTCCCCCCCCAAATGTCTTTTTACCCTTGGTTTGCTCAAATCAGGGTCTAAACAAAATCCACATTTAATTTGGCTGGCATATCTTTAAATCTCTGTTAATCTATAACATTTCTGTCAAGGGAAATATTTAAATAACTGCTCCTGGAAGAATTATCTGGCATTCAAGGGAATAGTTTCATTTATATATACCATAATTGATTGGATCTAAGGCAGGATTAATTGTAAGATGTATTATTATTTTATGTACCACTATTTAAAATGCTGACAATTATCCTTGTAAGATGCCACTAATTGTAAGATATATTCCAATTTCAGACATTATAAAAGTGGGGAAAATGTACATCTTAAAATCAATGACATAGGGTAGTTGGAACGCAGTGAGTTCACATTCATTCTTTATTTCAAGACACAGTATGGAATGACACACAAGGTGTGCAAAAAGTCCCTTACGTAGAAATGATTTACTCCTATCCCAGCGGAGATGCAGACTAAAGAGTAATTTCCTTCCCTATTTTCATGGCTTATCATGGGGAACGCCTTTCTCCTCTTCAAGTTTGGTATATAACCTGAATTTCTTAGCACGTTTTTACCACATTTAATATATCAACACATTGACTTTTTTCACAAGTTATGGTCTCTGAGAAGGCAATGAAATGCTTACTCTTTTTGATTGCACTGATTTTAGGATGTTGGGCGAGTCTATTTTGAAAAATACATATTCATAATGCCACTCTGGTCTTCAAAATGCTGTGCTGGGAGGCAGTTGCAGATATCCTTTTTTTTTTTTTTTTTTGGTTTGTGCCACCATAGGTGAGTGCTTAATGGACAATAATATTCTTTACATCAACTGGATAACACAAAGGGGAAAATGAGACTTGGCCAAATTCTGATTGGCCTCAAACATGGTAGTTTGGTTTTTACATCTTAGAGAAGTCTGACATCACAGATTAATCTCTGATAAGGTGACTGTCCACTTTAAAGAATTTGGGTTTCAACTAGTACTCTTCTATTTAACAAAAGCCTCTGGATAAGGGCTGGCAGGCAGAAAAGGTGCATAATTGTATCACAGATCGTAATATCAATGAAAATAGGGAGGTTCTAAACTGTTTTTGCCTCAGGTCACTAGCAAATTTTGAAAGTCAAAACCCTTTGATTTCTCCCTGGAGAAATTCCAACCTGTGGGTAAAAGAATTTTGCTTCTAGCTATCTGTGCTTACAAGAAGGAACTGAATTGTTTATACAGTTCCAAAAATAAAATTAAAAAAAAAGAAAAAGAAAAAAAAACCCTTACATATCTATAATATAGTCTCATGGGAGGTTTGATATATTCTATTATTGTCATTCAGTTTACTCATCTGTAAAATGGGATGATAACAGTCATCTACCATAGAGTGTTGTTGGGAGATGAAATAAGTTATATTAAATGTTTAAACAGTGCCTGACAGCTAGTGAGCATTTTATAAACATTAGCTATTATTACTTTTTTTTTTTTCAGGTGAAAAAATCAAGGTAGGAAAAGAGTGAGTGACAACCAGTGGTGGACTTCGTCCTGGAAATCCACTATCTTGATCTCACCCCCGGCTCTTTCCCTTTCACTGTTTTGCCTAAAGAAAGGATTTAGTAGCCTTTTAACAATTCTACATCAGTAAGTCTCTTCATCACACTGAAAGTTTTCAAAAGATTATAAAATAATGCTTACAAACTGTACAGACTAGAAAGGCTCTTCTGTAGATAATTCTAAGTAGTAGTCAGTTTAGTTAGTGTACCTGCTTCCTAAGTATGTCTCAAAATAACAAAATTATTTGAGAAAGAATTTTTTGTCAAGTTCTTTCTTATATAGACTTTTCTTACAAGTTAAGACAATCACTGCACTCATGGTTGCCATGCAAAGGATTTTGTCTTCAATCAGCTCACTAAGGTAACTTTGTAAAGATAGTGTTTTTTTAAAAGGCACTTTGCCAACTCCCTCCAACGTAACTTTGCAATGGACAGCAAGAAAAACATGGTAAATCGCTTCCATATGGCTCAAGGCAATGAGAAACTTTTGATTAACAACACATTCACTACAATAAAATAACTTCCAAAGCTGCTAAAGAGACACTAACTTATCAGCTACATCTATTTTCTGTTTGATTTTTCATTGTTTTGACTCTCCAAAAACCCTCCTAAACCCCCAACTGGTTCATTTTTAAACAATGGCCTCTTCCAAGACCATCACCTGTTATTTGTCAGTTCTATTAAGCAAATAGCTGCTCTTAAACTTATTTTAGAGCCAGCTGCTTTCAAACATATGCTTCAAACATTCAAGAGAATGTTTTTACAGACTCATCAGTTGATAGAATTGTTGACATGTCATCTGCATATGCAAGTACTAGTTTAAACACCTAGACTGCTCTATTTCCTTCCACACCTGTCTATATAGTAAGCTAAGCAGGTTAGTTCACATCATAAATTCTCATCAAAGGGCTTTTAATTAATATCTAAAGGACAAAATGGGCACCTTGGCCTCAATGTTTTCCTTATCCGAATCTCTCCATTCCTCCCAGACAGAAACTAATCACATCATTTTTGTACTCTTGACAGATTGAAAAAATAGGACATAAACCTTTACAACTTTAAATAACACATCGTCACACATCAAGTCTCCCTTCTCCCTTTTTCCAATGGAATAGAATAAAAATATGATTGTCTTTTACTCTGTGTGTTTTGCAGTTTTTCTTGGTATAATGAAACCATCTGCCACCTCTGTGCCTTAACGCCTGGAATGAATCAAATCATCTTCCTTGCAAACATTGTTAATCTCACAGTAATCCCTACTAATCACATTGTAATCATCACTCAAAGGGGCTAAAGGTTCTTGATTCTTAATCATGATATTTTAATCATCATTTTTGTGAGATGGCAGTTAGTAATCCCAGAATCTTAGGTTTATTTCTTCTCAGCTTCCTAATTATTCCCTAGGACAAAGAACAGGAGCTCTCTGAATAAGAGAAACCAGATCCCTCTGGCTAGAACCGGTTGGGGAGAACATGGCAAGGCCTGGGTGGTGTTTCTGATGTCTGACATTACTTTCAATTTTGGACACTGAAGATAGAGATCCTTATTTTTGTTTTCTTTTACTTCCTTATTCTTTTCCTTAGTCTCTTTCCTCTACTGCACTTCCTATTTAGCAAATTTTTGGATGAGTAGCAACTTACTTTTTCCCCCTGCATCCTTAAGATTTGGTTTCTGGTTCGTATAATTTATTTTTTTATTCTTTACCAAGTTGAGGAAATTTCCCTCAATTCCTAGTTTCCTGAAAGTTTTTAATAAAAAATAAATGGGTATTGGATTTGGATAAATGCTTTTTCTGCATCTATTAATATGATCACGTGTTTTTCTCTTTTAACCTGTTGTGATGGATTACACTGATTGTCGTCTCTTGTATTCTTCAGGTACAATATCCTCACTCTTTTATATACATTTATAATTTCTTTTTTTCTTTTGCTTTCCAATTTCTTTTCTCTGAAGGGGATGAAAGAAACTTTTTACATATTTTAGAGGCTTGCTGTCTTGTTAAATGACGAATATTCCTTCCTCTTCATTTTTACCTTTTTCTCCGTCACTAGTTTAAGATTGTTGGCCGGGCGCGGTGGCTCACACCTGTAATCCTAGCACTCTTGGAGGCCGAGGCGGGAGGATCACTCGAGGTCAGGAGTTCAAGACCAGCCTGAGCAAGAGGGAGACCCTGTCTCTACTCAAATAGAAAGAAATGATTTGGACAGCTAAAAAATATATATATAGAAAAAATTAGCCGTGCATGCTGGCACATGCCTGTAGTCCCAGCTACTCGGAAGGCTGAGGCAGAAGGATTGCTTGAGCCCAGGAGTTTGAGGTTGCTGTGAGCTAGGCTGACGCCACGGCACTCTAGCCCGGGCAACAGAGTGAGACTCTGTCTCAAAAAAAAAAAAAAAAAAAAAAAAGATTGTTATTTTCTCCTGTCACAGTCCTTTTCTTGGTCATATTTATATAACACATCATAAAGTCTATTTTTACCCTTAAAATTCATTCATTTATTTTAAAAAATGCTGAGGACCTACTATGGACCAGGCACAAAACAGAAACTCATTCACCATTTGGTCTGAGGCTCTATATCAGCTAATATTTCCTGTCCAGAACTTAAGTTCAGATTCCTGACCTTTAAGTAAACAATTGAGAAATGGGCCCTTTGCCCTTGGCTACTTACGTAACAAAAAACGATCACCAAAGAGTCAGGAGCTCCTTTTTATGACCCCTTTTCCCGAGCCCCACCCTGCAGAATATTTATCAGTTTATCAAGCCTAGATTTGATAACTGTGTTTTAATTCTATTTGAAGGGAATGGGCTGGAGAGTGAAAGACGAAAAGCCCCGGGGATGAGATGTCTTCTCTCCAAGAGTCTAGGTTAAAAACCTACAAATTGGTCTTTGTGTCTTCTGTTTCTCTTCACTCCAGAGTGATCCCCCTAAAGTATAGCACTGATTTTTTCTTTTTTACAATTCAGTGGTTTTTAGCATGTTCACAGAGTTGTGCAGTCATCACCATAATCAATTTTATTTTATTTTTGGAGACAGAGTCTCACTCTGTTGCCCGGGCTAGAGTGCCTTGGTGTCAGCCTAGCTCACAGCAACCTCAAACTCCTGGGCTTAAGCAATCCTCCTGCCTCAGCCTCCCGAGTAGCTGGGACTACAGGCATGCGCCACTATGCCCGGCTAATTTTTTCTATATATATTTTTAGTTGTCCATATAATTTCTTTCTATTTTAGTAGAGACAGGGTCTTGCTCTTGCTCAGGCTGGTCTTGAACTCTTGAGCTCAAACGATCCTCCTACCTCAGCCTTCCAGAGTGCTAGGATTACAGGCGTGAGCCACCACACCTGGCCATCCATAATCAATTATAGAACATTTTCATCATCTCTACCCTTTAGCTATCACCTCCTAATCTTCCCATTCCCCCACTCGGCCCTAGGCAACCACTAATCTGCTTTCTGTATCTATAGATTTCTCTATTCTGGACATTTTATATAAATGGAATCATATACCATGTGGTCTTTTGTTACTGGCATTTACTGTACTGTTTTCAAGAGTCAACCATCCTGTATTGTGTATTTGTACTCCATTCCTTTTTAATGGCTGAATAATATTCCGTTGTATGATTAAACCACATTTTGTTTATCCGTTCATCAGTTGACAGACATTTGATTTTTTTCTTCCTTTTTGACATTGTGAATACTATTGCAATGACCATTCGTTTACAAGTTTTTATGTGGTGCATTTTTTCATTTCTCTTGGGTATATATATACACCCGTAGTGGAATTGCTGGCTCATGTGATAACTCTATGTTTAACTTTTTGAGGAATTATCACACTGTTTTCCTAAATGGTTGTACCATTTTATATTCCCACGTGCAGTGTATGAGGGTTCCAATTTTCCACATTCTTGTCAACACTTGTTATCATCTGTCTTTTCTATTACAGCCAAACCAGTGGGTGTAAAGTGGTTTTGATTTACATTTCCCTTGTGACTGATGACGAGCATCTTTTCATGTGCTTATTGGCCATCAGTATATCTTCTTTAGAAATATGTTTATTCAGGTCCTTTGCTCATTTTTAAATTGGGTAGTCTTTTTGCTATTGACTAGGATATTATGTATTCTAGCTACAACTCCTGTCTGAGAGATATGATTTGCAAATATTTTCTCCCATTCTGTGGTTTGTCTTTTCACTTTCTTGGTGGTGTCCTTTGAAACACAGACGTTTTTAATTCTTTTTTTTTTTTTTTTTTGAGACAGTCTCACTCTGTTGCCCAGGCTGATGCCACAGGAACCTCAAACTCCTGGGCTCAAGCAATCCTCCTGCCTCAGCCTCCCGAGTAGCTGGGACTACAAGCATGTGTCACCATGTCTTGCTAATTTTTATCTATATATTTTTAGCTGTCCAGATCATTTCTTTCTATTTTTAGTAGAGACAGGGTCTCGCTCTTGCTCAGGCTGGTCTCGAACTCCTGAGCTCGAACGATCCGCCTGCCTCGGCCTCCCAGAGTGCTAGGATTACAGGCGTGAGCCACTGTGCCCAGCCTATTTCTAAGTATTTTATTCTTTTTGATGTTATTGTATTATTATTGTTATTACTATTATTATTTTGAGACAGAGCTAACTCTGTTGCCCAGGCTAGAGTGCCGTGGCACCAAGCTAGCTTACAGCAATCTCAAACTTCTGGGCTCAAGGGATCCTCCTGCCTCAGCCTCCTCTGTAGCTAGGACTACAGGGACACACTACCACACACAGCTAATTTTTTCTATTTTTAGTTGTCTGGCTAATTTGTTTCTATTTTTAGTAGAGACAGGGTCTCACTCTTTGCTGAGGCTGGTCTCAAACTCCTGACCTCAAGCAATCCTCCCACCTTGGCCTCCCAGAGTGCTAGGATTACAGGTGTGAGCCACTGTGCCTGGCCTGATGCTATTATATTAATAAGTGGAATTGTTTTTTTAATTTCATAATTGGATTTTACAGCGTAAGTGTGGAGAAATACAATTGATTTTTTGGCCAGGCACAGTGGCTCACACCTGTAATCCTAGCAGTTTGGGAGGCTGAGGTGGAAGGATTGCTTGAAGCCAGGAGTTTGATATCAGCATGAGCAATATAGCAAAACCCTGTCTCTATAAAAAATAAAAATTAGCCAGGCATCATGGCTGTTGTTCCAGATACTCGGGGAGCTGAGGCAGGAGGATCACTTGAGCCGAAGAGTTTGAGGTTGCTGTGAGCTAAGATCATGCCACTGCACTCTTAACATGGGCAACAAAAAAAGACCCTGTCTCAAAAAAAAAAAAAAATACAATTGATTTTGTATATTCATCTTGTATCCTCAACTTTGCTGAACTCATTTCTTAGTTTTCTTTTCTTTTTTTTGTTTTTTTGAGACAGAGTCTTGCTCTGTGGGCTGGGCTAGAGTGCCCTGGCGTCAGCCTAGCTCACAGCAACCTCAAACTGTTGGGCTCAAGCAATCCTTCTGCCTCAGCCTCCCATGTAGCTGGGACTACAGGCATGCCACCACCATGCCTGGCTAATTTTTTCTATATATTTTTAGTTGTCCGGCTAATTTCTTTCTATTTTTAGTAGAGACGGGGATCTCACTCTTGCTCAGGCTGGTCTTGAACTCCTGACCTTGAGCGATCCTCCCACTTCGGCCTCCCAGAGTGCTAGGATTACAGGCGTGAGCCACCATGCCCGGCCTCATTTCTTAGTTTTAATAGTTTTTTTGTGTGTGTGTTTGTATGGATTCCTTTGGATTTTCTGTATAGATCATGTCATCTGCCAATAGTGATAGTTTTACATCTTCCTTTCCAATTGAAATGTCTTTTATTTCTTTTTCTTGCCTAATTCTCTGGCTAGAACCTCTACACAATGTTGAATAGAACTAGTGAGAATGAACATCTTCCTCTTGCTCTTGATTTTAGGGGGAAAGCATCCAGCCATTCACCATTAAGTATTATGTAAACTTATGGCTTTTTCTAGATGGCCTTTATGAGGTTCATGAAGTTCACTACACTTCTTAGTTCATTGAATATTCTTTTTTATCATAAAAGAGAGTTGTTTTTTTTCAAATGCTGTTTCTGCATCTATTGAGATTATTATGTGGTTGTTTTTTATTCTATTGATTGATGACATTACTTGATTTTTGATTGTTGAACCAACCTTGCATTCCTGGGATAAAATCCACTTGGTCATGAAGTATAATCCTTTTATAGGATGCTGGATTTGGTGTGCTAATTCTTTATTGAAGATTTTTGCCCTATATTCATGAGGAATATTGGTCTATAATTTCTTTTAAAGAATTCATGAAGAATTGGCGTTAATTCTTCTGTAAATATTTGGTAGAATTCACCCAGAGAAACCAGCACTGACTTTTTTATCTTACTCTTCAAAAGCCTTCAATGGTTATCAATTATCTAATGAATTAGATACAACATCCCATAGTGTGCATTTCCAGTATTATGTCTTACTATTCCCAACTAGTATCCTGTCTGCCACTACTGATAGGCAACTTGTGCACGGGTTATATCTCTCTTCTTATCTTGACCTAGGTGTCTCATGTCCTTGTAGATCTCACTAGTCAGATTGCTACTCCTCCCTTAAGACAAGGCAAGTCTACTTATACCTTGAAACCTTTTCTTGACTCTCTTGTTGGATTAGTTTAGATTTCCTTACAATATTCTGACCAACTTCTCCTAATGGCCATTTTAAAATTTCTCTATTGATCTCCATTGCATGAGACTTATTATGAAAAGCCTTCATAATAGGCTTCTGTACCTAATTAATTTTTAAAAGCACCTTAATGGGAAAAGCCCCATTCCAGTTAAATTGGGACCTATTAGTTACTTTGCTAATGACACGTAAGTATCAAATGCTATATGGAATCCACTGTGAACAGTATTTCTCTGTGAGTTCTTTTCCCAATGTCAGAATAATTAAAAGGAATTTTTGCTTGAGGAACTCATTATGAATGACTTCTCTGTGTTTCACCATATTTCTGAGGAAAATTTGTCTTGAAAAATTGATTCTGTACTGGGAGAGGTTCTGCATGCCTTTTTGCTGACTTTCCAAGTCTCAAAATAATGATCTTCACAGTAGGGAATACCAAAGCAGCTAATGGCAGGGTCACAATGGTAATAGTTTTCTAAAAACTATTTCTTATTCTGATATCTAAGAAAAGTTTTTTAATATTTTAAAGCTAACATTTAATTTTCTGTTAAGAAACTGTATTACCTTAGCTAACACAGCATTTAAAATACATAACATTGCTTTTCAAATATACATGAAGATTACATTTTCTTAATATAGTTTTGAAATGTTTATGAGGAAATGAGAATTATATAGAACATGCTCAAAATCCTTTTATGTTTTGCCATACTTTGAGGGGCTTACCACATAAGCGAGTTAGAATTGTGACAAAGCAGCCGTTGTACTGACACAGCTAATGTCATGTTTCCTAAATTTCATTAAGATAAAACTTTTATTTTAGTGAGGGATGAGTCAAGAAGGGAACTCTTTAAGACAAAATTATCAAGAAACACATGTCATAGATCTATATGATTATGCAAATGTTGTGACTTTAGCCGACTTCAATAATATTGCCAATTTTCTCTCAAAATTAGCCAGGGAGGCATGTTTGTTTTGCCTCTACTATTGTTATTAAGCATCAATAAAAATATTAATAGCTATGTTCATTCATTGTCACCATGTACGAGGAATGATTCCAGACACTTATCACCTGGCTCACAACAAATCAGCAAGGAAACTACTTACTATATGTTAGCTAGAATTAGGTTCAACTGTGAGTAACAGAAACTAAAATAATAATAATGACTTAAACAAGAGAGAATTTTATTTATCTCACACAAAAGTTTAGAGGTAGGCAATCTAGGGCTGCTTTTATAGTTCTGTTCCACACAGCCCTTAGGGACTCAAGTTCTTTCTCCCTTGGAATTGACTACTAGCTGTGGTGCCAACAGAGAAGAAAGATATAAGAGAAAGGGGGCAAAGGAAATGTACTAGTTTCCTCAGAAAGGGTTCTTTTTTTTTGTTTGTTTGTTTGTTTTGGAGACAGGCTCACTCTGTTGCCCGGGCTTGAGTGCCGTGGCGTCAGCCTAGCTCACCGTGCTCGGCCCCTCGAGAAGGTTTCTACTACATGATATTTCATGTAGACCTCATTTACCAGAACTTAGTCACATGAACACTTGTAGGTGGGTGGCCATGTGCCCAGATAAAACTTTGAGGGTCTAAAACATGGAGAAAGGAAGACATCAGATAGACAGGATAACTAGATCCCTTTTCTGCTACAACCTTATCAGCAGTGTTTTATAGATAAGGAACCTGAGCCCTAGAACTATTAATTAACTTGCCCAAAGTCACCTGGTTGATAAATGAAAGAGGATTTAAAACTACATCTGTCTCTCCAGGCCAGGTGCGGTGGCTCACGCCTGTAATCCTAGCACTCTGGGAGGCCGAGGCGGGCGGATCGCTCGAGGTCAGGAGTTCGAGACCAGCCTGAGCAAGAGCGAGACCTCGTCTCTACTAAAAATAGAAAGAAATTAGCTGGACAACTAAAAATATATAGAAAAAAATTAGCTGGGAATCGTGGCACATGCCTGTAGTCCCAGCTACTCCGAAGGCTGAGGCAGAAGGATTGCTTGAACCCAGGAGTTTGAGGTTGCTGTGAGCTAGGCTGACTCCATGGCAATCTAGCCCGGGCAACAGAGTGAGACTCTGTCTCAAAAAAAAAAAACAAAAAACAACAACAAAAAAAACTAAACTACATCTGTCTCTCTGAAAGGTCCATGCTTTTAGGGCAAGATCAAAGGGATAGTAGTAGTAATAATTTCTTTTAGTACATTGCCTTAAACATCGTCTCAGTCAGTTATTGCCATGTAACAAAACTTGCCCAACTTAAACAATGAGCAATTTTTTTTTTAGCTCAGCTGATCATTTCTGCAAATCTGAGCTAATCTTGGCTGATCTATGCCTGGAGATTGACAAGGGGCTGACTAGCCTATGGCCTTGGCTGGAACAACTTGACATGGCCTTGGCTGGGACAACTCAACATTGCTCCACACAGCCTCTCAACCTCCATCAGGCCAGCCTCGGGTTTGTTCTTGTGGCGTGGCAGAGGTCCAAGAGAGAGAACAGAAAAATAAAAGCCTTCTTGAGGCATACATTCATAATTGGCTCAATGTCATTTCTTTTTTTTTTTAATGGTTTTATTGAGGTATAACTGACAGACAATAAGCTGCACAGAAAGTGTCCAATTTGATAAATTTTGAAACATGTATACACTGCGAAATGATCACCACAATCAAGATAATGAACATATTAATATCTATCACTCTCAAGAGTTGATATGCCTTCTGTCACCATAGATGAGTTTGCATTTTCCAGAATGTTCCATTAATGGAACCATACAGTGTGTACTTTCTTGGGTCCAGTTTCTTTCACTCTTCCTAATTATTTTGATAGTCATCCACATTATTGTGTGTGTCAATAGTGTATTACTTGGTATTGCTGAGTGGTATTCCATTGCGTGGAAGTGCCGCAATTTGTATTTCTAGTCATCTGTTGATGGTCATTTGAGTTGTTTCCAGTTTTTGACTATTGCAAAGAAATTTGCTGTGGATGTTCATGAATACATATTTGTGTGGACATACGCTTTCATTTCTCCTGGGCTCAATGTCATTTCTATTGCATTCCACTGGTCAAGTAAAAAACAAGACCAACCCAGCTTCAAGGGGTGAGGAAAGAGAGTCCATTTCTTGAACTGCAAAGTCACACTGCAAAGATCATGGATAAAGGGAGACCACTGATGGGTCTATGAATGTGATCAAGCTACCATACACTAGTAAAAGTTGTTAATTGGAACTGAAAAAAGTAAAGATCATCTTCAACAAAACACCTGAATGTACCATCTTTATTTAGCATGCAGTTGTGTTTTTCTTCTTAGAGGATTTATATTCTATAATAGCTCTACTCGGTGGCCACAGAAACACCCATGAAGTGAAACATAGAAAAAGGTCCTTGGGTCTTGGAATATTTTCTTCTGCTAGACTGTACCTGGATTAAGTCTAGGAAAGGATATAGGGACAGAGTCTGTGGCTAAGGTTTTTTTGTTTGTTTGTTCATTTTGTTTTGTTTTGTGTTTTTAGAGACAGAGTCTTAGGGTGAATGCAATGGCTCACGCCTATAATCCTAGCACTCTGGGAGGCCAAGGCAGGAGGATCATTTGAGCTCAGGAGTTCGAGACCAGCCTGAGAAAGAGTGAGACCCCATCTCTACTAAAAATATAAAAAAATTAGCCGGGCATGCTGGCGCATGCCTGTAGTCCCAGCTACTCAGGAGGCTGCGGCAGGAGGGTTGCTTGAGCCCAGGAGTTTGAAGTTGCTGTGAACTAGGCTGACACTATGGCACTCTAGCCCGGGCAACAGAGCGAGACTCTGTCTCAAAAGGAAAAAAAAAGAGAGACAGAGAGACAGGGTCTTGCTCTGTTGCTCAGGTTAGAATGCAATAGCACCATTATAGCTCATTGCAGCCTCAAACTCCTGGGCTCAAGTGATCCCCCTGCCTCAGCCTCCTGAGTGTCTGGGACTACAGGCATGTGGTACCATGCCTGGCTAACTTTTAAATTTTTTGTAGTGATGGGGGTGTCTATCTGTGTTGCCTAGGCTGGTCTTGAACTCCTGGCCTCAATTGATCCTCCTGCTTTGGTCTCCCAAAGCACTAGGATTACAGGTATAAGCCACTGTGCCAACCTTGTTTTCTTCATTATTTGGACTGGCTTGTTGATTCATGCACTAAACAAAAATGCATTGAGTCTTTGCCATGTGCCACGTACCATGCTAGGCACTGAAATATAATAATTAGCAAAAATTGAAATGGTTCCTATTCTCATGGAGTTTACCATTATGGGTTAGGAAAATGAGACATTGATTAAATAATCACACAAATAAATGTATCATGACAAAATGTAAAAAGTGACATGAAGTAAAGGTATAAGGTGACATGAGACTCTCTAAACAAAGAGCTCATCTGGTCTGGGGCATCAAGGAAGGCTTTCTTGAAGAGGAGATGTTCCAGCTGAAATCTGAAGGATAAGTCAGAGTTGAGGGGATGGGGTAGAGGATAGGATTCCAGGCAGAGAAGCAGCATGTGCAAAAGTCCTGAAGTGGCCAGGAGCCCAGCACTTATGAAGGACTGAGAGAAAGCCGCTGGCACTGAGTATAGGGAGTGAGAGGAAGTGGGTTACAAGATGAGACTAAAGGGTGATGTCAGGGCCCTGGGTCATAGAAGAAACGTTTGTCATTATCCTCAGAACAAGGTGCAGCCATTGCAAGTGACATAAGCAGATCTGTGAGTTGAAAAGATCACTTTGGGGGTAGATCCAAGACTGGATAAGTAGGGACCGGTTAGGAGGCTCTTGCAGTGTCCAGATAAAACTTGATAGCTTGGACTAGGGTGATTTTGAAGGATAGGGTGAAAAGTAGAACTACTCAGATGTTGGTGACAAAAATCAATAGGATCATGTGACATGTCAGCTATGGGAAGCAGAGAAAAGGAAGAGGTGGTATACTGAATCTTTCACCCCTCCCTGCTTCACACCATTGCCAAGGCCTCACTGGTGGGGACTTTGGGTTTGACAATGGGGTCTGCATCAGCCAATGACATAAACAGAAAAGTCAGTGTGCTACTCCAAGCTTAGGATTTGAGAGACCTTGTGTGTTTCCATTTTGCTCTGGAGCCTCAGCAACCAGCAGGAAAGCAACAGGCCCAGACTGGCTGACTAGTCCACAGAAGAAGAGAGACATGTGGAGTGAAGCCACCCCACAGATCTACAGAGCAGAGCCCCGCTCCCAGCTGCTGCAACCTAAAACAGAGTTGCCCCACTGAGTCCACCTACATCAGCCAAATTCCAAGTAACGTGGATATATGAGCGATCATAGATGAACGTTGTTTTCAATATCAAAATTCAGAGTTGTTTGTTACTCAGCAATAACTGACTGATATCAGAAGGGTCAAAATATACTCTTGGGCTTTAAGGCTGCAAAATTAAATGGATGGTAGAACCAACCATTCACTTCAGCTAACACACTTCTTATTTCTGAATGCCTTTCTTTGCTGGGCCCAGTTTTCCCAGTTCTTTTTTTTCTTTTTCTTTCTTTTTTTTTTTTTTTGAGACAGAGTTTCACTCTGTTGCCCAGGCTAGAGTGCTGTGGTGTCAGCCTAGCTCACAGCAACCTCAAACTCCTGGGCTCAAGTGATCCTCCTGCCTCAGCCTCCCCAGTAGCTGGGACTATAGGCATGCACCACCATGCCTGGCTATTTTTTTTCTATATATATTTTAGTTGTCCATAGAATTTCTTTCTATATTTTTTTTTAGTAGAGACGGGGTCTTGTTCTTGCTCAGGCTGGTCTCGAACTCCTGAGCTCAAAGGATCTGCCCACCTCGGCTTCCCAGAGTGCTAGGATTACAGGCGTGAGCCACTGTGCCTGGCCGCAGTTCTTTTCCTGCCACATTGACTTCCATTACTGCCATTTAATCTCTAGAAACAAAGATAAGTAGGCAGCTAAGTGGGAGGAAGTGTACCAGGGTGGGTGCTATGCACTAAACTGTGTCCCTCCAAAGTTCATATCTTGAAGTCTCAATCCCCATTGTGACTATTCTTGGAGATAGGGCCTTTTAATCAAAGTTAAATGAAGTCATAAGTGTGGGGCCCAGATCCAATAGGATTAGTGTCCTTTTAAAAGAAGGAGGCAACACCAGAGTTTTCTCTCTCGCCCTGCAGGCAGCCCACAAAGAAGACCTTACGTGAGCACACAGTGAGAAGGTAGCTGCCTATAAGCCAAGAGAAGAAGCCTTAGAATGAAACCTGCCTTGCTGGCACCTTGATCTTGAACTTCCAAGATCACATAACATTTTTAACATGACTGTTCTTTGCTGCCTAAGAATTTCATACCACCAACTATTGGAATGTTTAAATGTCAAGGCAAAAGAATGTCTTTACCCTGAAGAAGTTCTAATTTAATTCCATTTGCAAAGTGTGTGTTCTGTGTGTGTGTGTGTGCACGCGTGTGTGTGTGTGTGTGTGTGTGTGTGTGTGTGTGTGAGAGAGAGAGAGAGAGAGAGAGACAGAGAGAGAGACAAGGACAGAAACAAAGAGAAACTGTGACACAGGAGAGATACAGAGAGCTGGTTGTGGTAGCTCATTCCTGTAGCCAAACTGTTGGCTAGTTTGGTTTTCATTTAACAGACTGACATTTGACTCTGTTGCCCCTTTAGAATATGGTCTTTTATAATTTCCTCCTTTTCCCTACATGATTTCTGTCTGTCTTTGGAGAAAGCAGAATGATTCCTAATGGGTTTTAGATTTATTCTTTGGAGCCCCAGTTTTTAGTCAGCACACAAAAAAACTATTCATCCACGTTGCTACCTTATACTAAACGTTCTTTGTTAAGTTCAATTCTACAGGCTGGGCAGCATAAACATTCAAGAAAAAAAAAAATTCATTGTACCGCCAGCTCTAAGAATCTGGCACCAAACATTTCTCTAAGATTTGTTTAAACAAGAAATGTATTAAAAGAGAGACATTTTTCACAGCGATGATGGCCTTGACTACAGAGGGCACATATTTGAGTCCTGGTCATTGCAGGGAGCATGAAGGGGCCTGTCAACGAAGTGTTCCTCCAGGGAAGAGCCAATGGGAAGGTTTCTTCACTTTGGAAGTTCTGCGCCTTTTAGTTTTCCTAAGAATAGTTTCAGCTTTTTCAGACTTAGTGCATGTCAGTACTTGGGGAGAGAGGGGGTCAGAGAAAAGCAGCTGAAAACGAAAATAATTTGCATTAAGAACTCAGGACCAGGCGCGGTTGCTCATGCCTGTAATCCTAGCACTTTGGGAGTCCGAGGCAGGAGGGGAGGCCAAAGCAGGAGAATCCCTTGAGGCCAGGAGTTCAAGACCAGCCTGGGTAACATAGCAAAACCTGTCTCTACAAAATATAAAAATTAGCTGGGCATGGTGGTACACACCTGTAGTCCCAGCTACTAGGGAGATCACTTGAGCCCAGGAGTTTGAGGTTGCAGTGAGCTATGATATGATCACACCACTGCACTCCAGCCTGGATGACAGAGTGAGACCCTGTCTCAAAAAAAAAAAAAAAGCAGGCAGTGCTTCTGTGAAATCATGCCATTCAGTGATTTTCAACCAAGTGGATCCTAATTTTCTAGCCACTTTACTTTTAGTTCGATCCCCTCAGACAGCTTTGGCACTGAGGATTGCTCTGGGTGGAGTTGGGGCCCAGATGCTGTTTTGTCTGTGCTGTGCCTCTGCTGCCGGGCAGTCTTCTTTTCCCCATCTCGACTGCCTATTCCCTGCTTCTTCCTCTCCTGCTCAGACCTCTGTCCGTTCCCACCTCGCTGCCCATCATCGTTCAGGTGTAGCTCAATCTTGGAATTCAACAGTATTTTTCACATTTTTTACAGAAGCACTCATAGACTTACAGGGTGTTTAGAGATGACATGGTCATTCATTCATGCATTTGTGCCTTGTCTTCTTCACATTTTTGTGCTTTGAGCCAAGAATTTCCCCAGGCCCCCAAGTAGCTTCCATTCTAGCAAAGAAGCCATTATAACCCAACCAAATAAATCTATGATGTTAGTGTGAGCAGAGTACAGTGGAAGCACAGGAGAAGTGGTGTGCCAGTCTGTCTGGGAGGAGACAGGAAACCCGGCAGTAAGCAGGTCGTATTCAGAAAACACGCAAAGGAATAATATCTCCATTAGAGGGAACAACATGTGTACAGACAGGGAGAAGTTGAGGGACAACTGGTGGCTGAGTACTGCTGTAGGGTATATTGTGAGCAGGAAAGTCACTGCTGGTGGCCCTAAAATACTGGGACAAGGACCTTGAATGGCATGCTAGGGAATTTAATTTTTATTTATTTATTTTTGAGACAGGGTCTTGCTGTGTTGCCCAGGCTGGAGTACAGTGGTGCAATCATAGCTCACTGTAACCTGGAATTCCTGGGCTCAAGCGATCCTCCTGCCTCAGCCTCCCTGAGTAGCCGGGACTATAGGTGCACGCCACCATGCCCCACCATGCCTGGCTAATCCTTTTTATTTTTTTGTAGAGATGGTGGGGGGAGGGTGGTCCCACTATGCAGCCCAGGCTGGTCTCCTGGCCTCAGCCTCCCAAAATGCGGGGATTACAGGCGTGAGCCACCGCACCTGGCCTCAGCAATCTTTTACGTTAGAAAGATCCCTCTGGAACTAAGGGGTAATGGATGGGGTGGGAGGAGGAATCAGTGAGATCCAAGTCAGAGAAATCTAGGAAGAGGTGAATTCACTGGTCCGGGCAACAGACAATAAAAGCCTGAACTGGGGCAGTGACTCTGGGCAAAAAAGGGAGGAATGTTTAGGCTGAAAGACTAACTGGGTGGGGAGAGGGAAAAATCTAAACTGAATTCTGCTGTCTCCAGCTACATGGATTGGATTTGTGGTTACCCTATTCTCCTGCAGGAAATCTGCATATTAATAGAACAGTTTAGGTGTGAATGAAGTGATGGATTCAGTTTTGTGCTCCTTAGGTTTGTATGGAAAATATCCAAGTCTGAGAAGCGGAAGGTCAAGGACAGAGCCTGGGGGTGCTCCACCTTGTAAGGGCATTGTTAGAGGTTATCTTGTCAGCCAGGAATAGATTCCAGGTCCCACCCAAGATGATTAGATGATTTTGAAGGTCTAGGTGAAGCCTAAGAATCCTTGTTTTTAAAAAGCTCCTCAGGGGATTCTGATAAGCAGATCAAGTCCCACCTTCGTCCACTAATGAGCAGGCACCTGTGATCCTGCAGGGTGGAAAAGTTTCCCAAGGTCACAGAGCTCCCTAGAGGCCCAGTGAGGCTAACCTCCCAGGCCACTGTTTCTTCTCTGTGGGGCTCACCTCACCACCAGATTCCTTTGTCTTATTTAGATTTTTTTTTTTTAAGAGCTGGGGGTCTTACTCTGTCATGCAGGCTGGAGTGCAGTGGTGTGATCATAGCTCATCGCAGCCTCGGACTACTCGGCTCAAGCGATCCTCCTGCCTCAGTCTCCCAAGTAGCTGGGATTACAGGCACGTGCCATCAAGCCTGGCTAATTTTTTTTTTTTTGAGGCAGAGTCTCACTCTGTTGCCCGGGCTAGAGTGAGTGCCATGGCGTCAGCCTAGCTCACAGCAACCTCAAACTCCTGGGCTTAAGCAATCCTCCTGCCTCAGCCTCCCGAGTAGCTGGGACTACAGGCATGCGCCACCATGCCCGGCTAATTTTTCTATATATTTTTAGTTGTCCAGATAATTTCTTTGTATTTTTTAGTAGAGACGGGGTCTCGCTCTTGCTCAGGCTGGTCTCGAACTCCTGGTCTCAAGCAATCCTCCCACCTCGGCCTCCCAGAGTGCTAGGATTATAGGCGTGAGCCACCACGCCCGGCCAAGCCTGGCTAATTTTAAATTTTTTTTTTGTGGAAATAGGGTCTTGCTAGATTCCTCTGGCTGGTCGCAGTTCTTGGCCTCTAGCTATCCTACTGCCTCAACCTCCCAAAGTGCTGGGATTACAGGTGTGAGCCAGCTGCACCCAGCCTGTCTTATTTAGATTTTAAAGCCACTGTGGGGGTTGGGGGGGCAGGTAGGAGCTGCATTTCCCGCTTGTGGTTGTAACATATGATCAGTTATAACAACAAATCTGCTTGAGAGGTGGATTTGGTAGATTGAGAACCATGTATCTCACAAGTTCATGACACTGGTTTCTTAACAGTTCTATCTTGTACAGCATTCTCATCAGCAGAGAGGAAACGTGTTCTCACTAGCTCAGTCTTTATCACCTGCCTAGCAGCTTTTGCAGAATCTGGTATTCAGCCTAACATCTTCATATGTAATCTGGACCATGGAATAGAAAAATGCTCCCACTTTGGTAAGAGATGCTGAGTGGGAGAAAAATAGGCCAAGAATCTGTAAGTCTTTTTTGAGAATTTGTGGATGATGCAGAAAGAAAAGACAAATCACTGTGTTTAGAAAAATTAGAATCTCACTGGTTGTGGGAGACCTTACTAGTGAATACCAAGATTTTTCTCTAATTCTCTTTCAGAGCACACATCCCCTTGGAATTAGCCACAACCACGTGACTTGCTTTAGCCAACAAAATGTTAGCATACGTATGAATAGCACTTCCAAAGGGAATAAGCACACGAAACTTCTCCATGCTCCATGCTTTCTTCCCTTTCCCCAGCGAACCCTGAAACCTTGCGTTGAGATGGCGATGTCACTAGATAGAATGTGTGTCAACCTGAGCAATGGAGTGACTATGATGATAGAGCCCCTCTGCTGATCAGTGTAGCAAATGCAGTGTGAATGAGAAAAACAATAAGCCCAAACTAAACAGAGATTTGGAGCTGATTTGTTGACTGCAGCACAAATTAGTTTCATCAGGCTAATGCATCGGTCAATAATAAATATGCACAGGACGCGGGCAGCTAAGAACAAACCCTGAGGTGTGATGAAAGGGGAAGATCTCAGAGGGCTAGAGCCCTAGAAGGCAACACTGGTCAACTGGAATAATGAGACATAGACCAGATAGAGTTCAGAAGAGAAAAATTCAGGGTTATGCACTTGAAGTTGAAAAGTGAACATGCTCAAAGGCAAGGTGCCAACCACTTGAAGGCAGTTGGCTGGAAAATTGAAAGTATAGCTTTAGTGGACAGCCAGTTGACCGGGAGGAATTGTCACAATCCTGCAGTTCTGTTGATTGAAAAAAATACTAGCAGAGAACTGTGGCAAATGAAAAGCATGTCTGTATCATGAGGTAATTGTTACATTGCTCTCTGGGCTGACCAGAGCCCTAGCAGAGAGCTGGGGCTGGCTCCAGGCTCTGTAGTTCAATGGGAATTGAGAGAACGTGGACCCAGTTCAGAGCAAAAGCAGAATAGTCATTCAGTGACCAGCAAGCAAGGGCTAAAGGACCTGGGATGATTTATCCTAGAGAGGGGATGTATAAAGGGTGACTTAAGGAGTGTCAGCATTGGATTTAAACTTCAGAAGAGCCATTGCATGAAGGATGATGGCTGTTTTTTTCTCTGTTGCCAAGGTCACAAAAAGAATGGGCTCATTAAAGTTAAACAAAAGGAAGAATTTCCTGACTCCTAGGGTTGTTGGACACCAGATAGTGTTGGGGATTTTTTTCTGGAGGACTTTACAGAGATCACAGTTTCTTCCAGTGCAATGGATTCACTGGGTCCTTCCTGAGGTTCAGGCATGGAAGGCTCACAATCTCCTTTCTTCCATGACCTGCGTGATGGATGATGTCCACTGTGGGACACACTCCATGGCCTTGCTCAACTAACATTTTGCACAAACCCCAGCATCTTGTTGGCAGCCGCATCCCCTTCCTTCCTGTCAAGAAAACATGTCAGAAAACAAGTGAGAGCCATGCGGTGATGAGGATAGCCTCAACTCCTCTTTTTTAAAAAAGGTAAATGTTATGTAATTGTCAGACTTTTAACTATTGTTTGTAAAAATAACTTGTGATGTGATCATGCAACATTTATTCAACAGGTAATTATTGAGTGAAGGTTGTGTGCATGTGTGTTGGGGGTTGTCTAGGGTTAAATCAACATGTGAAATGCGGCATGCTATGGGACTATGGAGAAGGGCTGAGTAGCCCGAACTGGAAGGTGTGCACACTCTGAAATGCACAGAATGAGGAGAAGAAAGTCAGTCAACAGAAGAGCTGGGGCAAGAACACAGGGGAAGCTGCCTGCGCGAAGGCTCGGAGGCTAGAAGCTTGTGGAGGAATCGGAGATGGAAAGGTATCTGAATATAGCACCAGGGATGGTAGGAGACAGAGCTGCCATGCAGGAGGCAGAACACCTGGGGTCGCAGGGACCTTCTTAATAAGCTCAGATTTCATCCCAGGAGCATAGTGGAGCCATGGAATTGTTTTATGCAGGGGGAGGATGTTATCAGTTTTATGATTCAGAAAGATCACTCAGGCTGCAGTGTGAAAAATTGGATAGAGGGGCTTTGATATTAATCTGTCTTGGGTTTGACTCTATGGTCCATGTTGTCAATTTTAAGATTTTCTTTTCCTTTTTCTATTAATTTTTTAATTTCAAAATATTAAGAGGGGAAAGGGAGCAAAAAACCCCCAAATATTAAGGGGGTACAAATGTTTTTGTTACATGGATTGCTTGTGTAAATGCTTGAGTCATGGCTATAAGTGTGCCCATCACCTGAATAGTGTTCATTGTACCCATTCAGTGGGTTTTGGCCCCTCCTCTCCTCCCCCTTCCCTCCTGAATTTTCAGATTTTCAACAAATTATTTAATCTCGATTTATCTCAGTTTCCTCATCTGTAAAATAGAGATGATTATGCCTACCTGGCAGGGTGGCCATGAGGATAAGTTTAAACATTGCATGCGAGGGCTCTACAGAGTATCTGATACCCCGGTATGGGTGCTCAACAAACATTGGTTCCCTTCTCTACAAATTCATAGTCAATTAGCAAATGACAAATGCACTTGCCACGGTCCTGAATCAAATGCTTTTTTTCTTCAATTGAGAGTGATTATTACATGGGTAGTTTCCACCACCCTCTTAAAACTATAGCGACTAGACTTGATTTTCCTTTAGTCCTTTAATCATCTTTGTGGTTCTTTGCAGAACCCTCTCCAATTTTTCCAAATTCCACTTGAATTGTGGAGACCACAGCTAGATTAGTCACCGAAGAGAACTCATTATAATTAGATCAACACTGTGCAGCCACTTGGGCGGCTGGCTCAGCCATGTAAACCCAGTCAGCCGGTCCCCATCGACAAATAGGTTGTGTTCCAGGAGTTCATTAGTAAGTTGGTTGTTTGGAACACAGAAAGCCTTTCCCCATAGAAACAGAATTATAGATGGTGGCTTGTTTCCCAGGCCAGTGCACAAAAATCTATTTAATGCACATGCAGCTGAACCAGGGCCCGGCCATGTAGGCCCTCAAGCCCTTAACTTGCCTAATGCCCGGTGGAACAGACAATCCCACAGAGCCCCAGAACCTCTGAACCCCAGGCATCCAACCCTGAGCCCCGAGGGAGAACTGAGCTGATAGTTTTAGGGTGAGAATCTCTTGCAGCCTGATCATGAACACTTCTTTGAAATAGGCCTTATCTGAAATTGTGCTTGTTATCATGTATGCAAGCAATCGAGAGCTACTTT
>CM052438.1:73485208-73511909 GCA_028533085.1 Varecia variegata | reverse complement strand
TTTTTTTTGAGACAGAGTCTCGCTTCGTTGCCCGGGCTAGAGTGAGTGCCGTGGCGTCAGCCTAGCTCACAGCAACCTCAAACTCCTGGGCTCAAGCAATCCTACTGCCTCAGCCTCCCGAGTAGCTGGGACTACAGGCATGCGCCACCATGCCTGGCTAATTTTTTCTATATATATTTTTAGTTGGCCAGATAATTTCTTTCTATTTTTTTTAGTAGAGACGGGGTCTCGCTCTTCCTCAGGCTGGTATTTAATAAGTTTTTAATTGTCATGATCGTTATGACCACTGTCATGTGATTTTGTGGTTTTGTTTTTGGTTTCTTTGCTGTTTTTTTTAAATTCAGTTCTCTTTTCAGTATAAACAGAACTTTGTTTTCTCTTGCCTTTTGCAATAATTTGGAGGGTGGAAAATCTGTTTTTAATTTCACTAATGGTCACTGCAAAGTAATTCACAACCATTCTCATATGTCTGATTACAATTAAAACAATGACTTTAACTCACTTTTTATGAAAGGCAAAGATTACAGTACTTTTACTTTTGCTCCCTTCCCTGATTACTGTTTTCATAAAATTAATGTTGTGTCATAAATCCCATCACCCAAAATTTAACATATCAGAGAGGGGCTAACTTGTAGGGCTTGATGTTGACTCACATTAGATTGATCCAATGGCATGATGCCATTGTCCTTGAATGCTATTGTGAGACAAACTAACTGAAACTACCGATTGTGGTTACTGTGAGGATCTTGTTCATTGCATTACTGTGTCTTCCCAACAAGACATTGTTCTCAGGTCTCAGAATTAGAAATCAATCTTTTCATGAGCACATGTTTTATTTTTACCCAGAGACCATGGATAGCTCCCCTTTTACAACATTGACTCCTAGAAAATTTAGAATATATTTTATCTCCCTATGTTGTTTGTGTCTTTTAAAACAGTCTTGAGCCCTTTGGAAATGAGATAAAATATGAATCAATATGACAAGGCAAAGACCGTCTTCTGTAGGAACCATGGTTTCCTCCAGGTAGAGAAATGAGATTGGGAAGAGTAAAGAGAGAAAATAACTTTTACTGTTTAGTCATATGTTATTTGAATTATTTTATTATGAATTTGTATAATTTTAAAAATAAGTACATGTTGAAAAGAAAGAAAATAAATAACAGTATATTTAGGAGGTAGGACAGAACTTCCTAAGTAAGACATGAGACCCAGAAATCATAAAGAAATGATTGACAGATATGACTTACAAATTTAGAATCTTTTCTTCAGCAAAACAAAAATATACAACATGTATTTTATACAAAAACAAAGTACAAAAACCAGCAAAAGGCTAGAAGACAATATTTATGACAAATATTATAGACAAAAATTAATAATCCTAAAATATAATTTGCTCTTTCAAATCAATAAGAAGAAGATAATAAAATGAGCAAGTGATATAAACAGTAATTCAATAAGGAGAAATACAAGGGACCTTATCTTAGTTTAGGTTGCTGTAACAAATTGCCATAGATTGGGAGGTTTAAACTACAAACATTTATTTCTCATAGTTCTAGAGGCTGGGAAGTCCAAGATCGAGTTGCTGGCAGACTTGGTACCTAGCAAAGGACCACTTTCTGGTTTGCAGATAGCTGTATTCTCACTGTTTTCTCACATGATGGAGAGCAGAGAGAAAAAAATGCAAGTTCTCTTGTGTCTTTTTTATAAGGGTACTAATCCCATTCAGGATGGTTCCACCCTCATGACATAATTATCCCCCAAAGACCCCACCTCCTAATACCATCACGTTGAGGAGGGTTAGGATTTCAACATACAAATTATGGTGGGGGAGGAACTCAAACATTAGGTTCAGAACAGACCAGACCTATAAACATATATTGATTGAACTAATAATATAAGAAATAAAAATGAAAAAGTAAAATTTTAATCTATTAGATTGGCAAAAATTCCAAAGATATATGATGTTTGATTGATGCAGGTGAGGAAGGAAAGGGCATGTTAAGTTGTTAATAAAATAATACAGCATTTTGGAAGGATAATTGCATACTATGTGAACTAGCAGTCCTCTTTCTTGGACTCTATTCTCCAGATACATAAAGATATGTGTGTGTGTGTATGTGTATACATATATACACATACCCACACATATTGCAGTATTATTTGTAAGAATACAAGTGATAGCAATTATTTAAATGATGATTTGGGGGGATATCTATTAATGGAAAACTAGGCATCTCAGAAAAACATTGTAGCTCTATATATACTCACCTGAAAAGACATCCACAATATATTAAGTGAAAAAAAAAAGCAGATTGCAGATATGATCCAAGTTTTAGTAACCACTGCCTCCTCACAAAAGGAATCTGCATATAGAATGGATGTGGCTGTACAAGTAGAGAATAACTTTGGAAAGGACACAGAGTGGGGGAAAGTGGTTTTCCTCAGGAGGGGGATTGAAGGGACAGATGGGAACTTTCCCTTCTCATTCCATATGATTTCTTTTTCACCTTTTTTTTTGAATGTTGCCTAGGCTGGTCTTGAACTCCTCACCTCATGTGATCCTCCTGCCTCACCCTCCTGAGTTGCTGGGATTACAGGTGAGAGAGCCACTACGCCTGCATAATTTCTTTTTCAAATGCAGTGAGCCTCTTCTTAGTTGTTACTTTCTTTCTTTCTTTCTTTTTTTTTTTTTTTTTTGAGACAGAACCTCACTCTGTTGCCTGGGCTAGAGTGCCGTGGCGTCAGCCTAGCTCACAGCAACCTCAAACTCCTGGGCTCAAGCAATCCTTCTGCCTCAGCCTTCCAAGTAGCTGGGACTACAGGTGTGTGCCACCATGCCCAGCTAATTTTTTCTATATATTTTTAGTTGTCCAGCTAATTTCTTTCTATTTTTAGTAGAGACGGGGTCTTGCTCTTGCTCAGGCTGGTCTTGAACTCCTGACCTTGAGCGATCCTCCCACCTCGGCCTCCCAGAGTGCTGGGATTACAGGTGTGAGCCACTGTGCCCAGCCTAGTTGTTACTTTCTTTGATGTGTTTTTCAGTAATCTTCAACCATGACTTGCCTCTTAAACACTTAACATAGACAGCGGGTTATTTTTGGTGTTAGCGACCTCTTCTGGATCTGCTTTTACATTCCCAACTGTGAATGAGGTGGGAGCTCAAGTCTTTGGCTAGGAAGATGCTAGGGAGCTGTGACCTTTATCCAGAAAGGAGAGAGATGCCTGATCCTGACACAGAGGGCAAGGTTTAGCACTCAGGTACAATCTAGACCTATTGTGGGTCTGTGTTGTCGGACAGCCTTCGTTCTCCTCTTCTTGTTGCAAATGGTCAGATTAGCTAGGAGTGTAGTGTTGTCCTGGGAGGTGAGTGAAGAAAGTTTCCGAGACTTAGGGAAGCATCATGTATCTCTCCTAGACATCCACTGCACCCTCACAACCACCTAGTAAAATGGGAAATGTGACATTACACAAGTAACTGGGCCCCACTTTGGCAGGAATTAGAGTTGGCTGTTAATTTTTTTTCTAGCTCTTTCTCTCAGTCCTTCCAACTCTTTCTGTTTCTTTTTTTTTTGTTGTTGTTTTTTGAGACAGAGTCTTGCTCTGTTGCCCGGGCTAGAGTGCCGTGGTGTCAAGCTCACAGCAACCTCAAACTCCTTGGCTTAAGCAATCCTTCTGCCTCAGCCTCCCAAGTAGCTGGGATTACAGGCATGTGCCACCATGCCCAGCTAATTTTTTTTCTATATATATTTTTAGCTGTCCAGATCATTTCTTTGTATTTTTAGTAGAGACAGGGTCTCGCTCTTGCTCAGGCTGGTCTCAAACTCCTGACCTCGAGCAATCCTCCTGCCTCAGCCTCCCAGAGTGCTAGGATTACAGGCGTGAGCCACTGCGCCCGGCCTCTTTCTGTTTCTTAATTTTTAAAATCGTAACCTTTTCTCTGATTACTAGAAAATATCCCAATATAACCTATGTGATTTCACCACAGGTAATGAAGTTCTGACTTCAAAATGAATTGTTGAGTCAAAATCCTGCACACTAATGAAGGAATTATTCTACAAGCTTCTGGTGATAGCAAATATACCATAATTATGCTACAAAATGCATTTCTCAGAAAGCCAAACAAAGGAAATAGGAAGGAATAAGCAAAGTTCTTTTTTTTCTCCCTGTTGCCCAATTCTGAGTTTTCAGAAGGTTACTTGAGAAAGGGTAAGATTCTGGAGATTTGGGCCTCTGCTTATTTGATCACCTTCTCCGTGGCCCCCTCTCCCCTCTTTACCTTGTCGGTGATGGCTTGTGCTCACTTATTCCATGAGCAATAATGTCACCAACTGGCATTGCAGTGGCATCACCAAATACGTAAGTTATCCTTTTTGGAACAGGTTATAACAAGATTCTAAAACACAATTGTAATTCTCAAAGGATTTCATTGGTGTAGATGCAGTCTTACCTGGGAACATTGAGTCTTACTGTATTTGAAGAGTTTTGAGTCTTTCTCAAAGGAATTATTGGACTCCATTGACTGGGTTTGCAGGGGTGGTCACAGAGGCAATGGGGTAACACGTAAAAATGGAACCCTAAATGCAAAACCTAATGTGGGCCACTCCCCAATCCCCAACCAATTTCCACCTCTTTTTTCTAGGAGAAGGGAAGTGTGTTTGGCTAAGCAAAGATGGGGGTGGGGTGGGTGGAGGCAGGAGGGAAGGAGACAAAGGGAGGATGAGTGAAGAATGGAATGAAATTCCTATCCCCCAGGTGCTGCCCAAGTCTCCCGTAAAATAGAGCTGTGTCTGCAGTGGTGGCTGGTGACTTGCCCCCCTCCACCCTTCCTCCGTCTTTGATTCTCCCTCTGCCTTGCCATCCACCCTCTCTCCCTCCAGACTGCCTCCCAGCACAGGGTGGGGCTCGCTTATGAGATACCGTGGCTGAGTTTCACCTCCGTTAGAAAGACCACATCCAGTTTCCATCTGAGCCTTTCTGGTTGTTTTTTAGGAAGTTCAAGTAAAGAAGAGAAAGGGAATGTGAAAGAACAAGTGCTGTAGGCCTCGGCTTCTTAATTCCCCATGAAGAAATCTAATCAGCTGGGCTTCCTCAAGGGGGCAAGTTGCTAGGATTTTGCCTTGGCTAATTATTATTATTTTTAAAAATTATTATTATTTTTTTCAGAGGCAGGGTTTCTCTCTGTTGCCAGGCTGGAGTGCAGTGGTGTGATCCTTGCTCACTGCAACCTCAAGAACTCCTGGCCTTAAGCAATCCTCCTGCCTCCTGAGTAGCTGGGACTATAGGTGGGTGCCACCACACTCAGCTAATTTTTCTATTTTTTGTACAGAAGGGGTCTCAGTCTTGCTCAGGCTTGTCTTGAACTCCTGAGCTCAAGCTATGCTCCCACCTTGGCCTCCCAGAGTGCTAGGATCACAGGCCTGAGCCCTCGCGCCCGGCCTTGTATTATTTTTTTTCTATACTCTTTAATTTCCAAAATTTTAAATCAAATTCATGGAGACTTGAACAAAAGAGTACCCCAGCAAGGAAAATAAATGCACTCCGAAAGTGAAAAACAGGAACATGCTGCTTAATTTACAGCATTTTATTAGCTGGATTAGTCAACATTTACTGAGAACCCACTAGCACAGAATGTAATAGACATGGGAAAGTTACAAAAGATAGAGAAAGATATATTTTTCTGCCTGCAAAAAGCAACTAATTTAGTCTAATGGAAGATTCCAACTAAAGACATACGGGAACAGCTAAGGATACAAATAATAGAAATACGGCAATGTCCACCAAGGACACATTAGTTTCGATCACCATTGAGTGCTGAAGAGCAGGCTCAGCAAGTGCCCTCGGACCCCTGCAAGTGCCGTGTTGCCACCAAGTGTCCTACTTGGGGATGTGTGGCACAGCCCTGGCAAAAATCAGGCCAACAGCAGGCCTCACATCCGTCTCTTAGTCACTATAGGAGTAACCAGGCAGGTCAATTTGGTGACTTTGAAGGGCTGGTTTCTTACCAAAAGTACCTGATTTTATGTATTTATTTTAGAGACAGAGTCTTACTCTGTCACCCACGTTGGAGTGCAGTGGCCCAATCATAGCTCACCTTTGCCTGGGCTCAAGTGATCCTCCTGCCTCAGCCTCCCTGGTGGCTGGGACTACAGGTACGCACCACCACTCCCGGCTAATTTTTTTATTTCTTGTAGAGATGGGATCTTGCTATTGTTGCCCAGGCTGGTCTCAAACTCCTCACCTGAAGTGATCCTCTTACCTCAGCCTCCCAAAGTGTTGGGATAACAGATAGGAGCTACCGCTGAAGTAACTTATACCTGAGGACCCTGGTACTTATCCCGACTCTGGAACATTCCCCATTGTTCTTGTTGTTTGTTTCTTTCTTTCTTTTTATTTTTTTGAGACAGAGTCTTGCTCTGTTGCCTGGGCTAGAGTGCCGTGGCATCAGCCTAGCTCACAGCAACCTCAAACTCCTGGGCTGAAGCGATCCTCCTGCCTCAGCCTCCCGAGTAGCTGGAACTACAGGTATGCACCACCATGCCCAGCTAATTTTTTCTATTTTTAGTTGCCTGGCTAATTTCTTTCTATTTTTAGTAGAGACGGTGTCTCGCTCTTGCTCAGGCTGGTCTCGAACTCCTGAGCTCAAACAATCCTCCCACCTCGGGCTCCCAGAGTGCTAGGATTCCAGGCATGAGGCACCACGCCTGGCCAAACATTCCCCATTGTTATAATTATTGTCTGCGATTCCATCACTAGACTCTGGACCCATGGAGGCAGGGACTGTGTAATTACTAATTTTTGTTTCCCTATAATGCCCAGAAAAAGAGTCTATTAGTGTTTATGAATAAATTAAAATTCACAAGCTATTTTGCTGTGTGCATAACATTCTGGTGTTCTATAATTAGAGATAGCCTTACGTCTAACTTGCAAAACCCCTTGGAAGAAAGAACACTGAAGATCAGATAACCAATCCTCTCCCGAGGTCAGGCTTGGATGGAGAACAGGGTGTGGTGGAACATAGTGAAGAACAGGAGCTCCATCAAACAGACATGTTCTTGAAGCCTGGCTTTGCCACTTACCAAGGCCCTTCGCCCCTCTGAGATTCAGTTTCTGTAAAACAGGGCTAAGAACGGTCCCTACCTATTCATGGGATTCTAGTGGAGTTAATAAATGAGGGGGATAAAGCACTTACAGTACTCACTGGGGCTTAGTAAGCCCTCAATAAATGTTAGCCATCTTTAATGAACTTCATTCAGTCTAAGAATTCATCGGTGTTTGAGTCTGTTTTGTACTCCTATAACAGAATATCATAGACTGGGTGATTTACAATGAACAGAAGTTTATTAATATTGGTGCATGGTTTTGGAGGTTGGGAATTCCAAGATTCAGGCGCTGACATCTGGTGAGGGCCTTCTTACTGTGTCACCGCATGGCAGAAGGGCAGAGAGGGAGGGAGAGAAAGGGGTGGGGGTGGGAGGTTAGTGGGGGAAAGGCAGGTGGGGGGTCGAACTTTTCTTTTTATAAGGAACCCACTCCCATGATGACATTAATCCATTTAGAAGGGCAGAGTCCTCCTGGTCTAATCACCTCTTAAAAGTCCCACCTCTTAATTCTATTATAATGGTTATTAAATTCCAACATGAGTTTGGGAAGGGACTAACATTCAAACTGTAACAATCAGTTTTTTTTTAAAAAAATCCTTATTTTGTGGACCACAAAGAAAAATATGCCATTGATCATTGATTGAAAAACCCATTGTAGGCCAGGCGCAGTGGCTCACACCTGTAATCCTAGCACTCTGGGAGGCCGAGGCGGGAGGATCGCTTGAGCTCAGGAGTTCAAGATCAGCCTGAACAAGAGCAAGACCCTGTCTCTATTTAAAAGAAAAAATAATAAAATAATAAAGAAAAGAAAGACCCATTTTAATTTCAGAAATGCTAATGTATGGAGGCAGCACATTTTCGAATCAACAAAATACAGGATTCTTATTGCTATGGTCTGAATGTTTGTATCCTCCTCCAAATTTATGTGTTGAAATCCTACCCTCAAGGTGATGGTGTGAGGAGGTGGGACCTTTGGGAAATGATTAGGTCAGGAGGGCTCTGCCCTCATGAATGGGATTAGTGCCTTCTTAGCAGAGGCCCTTGTAAGCTGTTCGCCCTTCCCACCAGGTGAGGACACAGCAACATGGCACCATCTGTAAGGAAGCGAGCTCTCCCCAGAAATGGAAGGTGCTGACACCTTGATCTGGGACTTCCCAGCCTCCAAAACTACCAGCAAATTTCTGTTGCCTTTTAAGTCACCCATCTTATGGTATTTTGATATAGCCACCTGAAAGGACTAAGAAAATTGTCCCTTATGGGGGAAAAAGATTGTGGAAGATAAAGATTGAACTGTAGGAGGATATTTTGGGTTCCTGGGAGAGGAGAGTTTGGTCCTATGCTATATAATAGGATGTAAAAATGCAAATATCCTCTCCCCTTTTCTTCCATTTTAGGTGTAAGGTGCTAGACATTGGGAGCCTGATGCATGCTGGAAAGATGAAGATACAGTGTAATCGATGCAAACTATCCTCTCAGAGACAGACATTTGCAGAGCTAAAGGGGAGTCAGAGCATTTCAGGATAGGAACCCATTAAAACCAAGATTCTCTGCCATGAGAATCACTATGTACAAAACATCCTATACGACTGATAACTTCTGTTTGTAGGTATTTGGAAATATCAAGAAGAAACTAATTTCTAATACCTTTAAAGCCAAACTATCAGATAGATGAGTGAAGTTCATCAAATCATGGGAGTGTGTGCAAGTCTCTTCTTTGGGATTTTGAACTTTAGTGAAATGTAAGAGCAGTATTTTAGATGGAAGTACAGAGCCTACATAAGAAACAGCTGAAGTAATCAATTTTTTTAAAAATCACAGGCTGAAACTCTTCCCCTTTGTAGAGTATTTGTGATACTAGGCAAAACAACAACAACAACAACAACAACAAACCAACAACAAAAAAAACCCTCCCCAAAAGGAACAAATATCAAGGGTGGCTGGGTTAATAAGTACGGTGAGTACAGCTGCTCTTAACTCCAGAGCGCTGACGTGGATGGAGCGTGAGTGAAAAATTGGGTGTTGATTGCAGCAGGCCCTAACGGGTCCTTACTCCACAGCGGTATGTAATGGCGTATGATTGGCATTGCCTGCTAAACAAGAGACGCTGGACTGTAATTAGAATGTTGGTGCTCACCAAAATGCAGTAAAACAAGGAGAGCAGTGATTACTTAAACCTGAAGCTATATTCCGCAAGACTGCTTTATTCTCTTTCAGCATTCATTAGAAAAACCACAGGTCATGAAAAAGTAAGATGCCATCTAATAGAAGAATGAGATGTGCCTGAGCTTTCTGTATAATGGCGGGTACTTAGAGGTATGTTCTATACATTTCAGTGAAAATCACTGCAGAGTATTCCTCTTACTTCAGAAAAGAGATTCCCTTTTGCTAATGGTTCTCTCTCCCCATCTCCGTCTCATTCTACTGTACCTGTGTTTCTGCACTGAGACAGAGTTGACTCACCATCCCATAATATGAACAAAGAAATGACTTCTAGGCTTGAATTGGGGCTTTCTATTCCCTGAGAATGATTGATAGCTTTACAGTTAGGGAAGTTCTCTTTGCAGATGAAGTTGAACCCAGCCTCACATATTTTCTTTTGAATTTTTCAGACTCCTCCATGTATTAGGATTTAGGTAAACCACCAATCATTCTAATGTCTCGGTAATCTTCTAGACCTTAATTCTACAGAATTGAATTCACTTTTTAGGAACAACACTTGGCTTCGTATTTTTCTTATACTTAGCATATATAGTACAGACATTTTCCCTTCAGACCTAGGTTATGAATAATCTGTGTCTTATTGTTTGTTGTGAATGAAATTAGCAAGAAATAGAATAGGCTTTAGTTGGTCATGAGGTCACTAATGACCTAAATTAGTTGGAATAAATTGCATTTTAAAATATTAAATTCTAATTGTTTTCATAAAGAACTTTATTGTAGTTTCACATATTTGATAGAAGAAAAAAAAAAGATTAGAGGCCAGGTGTGGGGCCCTTGGGAAGGTCAAGAGGGGAGGATTGCTTGAGGCCAGGAGTTCAAGACCAGCCTGGCAACCTAGTGAGACCCTGTCTTTAAAAGAAGAAAAAAGGATTAGTACACAAGTCAATCAGCAAATGTACAACAGAGTAGACACCTTAGTCTTCAGATTTTAGTCTGTTTCACACATGACCCACACTTATGCGTATATACCCCCACACCGTCACATCCAGGCCTTCAAGCCCACTAGCCCACTTGCAGAAATGTTATTTCTAGCACATTTTATAAGTTTATCAGTTCAAACAATATTTATTTCATAAATATTGTCTGGTAACATTCTCACATACCTAATGGAGTTTGATTTTTCCCACCAGAAGGTAGACAACTCCAAGCAGCTAAAAATTCTCTAGAAGTTATATACATCAGCTAAATGGAAATATGCCTTCATCAACCATAGATATCTGATTTTTAAAAAATCCTTCTTTAAAAACTATACATGTTATTTGCTTTTATTATTTATTTATTCATTTTTTAGAGATAGGGTCTTGCTCTGTTGCCCAGGCTAGAGTGCAGTGGTGTGATCATAGTTCACTGTAACCTTGAACTCCTAGACTCAAGCAATCCTCCCACTTTAGTCTCCTGAGTACCTAGATTTACAGGCATTCACCATCATGCCTGGCTAATTTTTAAAATTTTTTGTAGGGATGGGGTCTCACTATGTTACCCAGGCTAGTCTCAAACTCTTGGCTTCAAGCAATGCTCCTGCCTCAGCCTCTCACAGTGCTGGAATTACAGGCATGAGCTACTAAACACAGCCAATACTTGCTTTGATAATTTTCATGTTACATAAGGGCAAAAGATTCAGTGAAGACTTGGATGTTTGATTTATGAACTTTTGTGCTGGTTAGGCATGCCTGCATCACCATGCCTGGCTAATTTTTTATTTTTTGTAGAGATGGGGTCTCACTGTCTTACCACTGTGTAACTATTAATGATAACTAAAATCAATAAGGCTGTTTATCACTTGAATTGGCTGAAGTTTGGATTGTCAAAATATGACTTTTGTCTTCAGTAACTTAAATAAGGTCAAAGTTAAGTTACTAATAGTTGTGAAGGAGACTATGTCATGGACCTAAGCCTCTTAATTTTGTTTTTTTTTAGGCTAATTAAGTGAAGCAGTGGGAGTGGAGAAGGAACAAAGGAATCTGTAACTGGTTGTGATCGATAAATTGTAATCACCACTGTATTTGGACAAGCCTTAAATTCTTTTTTTCATTTGCTTGTTTTCAGGATACCCAAAATGTTTGATTTCAGCCTTGAACAAATACATTAAAAGTCATTTCACTAAAGAATTATCTAGACAAGTTGGCATGAATTAAAGCCGGTCAATGTGCATCACTTAGATACCTAGCTCAACTTTTTGTAAAGCAAATTATGCTTAAACAGAGACCGTTTGTCTTTGTAAATATTGGTTCCTCTGCTGTCTGCACAAAATGGAGCTGAGCTACGGAGGTGTGTTGCCTTCTGCAAATGGCTAATAGATTTTTAAAAGTGCTTAGTAACTAGATTAACAAAGCACTGTTATTATGAGCTTGTCTGCTGGCTTCTCATTTTATTTGAATGGATTGAGCTGAATACCTAGGGCTTCTCTAAAGCACCTCTAGAGACTGCAATCCCACTCACTTCACTCTCTTTAGGCCCTGGGTTTCTAGTCTTAATTCCTCCTCCCAACACTTGCCAATGTCTACTTTGAAAATTCCAAACCTGCCTTGTTTTGAAGTTTTATAGTAAATAATAGCAAATAATCTTTCTTAACTGAATCACCCACCACATCTAGAGTGGTCTTTTGGGAAAACCATCTGTATATCAGCATTATTCCCTAAAATTTTCTCCAGGGTTATTTTTCAAGTCACTCATTTAAAGATTCAAATATTTACATAATGATCACTATCATTATTCTTATTTCTTAAAAACAATTTTTATTGCTGTCCATATGTAGACAAGCAGAGAACTAGTTTTCAGTGATATTTGCTAACACCATGGAGATACAGGGTGTAATCGGGCTATTGATAATCACATCTGCGCAACAAAAAATCTCTCTCCTATTTCCTCACCTACACAAGCTTTGCTTCAGGATTAGTTCTGAATTTAAGGACTTGGGAAGATTGCTTAATTTTGGAAGGATGTAATTAATACCTTTGTTCCAGAACAGTCCCACCTGGACCACTCCCAGACACATTCTAACATGCAGGCATCATGGTAGCCATAAAGCAAAAATCTATAGAAGCACAAAACAAAAATAGAAAGGATTCATAACACTATAGAAAACCATCAAACCATGAAGGAAGACAGCAAGAGAGGAAGAAGGAAATAGTATCTACAAAACAACCAAAAAATAACAAACAAAATGGTGACATTCATTCCTTACCTATCAATAATTACCCTGAACGTAAATGAATTAATTTCTCCAATAAAAAGATATGGTGACTGAATGGATAAAAAACGGAGACCTGTCTGGGTGTTGTGGCTCATACCTGTAACCCTAGCACTTTGAGAGGCCAATGTGGGAAGATTGCTTGAGCTCAGGAGTTCATTTTTATTTTTTATTTTAGTTTTAGTAGAGACGGAGTCTTGCACTTCCTCAGCCTGGTCTCGAACTCCTAGGCTCAAGTAATCCTCCTGCCTCGGCCTCCAGAGTGCTAGGATTATAGGTTTGAGCTACCACATCTGTCCAGAGCCCAGGAGTCCAAAACCAGCCTGGGCAATATAGTGACATTCCATCTCTACAAAAATTAAATAAAAGATTAGCCAGGTATGGTGGTGTGCACCTGTAGTTCTAGCTACTAGGGAGACTGAGGTGGGAAGAATTGCTTGAGCCCAGTACTTTGAGATTATAGTGAGCTATGATTGTGCCACTGCACTCCCGACTGGGCAACATAGTGAGACCCTGTCTCTAAAAACAAAAAGCAAAACAAAAAAAAACCCCAAAACACCCATCTAACTATATGCTACCTACAAGAGACTTACCTTACTTTCTTTTTTAATGGAACATGTCTTGAATAGGCATGTCATCTTTGTGCAGGGGCAATGCTAATTCTTTTTGTATCATTCCAATTTTAGTATATGTGCTGCCAAAGCAAGCACTCAACTTTAGTTTTAAGAACACACATAGAATAAAAGTGAAGGAATGGAAACAGGTATGTCATGCAAACAGAAACAAAAGAGCAGGGGTAGGGGCAAAATAGATTTTAAGTCAAAAACTGTAAAAAGACTCAAAAGAGGACATTATATAATGATAAAAAAGGTCAATTCATCAAGAGGATATATCTATTGTAAATATATGCACCTAACATCAGAGGAGCTAAATATATAAAACAATTATTAAAGGATCTGAAGGGAGAGACAGATTGCCATACAGTAATAGTAGGGAACTCCAATACCCCACTTTCAACAATGTATAATAAGAAAATAATAAGGAAACATTAGACTTGAACAACACTTTCGACCAAATGTACCTAAAAGACATATACAGAACATTCCATCCAACAGCAAGAGAATACAGTCTTCCAGGATACAACATGTTAGGGCAGAGAACAAGCCTCTGTAAGACTAAAATTATATCAAATATTTTTTCCAACCATAATGGTATGAAATTAGAAATCAATACCAAAAGAAATTTCAAAAAATTCACAAATATATGGAAATTAAACAACATGCTCCTAAACAATCAAATGGGTCAAAGAAGAAATTTAAAGAGTAATTAAAAAAAATCTTGAGACAAACAAAAATGGAAACACAACATACCAAAACTTATGGGATACAGCAAATGCATTTCTAAGAGGGCAGTTTATAGCAATATATGCCTACATCAAAAAAGAAAGGTCTCAAACAATGTAATGTTATACCTCAAGGAACTAGGAAAAGAACCAACTAAGCACAAAGTTAGCAAAAGGAAGGAAATAATAAAGATCAGAGCAGAAATAAATGAAACAGATTAAAAGAATACAAAAGATCAACAAAATTAAAAGTTCATTTTTGGGTAAGATAAAATTGTCCCAGCTTTAGCTAGGCAAAGAAAAAAAAGAGAAGACACAAATAAATAAAATTAGAAATGAAAGAGGAGATATTACAACTGACACTAGAGCAAAAAAAAAAATCATAAGAGAGTATTATGAACAATTATATGCCAAGAAATTGGATAACCTAGAAGAAATGGATAAAGACATATATTTTATCCTAGACATATACTACCTAACAAGACTGACTTATGAAGAAATAGAATATCTGAACAAATTGATAGTGAATGAACAGATTGAATCAGTAGTAAGTCCCCATCAAAGGCAAGGTCAGGACTTGATGGCTTCACTGCTGAATTCTACCAAACATTTAAAGAAGAACTAGGCCAGGTGCAGTGGCTCATGCCTATAATCCTAGCACTCTGGGAGGGCAATGCGGGAGGATTGCTTGAGGTCAGGAGTTTGAGACCAGCCTGAGCAAAAGCGAGACCCTTTACTAAAAATGCAAGAACTTAGCTGGGTGTGGTTATGCATGCCTGTCGTCCCAGCTACTCAGGAGGCTGAGGCAAGAGGATCCTTTGGGCCCAGGAATTTGAGGTTGCAGTGAGCTAGGATAATGGCACAGTATTTGCACTCTGGCATGGGCGACAGAACAAGACCCTGTCTCAAAAGACAAAAACAAAAACAAACAGACAAAAGGACAAAATAAAAAAAAAACTAATACCAACCCTTCTCAAAACTATCCCAAAAAATCAAAGAGGAGGGAATACTTCCAAACTCCTTTTATGAAGCCAGGATTACTCTGATATCAAAGTCAGAAAAAGATAACAAGAAAAGAAAATTACAGGCCAATACCCTTGATGACCATAGATTTAAAAGTCCTCAACAAAATACTAGCATACCAAATTCAACAATACATTAGAAGGATCATTCACCATGATCAAGTGGGATTTATCTCTGGGATGCACAGATGGTTTAACATATGCTAATAAGGACAAAAACCATATGATCATCTCATTAGATGTAGAAAAAGCATTTAACAAAATTCAACATCCTTTTATGATAAAAACTGTCACCAAATTAGGTATAGAAAGAATACACCTCAATACAATAAAGGCCATATATAAGAAGCCCACAACTAACATTATACTCAACAGTGAAAAATTAAAAGCCTTTCCTCTAAGATCTGGAACAAGACAAGGATGCCCATTCTGTGTCACTTCTATTCAACATAGAGAGCAATCAAGCAAGAGAAAGAAATAAAGGCATCCAATTAGGAAAGGAAGAAGTAAAACTGTTTGTTGGTAACATGATCTTATGTATATAAAACCTTACAGACTCCACCAAAAAACTGTTAGAAGTAAAAAACAAATACAGTAAGTTTGCAGGATACAAAATCAACACATGAAAATCAGTATCATTTCTATATACTAACAATGAACTACCTGAAAAAGAAATCAAGAGAACAATCCCATTTACGATAGGTACAAAAAATAAATAAATAAAATCTTAGGAGTAAATTTAACCAAGGAGGTGAAAGACCTGTACATTGAAAACTACAGGGCCAGGCGCGGTGGCTCACGCCTGTAATCCTAGCACTCTGGGAGGCCGAGGCGGGTGGATCTCTCGAGGTCAGGAGTTCAAGACCAGCCTGAGCAAGAGCGAGACCCCGTCTCTACTAAAAATAGAAAGAAATTATCTGGCCAACTAAAAAATATATATACAGAAAAAATTATCCGGGCATGGTGGCGCATGCCTGTAGTCCCAGCTACTCGGGAGGCTGAGGCAGTAGGATCGCTTAAGCCCAGGAGTTTGAGGTTGCTGTGAGCTAGGCTGATGTCACGGCACTCACTCTAGCCTGGGCAACAAAACGAGACTCTGTCTCAAAAAAAAAAACAAAAACAAAAACAAAAAACAAAAAAAACATTGATGAAAGAAATTGAAGAAGACACAAATGAAAAGATATCCCATATTCATAGATTGGAAGAACTAATATTTTTAAGTGTCCATACTATCCAAGGCTATCCATAGATTCAGTGTAATCCCTATCAAATTCCAATGTCACTTTTCATAGAAATAAAAACAACAATCCTAAAATTCATATGGAACCACAAAAAACCCTGAATAGCCAAGGGAATCATGAGCAAGAACAAAGCTGGAGGTATCATACCACAGGATTTCAAACTACTAAATCAAACTATACTACAAAGTAATAGTAATTAAAACACCATGGTACTGGCAAAAAAAAAAGAGACATACATGGAACAGAATAGAGAATTGAGAAATGAACCCTGGCATACAATTTTTTTTTTTTTTTTTTCCAGAAACAAGGACTCACTGTCACCCAGGCTGCGGCGAAGTATCATACCTCCCTGCAGCCTTGAACTCCTGGGCTCAAGTGATCTTCCTGCCTCAGCCTCCTGAGTAGCTAGGACTACAGGCATACCACCACACCTGGCTAATTTTTCAATTCATTTTTGTAGAGATGGTGGGAGGTGGTATCTCACTATGTTGCCCAGGCTGGTCTTGAACTCCTGGCCTCAAGTGATCCTCCTGGCTTGGTCTCTCAAAGTACAGGCGTGAGCCACCAATTAGCTTGTGACAAAGATGCCAAGAATCCGCAATGGGAAGAGGATAGTCTCTTCAATAAATTGTGTTGGGAAAACTGGGTATCAACATGCAGGAGAATGAAACTGAATCCTTATCTCACACCATACACAAAAATACACAAAATGAATTAAAGATTTAAATGTAAGACGAGAAACTGTAAAACTACTAGAAGAAAACGTAAGGAAAAAACTGAAAGCACAAGGAGATATAATCTCACATCTGTCAGAATGGCTATTGTAAAACAGAAAAGATAACAAATGTTGGTGATGTGTACACTGTTGGTGGGAATGTAAATTAGTATAGCCATTATGAAAAACTACTGGAGGATTCTCCAAAAACTAAAAGTAGAATTACCATATGATCCCGCAATCCTGTCTATTTACCCAAAAGATTTGAAATCAGTTTCTTAAAGAGATAACAGCATTCCTGCGTTCATTGCTGCACTATTATTCACAATAGCCTAGTTATGGAATCATCCTAAGTGTCGTGAATAGCAGAATGGATAAAGCAAATGTGGTGTATATACACCATAGAACACTACTCAGCCTTAAAAAAGAAGAAAATTCTGTCATTTGCAACAACATGATTGGAATTGGAGACTATTAAGTGAAATCAGCCAGGCACAGAAAAACAAATACTGCAGGTAGTCACTCAAATGTGGAATCTAAAACAACTGGGAGTTAGAATCAGAGAGTAGAATGGTGGTTACAGAGGCTAAGGGAGAATGGGGAGATGATGGTCAAAGGGTACAAAATCTCTGACAGAAGGAATTTTTTTTTTGTGGTTATAATGTACAGCATGGTGAATATAGGTTTTTTTTTTTTTTTTTTTTTTGAGACAGAGTCTCGCTTTGTTGCCTGGGCTAGAGTGAGTGCCGTGGCGTCAGCCTGGCTCACAGCAACCTCAAACTCCTGGGCTTAAGCGATCCTACTGCCTCAGCCTCCCAAGTAGCTGGGACTACAGGCATGCACCACCATGCCCGGCTCATTTTTTTTTTTTATATATATATTTTTAGTTGGCCAGATAATTTTCTATTTTTAGTAGAGATGGGGTCTTGCTCTTGCTCAGGCTGGTCTCGAACTCCTGACCTCGAGCGATCCACTGGCCTTGGCCTCCCAGAGTGCTAGGATTACAGGCGTGAGCCACTGCGCCCGGCCTGAATATAGTTAATATAAATTACACATTTTAAAACTTAAGTAAATTTCAAGAATTCTCAACACAAAGAATGTTAAGTATTTGAAGTGATATGTTAACTAGCTTGATTTTATTACATTATTCCACATTGTATTCATAAATCATAACCACTTTGTACCCCAGAAACTTACACAATTATAAATTGTCAATTTACAATAACAAAGATAAAATGTTGGCAAGAAGGCATTTTGCAAAGGGAAACCCCAGAATGGCAAAGCAACTAGTTCAAGGTCACTTCAAGAGTCTTAAGATAGCTTAAGTCTTGGTTCAGTGTCCTCCATGCTTCCCATCAGGTTTCAAAGTTAAACCTGAGTCCAGGTGATAGTGACAGCTTCTGCAGAGTCTGGAAGCCAGTAAAGATTTTCCGGTGTGGCATGGTGGTTCACACCCGTAATCCTAGCACTCTGGGAGACCAAGGCAGGAGGATTACTTGAGGTCAGGAGTTTGAGACCAGCCCTGAGCAAGAGCGAGACCCCATCTCTATCGAAAATAGAAAAAACCCATCTCTACCAAAAATAGAAAAATTAGCCAGGCGTGGTGTGCTGCACCTGTAGTCCCAGCTACTCAACAGGCTGAGGCAGGAGGATTGCTTGAGCCCAGGAGTTTGAGGTTGCTGTGAGCTAGGCTGAGCCACTGCACTCTAGATGGGGCAACAGAGCAAGACTCTGCCTCAAAAAAAAAAAAACAAAAAAAACCAAAAAAAAAAACCACTTTCCTCAGGGCATTTGTAGGCAGGGGCCTTCTGCTTATAATTTACAGTCTTACTTGTGTATATTTGTATCTTGTCAAGTTCTAACTACATACCAAAGGCTTGTTTTTCTTTTCCTCAGTCTATAGTGTATGGGGTAGAACACAAATGCCTTAAGTAACAAAACGAGACTTCATTGACAAGAAGATTCCACAGTCAAATGAGGTGGGAAACATAGCATATTATATCACCACTGCCAACATTCTTGGTGCACCAGGAAGCAAATTTGGATATCATGGACTAAATGGTCCTGTAATAAAGAAACATTTTTAAATTTGTTTAACCCAATGGTCCCTGGATTTATTTCATTATGACCGTTTTCTCCCCCAGTAGCCCTCATAAATATCCTAAGGAACTGCTCATTTTTTTGTAGAACATACTTTTTAAAAAGGGTTGTTCTAAGTGTCTATCAAGAGTGTCCTCTTTAAACATAGTACATTTTAATGAGATTAAAAACTAAAAGGCATAACTGCTAATAATGAAGGAAACATCCAGGATGCAGCTTGTGAAAGTAAAAATTTTTATTTTGATTGATTTCTCAATGTGTAGTTCAATATAATGCCAGTTTTTAATGGCAAAAATTTGGTTCCACTGAAAACTCCATAATGCTACAGAGAGCTACTACTTTTTTCAGGAAGTACGCAAACAGCTGGAAAGAAAAAGCACAACTTTCTAGCAGCATGGCAACTCAAACTGCAGACCTAATAGGTCTATGACTTTTACACTAAAAATGGCACAACCATTAGCTGGTGACAGAAGTGAGAAATGGGTAACAAGATGTGAACACCAAAAAGAAGCAATATATATTATAAAATCAATGAACAAATCAAATGTAGCTATAAGGATTTTAAAGGATAATTATAGAAAAGGGAACCAAATATTTTACTCAAATGCTTTTTAGAGCCTTTCTGTAGAGATACAAATATATATATATATATTTATCCAAAAATATGTTTTGTACAGATAAATGTTTTTCAATTAAAGATGGGACCAAAGCTATAGTTATAACATAAAGCACACTGTCTTTTGTAAGACTATTTATCCACCTGAATTTTCAATTTCTTTAAAGTTAGTGCATTAAATATTTTCCAAATATAATTACCTGACATTCTTTTTATAGATATAAATCAAGTAGGCATTATTTTTTAAAAGGGTTTCCAGGTTAAGCAATATTTTTCTAAGATGTTGTGCATATCAAACTTATGACAAGCCCCATTAAGAATCATTATTAACAAACATATCAAAAAGGGGTATATAAGTCAGATTTTCCTCTTCATAGTAAATATTTTCTGATTTCCAGTTTACAAGTGTTGAAAATGCACAAGAAAGATTTTACTTCACACGTACTTTTATGTTAATAAGATATTTTGATTCAATATATATGTCAATAAATCTCCACATGTTGTAACCATTAGTATGTATTTTTTCTTTTAAATGGGGATGTAACACTAACAACTACTACTTATAAAATAAAGCACACAATTATTTTGGTAATTTTACAAATCTTTTTTTCCAGGTGTAAACGCTACAAAAATTCCTAAAAATTAGAGAACACCGAAAACATATTAAAGTTTGACATCCAAGTTTATATCATTTCCATTTTACCCTGAAAGATAACTTAAAAAAATATGACCTTGTTGGAATAGGCCACCTTGCTAATATCATAAAAAACTGGTGAGAGCAAGAAACTGTATCACTGATATGTGGGATTTCCGTAAACAGTTTTCTCTTCAAATCATTACAAAAATGTTCAAAGATAAAAAACAAAATAGAAGATGGTGGTGGTCCCTAAACTATTTTGAAGGCAAGTAGCTTAGTCTAAGCTAAAATATTGTTTTCAGTCATAGTAATCATCCTCCCCTCAAATGCCCTTTTAAAAAATGCATGAAACAGTACAATAGCAAGAATCAAAGAGCACAAACTGTATTTTCAAGAACAGAAAAATCTCTAATGCTGAAAGATATAGTAAAAAGCAGATTTCTTTGGGGACATTAATCAATTAGTTTACAATTCATTATGAAGATTTCTCTTTTCTGTTACGAGGAGAGTCTGCTCCATTTGAAGTTACTGTTCCATTTACACCATTCTCTGAAAGAGAAAAGAATCAGTGTTACTCTTGTATAAATAAATGCAAGTAATATAATCTTTACACATAAACGCACCTTCAGAAAAGAAAATTTATACACAGGTGCAATCTATTTACTGGTATCTAACCAATCTTAATCTTTACTAGTATTTGATCCAATCAGAATACCCAGTAATGTGTTGAACACAATGAACTGAAAGTAGCAAATTAAAATAAAAGTGACTTCTATTCAAAGTAGGAAAAAGTGACAGGATAGAAAACTATTTAAAAAGTTACAAGGATTTAAAAATAATACTCCAGAGGTCGGGCACCATGGCTCAAGCCTCTACTGCTAGTACTGTGAGAGTACTTTGAGAGGCTGCGGGGGGAGAATTTCTTGAGACCAGGAGTTTGAGGTTGCAGTGAGCTATGATGATGCCACTGCACTCCACCCTATCTTGAAACAAAAACAAAAACTTCAAGAGCAGTACTTTAGGTAGAAATAAACTTTTCACATTTGACAGCAAAGTCCTTGGGGATATTTCTTTAAAACATACAACAAAGTTGGTGCTTAGGATGATAACTCTTATGTTTAAGAGTGTATCACGGTTTTCTTCTTCAAGATATGATGGAGTAACTGATGTCGGACTAAACCCGCCCTCCAAAAATATCCATAAAAGTTGGATACAAAAATGTATGTTTGAAGGCTCTGGAAACAATCAAGGCAAGATAGGACTTGATGTGTCAAGGTCCTGGAAAGAACAGAAATGAGGCTGGGTGCAGTGGCTCACGCCTGTAATCCTAGTACTCTGGGAGGCCAAAGCGGGAGGATTGCTTGAGCTGAGGAGTTTGAGACCAGCCTGAGCAAGAGTGAGACTCCATTTGTACAAAAAGAATTATCTGGGCATGGTGGCATGTGGCTGTAGTCCTAGCTATTTGGGAGACTGAGGAAGGATGCTTGCTTGAGCTCAGGAGTTTGAGGTTGTAGTGAGCTATGATGACACCACTGCACTTTAGCTGGGGTGACAAGAGCGAGAGTCTGCTCTCACCCTCTACAGAGAACTTAGGTGACTCTGCATTTACTGCTATTTCTCCTGGACCATTTGTAGGCAGGCTCAGTGGAGCTGAGGCAGAGAGCACAAGAAAGTAATAGCCTAGAGCTGAGATTCTGGCCAAAATTCTGGAGAAAGGAGAACTAAAGAGGAAAAACCTAACATCCTATATGAATTTCTCCCTCAAGGTATTTGCCAATATTAAACTGTGCATGCACCAAGCAAGACTCAGAAATCAAGCAGAAAGCAACTCCTAAGAAACTGCAAATTTAAACAGATAATTGGAAGTCTCACATCGATAGGGAGACAAAAATTTGCTTTCAGGGCATAAGAAAGCCCTTATAAACACCCAGTATGTCAATGTCCTAGGAAGGAGGGCAAACTGGAAATAGATCAGCTTCAGTGAGGTAGAGTGATCTAGCCATATTCAATCTAGAGCCTCTATAAATTTTTGCACAAAGTGTACAGGAGTCAATTAAAAATTACCAGGCATGTCAGAATGCCAAAGAACAAGACTGAATGACTTCCAAACTTGGTGTTGTTGTAGTGGGGGGAGACTGAATGACTAATGAACTGGAGAAAATATGCAGATTCAAACTCAGACAAAAAAGGATGGAAAAATGTCAAAAGTGTGAAAAGATATAAAGGACAGGATAAAAGGGTTTAACACACATATAACTGGAACCTCTGAAGAATATGAGAAACAGAATGGGGCTAAAGCAATATTTGAAAAAATAATGGCCAAGAAATTTTCCAAAAATTACAGAAGAAACCAAGCCAAAATTCAGAAAGCTCTATGCAACACAGAATAGGATAAATATAAAGGAAATCATGCCCAGGCACATCACAGTATAACTGCCCCAAAGCAAAGACAATAATGATAAGATTGGATGGAAAAAAAAATCCAATTACATTCAGCTTACAAGTGCCACAATCTGTATATAAAGACAAAGAAAGGTTTGAAGTAAAAAATACAGGAAAAGATATGCCATTAGAATGTTTTACCAAAAGAAAGCTAGTGTAGCTATAGTAAAATCAGACAAACTAGACATTTGATAATGAAAAAAGGATGAATTAAACAGGAGGATAGAGAATTCCCAAATTTTGATGTACCTAACAACATATCTTCATATGTTAAGCAAAAACTTACAAAACTACAGGGAGAAATGGTCAACTTTACTATTATAGTGTGAGATTTTAACATTACTTTCACATAACTGACAGAACAAGAATTCCCTCCACAAAATCAGTAAAGATATAAAAGACTGAACACAATTAAAAATGTGACCTGACATGTATAGACACAATATCCAACAAATGCAGAATGTGCATACTTTGTCCAAAAGAAACATTTACCAAAATTGGAATCAGGCTGAACTGTAATAAAAGTCTCAATATATTTCACCGAATTGAAATAATTCAGAAGACATTCTTCATCCACAGTGGAATTAAGCTAGAAATCAACAGCAAGAAAAAAAAAAAAAGGAAAGAAAAAAATACCACACAAAAAACTAGAAAGGGACCAAATATTTGTAAACTAAACAATGTACTTATAAATAACTCATGAGTCAAAAAGGAATCAATCAGAAGGATAAAATATCTTAAACTGAACAATGAAAAAGACACAAAAATTTGTGAAATACAGAAAAAGCAGTGCTAAAAGTGAAAGTTTATCCTTAATTGAATGTAATTCACAAGAAGGAATGAAAATCCAAAATCCAAAGATCCATTTCAAGAAGGTAAACCACAAACAAAACAGCAAATTAAACCCAAAGAGAAATAAGAACAGAATTCCATGATATAGAAAAGATACAACTAAGTTAGGCATAGGTGCACAAAAAAAGAAAAGATTCAACCAAGAAAATAAAAAATAACAAAAAGGCAAATGCTGGTTTTGACTGATGGAAGAAAAAGGCATATAGGTCACTAACATAGGAAATGAAAAAGAGGAATTACTGCTGATTATAGGCATTAATAAGATAATAAGAATAGTATAAATAATTTCATGCCAATACATTTGCAAACTTATATGAACTAGTTAAATTCCTTGAAAAACACATTTTATCAAAAGAGAGACGAGACAACTAAAAAATAGAAAATGTGAATAATCCTATTGTCTATTTTAAAGAATGCGAATCTATACTTAAAAACTTTCCCATAAAGGCTCTAGGTCAGATGGCTTCATTGGTAAATTCTTCCAAACATTTAAAGAAATAATGCTAATTTACATAAAGGACAAATGTGCCTAATACTTTTTATAAAGCCAGCATAACCTTGATATCAAACCTTGACATATTATAAAAAAGGCTAACCATAGGACAATCTTTTATATGAACACAGATACAAAAATCCTAATACTGAAAAAACCAACTCAGCAACAGTGATGTACAATAGTACATCAGTACTACTAGTGCAGAAAGTCCCTACTACTTCCTTATCTGTTTTATTATTATTACCAATGTCAATCTCTTATTGTGCCTAATTTATAAATTTAACTTTATTATAGATATGCACGTATAGAAAAAAGCAGTATATATGGTCATGCATCGCTTAATGACAGGGATATGTTCGAGAAATGTCAGGCAATTTCGTTGTGCAAACATCAGAGTGTACTTACACAAACCTAGAGGGCATAGCCTACTATACAACTAGGCCATATGGCATGGTCTATGGCTGAAACCTGTACAGCATGTTAATGTACTGAATACTGCATGTAACTGCAACACAGTGGTTTTTATCTATCTAAACAGAAAATCTATAGTAAAAATATACTATTATAATCTTATGGGACCACTGTCATATATATGACCTGTCATTAACTGAAATGTTATTATTTGGCACATGACTACATAGAGTTTGGTACTACCTACAGTTCCAGGCATCCACTGGGTTTCCTGGAATGTATCCCTCCAAAAGAAAGGGGGACTACTGTATTATCATCTCCAACTTGGATTAATGCCAGGAATGCAGGGTCAGTTTAACATCTGAAAATCAATGTAATTCACTACATTAAGAAAAATAAAGAAAAACTATATGACTATCTAAATAGCTTCAGAAAAAGCAGTTCTTAAAATTCTACATCCAGTCATGAAAAAACTTACAGCAAATACAGTACAGAAGAGAACTGAATAAAGGGTATCTATAAAACATTATTAATGATGAAATATTGAAAGCTCTCCCCCTTATATTAGGAAGAAGACAAGGAAGTCTGTACTCATTTCTTCTATTCAATATTGTGATATGGTCCCAGCTAGTGTAATACATCAAGGAAAAGAAAAGGTATAATATTTGCAGATGACATGACCGTGTATTTTAGCGTAAACTTTAAAATAAGTGAATCAAGGTTTCTCAATACAAGGACAGTACGCTAAAGAAAACAAATAGTATTTCTTTACAACAAATAATTAAAACTGTTTGTAAAAAGGAGCATGTATACTAGCTTAAAAAATAAAATATCTGACAATAAATCTAATGAAAAATGTATGAAATCCCTATATAGAAACCTAAGAAATATTTCTTCAAGAATTTTTCCAAAAAACAAAAAAGGAGGAACATTTCTTAAATCATCCTATGAGGCCAGAATTACCGTAACAGCAAAAGTAGACAAAGATGTCGCAAGAAAAGTACACACCAATATCCTTTATAGATATAGATATAAAAATCCTCAACAAAATACTAGCAAACCGAGTCCAGCAAAAGATAAAAAGGATTATACACCATGCCAAGTGAGATTTACCTCATAAATGTAATGTTGGTTCAACACCTGAAAATCAGTTAATGTAATCTATAATATCAACAGAAAAAAGGGCAAAAACTACAAGATCATCTCAACAGAAGTAGAGAAAAAAAGCAATTGATAAAATCCAATAACCTTTCATAATAAAAACACAAACATACTAGGAATAGAGGGGAACTTCCTCAACCTGTTAAAACCATTTATGAAAAACCCATAGCTAACATCATACTTTATGGTAAAAGACTGGATGGATGCTTACCCCCTAAGATCAGGAACAAGACAAGGATGTCTGCTCTCGCCATTTCTATTCAACATTGTTGTAGAGGTTCTAGCCAGGGCAATTTGGCAAGAAAATGCAATAGAAAGCATCCAGATTGGACAGGAAGAAGTAAAAACTATCTTTATTTATAGACGACATGATCCTTGTATACTGAAAATCCAAAGGAATTCACAAAAAAAAAACTATTAGAATAAATAAGTTTAGCAAAGTTGCAGGATACAAGATCAATATACAAAAACCATCTGTATTTCTATAATCTAGTAATGAATCTGAAAACACAATTAAGACAATGATTCTATTTTACAATAGCGTCAAAAGAATAAAATATTTAGAAATAAATTTAACGAAAGATGTGCAAGACATATATATTGATAACTACAACAATTAACTGAAAGCAATTAAAGACCCAAATAAATATACATCCACGTTCATACTCCCCAAAGCAATCTACAGATTAAAGGTAATCCATATCAAAACCCCAGCTGGCTTTTCTGCAGAAATTGACAAGCTGATCCTAAAGTTCATGTGGAAATGCAAGAGACCCAGAATAACCGAAACATGAAAAAGAACACAACTGGGCTTTTACTCGCATTTCCTGATTTCAAAACTTACTACAAAAGCTACAGTAATCAAGACGGTGTGGTATTGGCAAAAGAATAGACATACAAATTATTACAATAGAATTCAGAGTCCAGAAATAAACTCTTATTTTATTATTTTTCACAAGAGTATCAAGACAATCAATAGAGAAAGAGTAATCTTTTCAACAAACGGTACAGGGACAACTGAATACCAACATGCAGAACTATGAATATAAAGTGGTGTAGCCACTTTGGAAAAAAGGTTAGCAGTTCCCTCCAAATGTTAAATACAGTTACCATATGACCCAGCAATTCCATTCTTAGGTATTATATATACCCAAGA
>CM052438.1:73474006-73484708 GCA_028533085.1 Varecia variegata | reverse complement strand
ATATATATTTTTAGTTGGCCAGATAATTTGTTTCTATTTTTAGTAGAGACGGGGTCTCGCTCTTGCTCAGGTTGGTCTCGAACTCTTGAGCTCAAACAATCCGCCCGCCTCGGCCTCCCAAGTGCTAGGATTACAGGCGTGAGCCACCACGCCCGGCCAAACCAGTCTTGATATATCTTCAAAACTGTGTTACAGTTCCAAGTATAACACATTGTATTTTTCATTAATACAAATTGAAAAAATTAACTGCAGTGTCAATGCATTTTCAATTTTTCCAAGAGCCAGAAGGAGAAAAGAGGTTGAATGCAGGCTCAAAGACAAAAGCTCAAGCAATCAGAAGTTACCAAAAAAAAAAAAAAAAAAAAAAAAAAGCTGCTCCACTTGGGACTAATGGGCAGATGGGAAGAGGTTATAAAGAGGTTTTAAAAATGTGAATGAGATGCTTGAAAACAAACTATCACATTCTAGTTATCCACACTAAACCTGCCCACATTATACACTGGTCTACAGTGGCTCAACGTAACCAAGACTGAAAAACCTGTGAGAGAAGTTTAGTAGACAGCTCTGGAGGGGAGTAACTGACTCCCGTCACCCAGAGTATCACCAACTGCGGAATGGGGTAAGATTACTTTGCCTCTAATTATGTTAAAAAGTAGAAAATTTTCTTTATATGATCTGAGAATAGATAAGATCTCACAATAAATTTTTTTAATGTTTTTTAATTCCACGGATTTTTCATTGCTTACTGAATACAAACCTGTTCCTTTTCTAGAAGACCTGCCTTTAGTCACTGTTGGTTTCTTCTTCACAACTGGTGCCTGAAAAGGAGAATGTTCCCTCCACCTCCGAAGCTGAAAATTAATGAACTTCCACATCATGAATGCTTGGGTAATGCAAATGGATGCCAGAACAGCAATTCTGAGAAATATTAAGAAATAAACAAAAAATTAGAGTGTATGAAAAAATGCCATTGCATAAAGTATTTATTCTAACCTGCTTTGATAGTATTTAGTGCTAAAAGTCCTATTCTGTTGACAAGATTATGTTGATAATCCCTCCATTAATAATTTGTCCTAGAAGTTAAATAAATGCTTTAGTACTTCAATTTAGACATAAAAAACTGCAACAGGTATGAAATCACATCAAATGAGTATTTTCCCCAACCCCATATTCATCGATTTTTTAGATGATTCACATCATAATGAAACTGATAATACATATGATATAGCTGTACAAAGTGAAAAAAATGTCACATAAACTGTACCTAACAGCCAACACATTGAAGTTTCCAGTACTGAAATCCAGCTTCTGATTCTCTGCTCTTGCAAGGCCAAAACCAACAGTAAGTACCGAAAGAATTAAAGTCAGAAGTCTTCCCAAGACAAAAAGAACTGCCCACAGAGAAAATCTGTAAGAAAAATGTCATAAGTCAAATTCATAAAATCTCAAAAACAAGAAAAAATTCTATTAGAAATTAGATTCCTATTAAGTAAATGCATATTAAAATAGCACTTATTATTATTCTGCAAAAAAGGATATTAGAGTCAAAGGTGTGGGAAATGCTTAAAACACATACTATACTACTCTCTTGGAGACACATAACACATATTAGCCCATTTAAGGTTCTAAGAAATCCAGTAATCTGTTTAATTTCTTGTTTAGTTCATCTTTTTCATATAAGTACTATTAATGTCCCTTAGAACTACTAGTCCCTATTAATGTCTCTTAGAACTACTAGTCCCTATTAATGTCCCTTAGAACTACTAGAACAATTTTGAAAAAATGATGGACAAAACAAAACAAAGCTGTGCTGTAAAGAACAGGATGCCCAATTCCATTTGAATCCCAGTTTTACTTTTTCCAAAGACTTTTACTCTTTACAAGTTATACCTCTCCAATTCTGTTTTCAGTATAATTTTCCCATCAAAATCTTTTAGTATCTTTTAAGCTATATTATCTATCCTTTCACTTTCTTCAGAGAGTTCACTTTACCACTCCTCCAAAAGAAAAATATGCAACAAACAAGGTAGGAGAAGTTATAAAAGAGAAGCAAACCCAAAAAGCCTTCAAAATTTCTAGTTCTAATACTATATCTCTTCAGCTGAGAAAGACTCCATTTAGGGAGTCTTGATATTTTAGGGAGTAAAATATCAAGTTTGAATTGCTAAATAATTTCATTTTATTTAAACTTGCTACTGACTGCTTAAAAAGTAATTTAATGGCAAGGGCATGGATCCTGGCAATCTGGGCATGGACTTTATTTATTTTTTTAGAGATGGGGTCTCCATATGTTGCCCAGGCTGGCCTTGAAATCCTGGGCTCAAGCAATCTTCCCACCTTAGCCTCCTGAGTAGCTGGGACTACAGGTGCACACCATGGTGTCTAGCTAGGCACTGACTTTGAATACCCACTACTACACAAGAAATACAATGGCTGAATGGCTTACCCTTTCTGATACTTTTCATCGCTAAAATAAAACAGGCGGGAAATGTGGAAAAGAAATTCAACAAAATAATGCAGCACCAGAAGAACAAGTCCTAGATGATTCAAGCTGTTAAAAGAACAAATTTAAAATGAAAAGATTAATCATCAATTAAGATAGATCAACATACTATCTGTCCAGTCCACTTACACACCCAAGAAAAATCCCAACTCACTTCAAAAGATAAGCTCCAGCAATGTGAAAGAGGTAAAGACCAATGTAGACAAGCTGACGAGGAATATCTTCCTGAAAATAGAAAAACACATGATAGACTAAAACATATTGAAACATTTCTGTTCTTTAAGAGCAGTGTGGTAGAGTGAAAAATAAGAAACAAACAAACAAAAAAAACAGACCCTCAATCACTCACCCCCAATTAGCTATATGGCTTTAACAAGTCATTTAATCTCTGTTGGCTTCAGCTAACTCATCTGCAAAATGTGAACACTTGAATTTGCTTCAATCAGATGAACTCGGAATCCCTTTTAGTGCTAAAACCTATGGTTCTTTTTATAATAAACATGTATTAAATGATATAATATTAATAACCATAGTTACATACTAACAATTTGATGTCTAATATTAAAATTGCTATGTTTATAGCAGTAGAGATGCTTTTGTTTACCTAAAATAGTATTCACATTTTTAGCTCATGTTTAGTCACTTCATTGACAGTTATAGTCATTAAAACTGAAGTTCAACATTTTAGCTTCTCATTTATAATAACACTTAATTACATATTCTTTTTCCTCAACTCTGCAAGCCCAGGTATCTAGATTTTACTTTTGTTGCTCTTTTTTCCTCTCATAGTTCCTAGCTGACCTGGTTATTTGAAACGGTGCTTTTAAAAAATGTAAATCAAAGGCCGGGCACGGTGGCTCACACCTGTAATCCTAGCACTCTGGGAGGCCGAGGCAGGAGGATCGCTTGAGGTCAGGAGTTTGAGACCAACCTGAGCAAGAGTGAGACCCCGTCTCTACTAAAAATAGAAAGAAATTATATGGACAACTAAAAATATATGTAGAAAAAATGAGCCAGGCATAGTAGTGCATGCCTGTAGTCCCAGCTACTTGGGAGGCTGAGGCAGTAGGATTGCTTGAACCCGGGAGTTTGAGGCTGCTGTGAGCTAGGCTGACGCCACGGCACTCTAGCCTGGGCACCAGAGTGAGACTCTGTCTCAAAAAAAAAAAAAAAGGTAAATCAAGACCTACTAGTGGATCATGAAATATATTTTTTAAAGCTTTTTGTTTGTTTATTCGTATTTTAGACAAGAGCCTCGCTCTATCGCCCCATCTAAAGTGCAGTGGTGTCATCACAGCTCACTGCAACCTCAAACTCCTGGGCTCAAGCAATCCTCCTGTCTCAGCCTCCTGAGTAGCTGGGACTACAGGTGTGCAACACCATGCCTGGCTAATTTTTTCTATTTTTGGTAGAGATAGGGTCTCGCTCTTGCTCAGGCTGGTCCCAAACGCCTGAGCTCAAGTGATCCTCCCACTTCAGCCTCCCAGAGTGCTAAGATTACAGGTGTCAGACACATGCCCAGCTGGGTCATGTAATCTATTTATGGGTCACACTAGCATCTTTTGAAATATGAAATAAAATAGAAAATGCTTAAGTGTATATAACTTTGTATTACGAAAATTTTATTCCAGATTTCACACACACATACAATTATGATGTAAAATCTTGTTTTTCATCTCAGGGTGTAGTAAAAAAATGTTTGCAAAACACTGACACCAATAAGCTCAATAAATGCCTGTTGATTGATGAAATACTTACACCCCATTTCGACTTTCTCTGGTTTTGGCAGTTTTCCTCATGGATATTTACAAGGTTTATATTATTAGCCTGGTTAGTACTCATATACTACAGCTGTTAATTAAAATGGTGGGTTGATTCTGGCAGACTGAACTGTATTCCGTTGGAACCTCACTAAACTTATCTCTTGCATGTAGTATAATGGCACACAGGTCTCTACTGGATCTCCTGTTCTCCCCTCATATTTCAGTACAGAGCTACCTCACCACGTCTTCTGAGAAAGAGTAGAGATTTTATAACTCTAGTTTTGAAATTGAAAACTCTTCTCTGGTAAGAATGGCACAAAGTTCAAAGGTTAGGTAGAACATAAGACAGTCTGAATAGTCTTATATACAATATTATACTTTGGGACTCTTGTGAAAATTCATTCCCAAGAGACGATACCAAGTTTACAGTGGTTCTTTCAACTGGAGAAAGAAGTATCTTTGAAAATAAGCAGTCTTAAGATTCTCTCACATAATTTTTAAACTTCCATTTGGAAATTATGTCCTATTTTTAAAACTTCCCCTTATAAAAGGAAAGGAGAAATGCTGTCAAGATAACATGCTAAAGTTCAACCACAAGGGAATGTCTCTTCTGTTAGAATAATTCCATAAGCACTCACTTGTAGCATTATCAATGCAATATGATATGCTATGGATACAGAGGTACCACTATACGTATACACCAGTGTTTCCCAAAGTATGGTATATTTATTTTTGGTACTGTACAAAATGATTTTAGATAGTATACAAGAAAACACTTATTTAATGGTAATTTAAAATAAAATATTCTGAGTTATTTATTTTAATATGCCTTAATAATTAAAATGTCATGAGTATTATTGCACAGAATAAGAATATAGTCAGAAGTTTGAATTGGTAGTATGTGAATATGGTAAAACAAGAAGGTGGCATGTAAATGACTAGGTATGGGAAATACTGCCATATTCCTTCAGATGTGTCAACCAACACCCCAAATGTTGGAGAAGAAAACATACCAAGAAAACCCTCAATAATTATGAGGGAAACTTTTAAATTTTTAAAATGCTGATTAAACTCATTTCATTACATAAAAACTTGTGTAAGTCAATGTAAAAAACTAATTTGCTGGAAAAATATTTTATAGTGCAATGTAACTTCTTAAGAGAATTTTTAAAAATTTTTAGATGAAACCAAAATTAATTTTTTAAAATTCATGTTAGTCATTTAACAGAGAAGAACCTAAGCTCTCTACCCTTTTCCTCTCCAACAAATCTAAAAACACTATTATAAATGACAAACAAACTGAATTTCAAAAAGCCATTCTATTTCTCTGATCTTTTGTCTTTACATCTCAACAACCCAATTAGGTGGGGCATGATTGTACTTGTCATTAGCTAAGGAAAAACTCACAGGGTTTCTTCCTAAATTCAGATTCAACTTTGCATCTGAGCTCTGCCTTTTTGATAGTCACCCAGCTGAGTCAATAATAATAGAGGGTAAAATGCCATCACCAGCTTCCATCTTTACAACCATCAAATGCCTCAGCAAGAACTTTTAAGATAATATGTATAGCTTTCAAAAGGATAGAAGTATCAAGAAACCTTTTTGTAAGTAATGGTCCATTCAGCTGTATACAATTGTATACAAATTGTATACTCTAAATCAATGTTTGTACTCTTAAAGCTTACCATAGAAAAAATAAAAATGAGTAAGAGAATGCGTAGCTAGAATAAGTGCCCTTACTAGTTGTGTGACCTTGGACAAGTTCCTTAATTTCTCTGCACAACAGGTATAATAACAACAAAATAATACCAAAAAATAATACCCCCCAAAATATCATAAATTATAATAATACCAAAAAAAAATTAAAATTGAGTGACAGAGATGAATAAAATAACACAAGAAGTGGTGGGGATTGTGGTTAACTGAAGAACATACACTCTAGATAAAGGCATTTCCATATGATTAAAAAAATACAACGGAAGTGGAGGTGGTATACCATGATTTTTAAAATGAGAAATTTTACCTAGAAAATGGCTACTTTTAGTATCCCTGTCCTATCCTCCAATTTGCATAGGGTTACAGCCCCAGTGGCTCGGTGCTCACATGTCTGAGGCCGACAACAAAGACCTTGCCCAGCACTATGGTCTCTGAGGCTTACATGTTTACACGGGGTGTGGGGAATGGGAGAGAACAGAGGAGGCTGGGTGAAATTGGCTCTTGTAGAGGAAGTTCATGCAATCAGTTCACTGGCCACATTACAGATTTCCATTAGGGAGTCAGCAAGCTATCCAAGGGTGGCTCATCACTACTCTACAATCTAGAGTCTGGATGAAAAAAAAAGTGACTGAAAAAAAATCAGGAGCCTTGGGACACTCGAGACACCAAAAGAAAAAATAAAAAAACAAACAAACAAACAAAAAAAAAATCAGGAGCTTGAAGCTGTGGTGCACTATGAATGCTGTGAATAGCCACTGCACTCCAGCCTGGGCAACACAGCAAGACCTCATCTCTATAAAAAATAAAATTTAAAAAAAAGTGGCTGAGAGAAAACTTTTGTATTTAAGAGATTTTTATATGTCATTATATGGTTTGGTCCTGTAAATTTACTTTTCCTATCAGGAGCCAGAAATGGAAGTTTACTTATTTAAGATTAACAGTTTTTGAACTCTTTTTTCCTACTCTTTCTTCCCTTTTCACTACTGCACTTGACTAGTCTTAAAAAAAAAAAAGATTAACAATTTTTTTATACTCGAATGGAAAAAAATATAGAAATGAATTATTAGAAAAGTCTTTCTGAGTTCTTAAATATTCTTAATGCTAATGTTCAAGTAGCTTATATAAGAATGAAATCACGAAATAATGACATAATTCTGATAGTTTCATTTTTCATGGAAAAATCTAATAAATATAATGAACTTAAATCATTAACACATTCTAAAATTATAAATAACTTCAAGTATTTTTCAGTTGTTACATCTTTTTTATTAAAAAGGATAACCACATACTTCAGTAAATTTATTATCATAATAAAACGTATTTCTTGGCTACAGTATACTAAAAAATAAACTTTACCACAAACTGAATATCACATATATGATAAAGCAAAGATTTTTCCCCAAACCCCAGATGGAATTATCTTATATTTAAATCTTTACAAAGCTCTCATATTACAAGGATGGCAGATATTAATATCAAAGTTACATATGAAAAGTGTGAACATAACTTTCATGAAGTAGGAGTGGGGAAAAACATTATTTCTAGTTTAATGCTTTATATGATATACAATTATATGCATGTATAAACTAAAATTGAATATTAGAAATAAAACATTTGATTATTTCATGACTTCCCTAAAAGCTCATATATTCAAGTTGGCTCAGAAATGATATTTGGTATCTTCTCATGGGCAAAATGGACAACTGTTTATATTAAAACATACATGGTATATGTAATTGAAATTTTCTTCTTGAAAGAAACACACCTCTTGAACTGCTACTAACAGTCTTCCTTTCTTTCTTCATTTGTCTGTAGGATTGGTTCAAAACAATCACTTTACTAGTTTCTTCCAGTAAAGAGTTCTTTCAAAAATAATTTTCATAGAGAAAATTTTAAGAAACTGTTTAACACATATGCAGCTGTTACTTTCAAATTATGTTAATTGCTTGAAACAGTTACTTTCAACTGTCATATGTAGGTGTTAAAAATAGTTTCAGTTAAGTTCTAAGTTATGCAAATTATTCCATAAAAATTAGAATTGCATTTCTGGAGAAATGCCATCTGGCAGGAACTGATAAGAAAAGAGCTTCAGGAACTAAAATGAACAATTACTTTGAAATGTCCCTCTTTAGTTACCATGGTCAGTGAACAAGATGAAGACATGGTATTATGTTTATGAGTATACAAATACCTGAAGAAAGCTTTAAATATTTGAACCATGGTACTAAGAGATCAAAAAACTATGATATTCTCAGCAGCACTGTCCCATAGAACTTTCTGCAATTATGAAATGTTCTTTATCTCTTCTGTCCAAAATGGTAGATACTAGACACATGTGGCTAATGAGCAGTTGAAATATGGTTAGTGTGATCAAGAATGTGAATTTTGTTTTTTTAAAGTTCATTTAGATGTAGCTAGTGGCTACCATTTTGGACAGTACAGCTCTAGGACACCTGTGACTCACATTAGGCACTTACTAAATATGGAAGGGTTACTGGAAACTGTGGGCCTAATAATTTTATTTTAAGATAGTTCTATGTCAAAGGTTTAAAAATAAAAGGTCTTCATTGTAATCCTTACAATCAACTTAAATGGAAAAGCATTCTACTTTATAAAAGAAATCAACATAAAAAGAATTTAAATGCCATAGTAAATAGCCTCTGATTTGGTGCTGTTTTCTAATCACAGCAGACATCAATGACGACAGATACATAGAACACATAAAACACAAACACAAACAGTAGCAAATCAAGTACTTAAATCATGAATTAACTATTTGCAGCACATATAAAAATAAGTGTTTGTGGCTTTTGAGGAGGAAGAGATAAACTGGTCACTGGACGTGTTATCACACTTTCATTTAGGTAGGCTTCTCAAAGTAAGGGGATTTTAAAAAACAAGTTTTCAATGTGGAAAAATAGAAATCTAGTCCGGGCACAGTGGCTCACACCTATAATCCTAGCACTCTGGGAGTCCAAGGCGGGAGGATAGCTCAAGGTCAGGAGTTTGAGAACCAGCCTGAGCAAGTGCAAGACCCCGTCTCTACTGAAAATAGAAAGAAATGATATGAACAGTTAAAAATATATATAGAAAAAAATTAGCTGGGCATGGTGGCACATGCCTGTAGTCCCAGCTACTCGGGAGGCTGAGGCAGAAGGATTGCTTAAACCCAGGAGTTTGAGGTTGCTGTGAGCTAGGCTGACGCCATGGCACTCTAGCCTGGACAACAGAGCAAGACTCTGTCTCAAAAAAAAAAAAAAAAGAAATATATGTATAATGGATAGAGAATATAATGAATCTCCATATACCTATAACCCAGCCTCCACAGTTATTAACAAATGACCAAACTCGTTTCATCTATATTCCTTCTCAATTCCCTTCACCCATTATTATTTTGAAGTAAATCCCACATAGCATTTCATATATGGGGATTAAAAAAAACTTCATAAAAAAAGGAAATAAAAGTGTTTTATTACTTTGTCAAGAGGAAAAGGCATTCCAGGAAAAAGGAGTGATGTGTTGAGATTATAAAACTAGACATATCAGTGTGAATGAAACATAAGGAGAGAGGCGGAAGAGCAACCAGGAAGAGGTGGTACAGACAGGTTTACGTGAGTTTAAAACAATAAGAAGCTAGTACAGGTTTCAGGGAAAGAGCTAAATAAAGGAAATAAAGTGGACTTTTGCAATACCATGGAAGCCAGACTTTAGAAGTACCGAGGGCGTAACTAGAGAACGAGATACTGCAGTCCTCCAACAGTTCAGTTTTTGCTCAAACAAAATAAACAAACATCTTCCCACATGCTAAAAAGGGAGTGCTCCACCCATTTCTGGAAAGGTTTCACTAGTGAATATTTAACTATGTTTTACTTGTTCAATACTGAATTTTTCTTTGGGACTTATACACAGAACTATTAGTTGCAGAATACTCTGATTAATCCCTTTGCCTCACCTGTGAAATAGATTGTTAGGAATATCAATAAGAAGAAACTAATTTTGCACTTTAAAAATCAAATTTAATTTACATTACCAGTATCTATATTTTTTTGAGTCCAACTTCTTACTTAATATCTAACGTTCCTTCATTATTCTTTTAAAAAAGCTAAGACAAATATATGCCCACCACCCCAACCCTGTTCCACTCTCAGGATATTTGTGCATGACCCTAATAGTTCAATCTGTCCCAGGTGTTCTCACTAGTAATATAATTTTAAAATGAGCAATCAGCAAGTCAAATGTAAAAGAATCCCCTCTACGTTAAAATACTAACTAAAGGCTTTTTTTAAGAAATACTTAAGGATTATAGATTTTAGTCTTTGTGTAAAGGGGGGTGGTGGGAGAAAGATGGGAAGAGTTGAGGTGAGAAGGAAGGAGGAAGGGCAAGGATGTGGGGAAATACTTAATTTTACAAAGACTTTAAAAAAAAAAAAAAAAAAAAGGACAAAACTTTTAAAACTACAATCCCAGCTTACTTTTTTGGTCTTCTGGAAGTAGAGTTCAGGAAAAGCATGAAGCCAGTAAGCCAACTGTGATATGTAGAAAAACTTCATTTGAAATCTGCACAAAACAAGAAAGTGAAGAGTATCTTTTAAAGCATAATATTTGTAAAGAATAAAATAAAGGATATGCTAAGTAACTACCTTTTTTTTTTTTTTTTTTTTTTTTGAGAGTCTCACTTTGTTGTCCTGGCTAGAGTGAGTGCCATGGCATCAGCCTAGCT
>CM052438.1:73433227-73466343 GCA_028533085.1 Varecia variegata | reverse complement strand
CTCACATCTGTAACCTCAGCACTTTGGGAGGCCAACGCAGAAGAATTGCTTGAGGCCAGGAGTTTGACACCAGTCTGTGAAACGCAGTGAGACCTCATCTCTACAAAAAATTTAAAAAAAACAACAGGCTAGAAAGAGGATTATGGATGGAAGGATATGATAGAGAACAAAACTGTAAGGACAGAGTACTACTACACTCTTGAACAACTTTTCCTCTTAGATTTGGAAAAAGGTAGTTAATGGATGAGACAGATAAGTTCAAAAGACAGGAAACTGAAGAAATCCACACCTAATCTAAACTTTTATGTTCTCTGTGGGGGAAAAAAGCAATGTCACATGTTAAACATAATGGGGACCTGAATGATGAGTATTTATATAGTTCCTATAGGGAAGGGAGCTGGCCAGGAAAAGTAAAAAGATCACTGGATGTTATTAATGTCTAAGGTCAGAGACTTGTGATTTGTAATATTATCTATCAGTGTAAGTGTCTGACTTTGTCAGGTAACACTCAGCAACCTGTGAATTGAGAGGCACAGAAAAGGCAGATAGCAGAGTAAAACCTGTAGGAAGAAAAGCAAAACAATGAGGGGGTAATATAATGAAAAAAAGGAAAGGGGGCCAAGGTAGCATGGTAAAGAACTGGCTTGTGAGGAGCAGAATGAGGAAGGTGAACAAAATGCAGGTTGAGGCTGAACTTGCTATCCTGGAATTCAGGATCTGGAAATCAGTCAGGCCTGCATGACAGAGTCAGGGAGAGGGCCACTAAAGTGAGTTGCTGAACTGCGATAGGTATGAGGGTCACTTTAGTAGAAAAGGCTAGTAAGACTACTGTATTAAAATTTGGGTCATTCCCAAGGATTCATTAGAACAGAATGATGGCATGAGCTTCTAGGGTAACACTACTTTCATGTGATTATTTTTAATAAAATTGACTGGTTACTAAATTTCATTTAGTTTTTCTATCTTTGTTTAGACTTCATCTCTCTCTCTCTCTCTCTCTCACACACACACACACACACACACACACAACCAGGCAAACACCACATCCTTGTTTCTAGTTTGTAATATAAGGTCACTAACACAGTGAAGAAAACTTTGTTAAAGAGTCCTTTATGAACAAGTGAAATTCTTAAAAGATAAATTTACTATCAAATTCTAAAAGCAACAAAAATTAGATTATCCTTTTATGCTAGCCTTTGAAATAAAATTAAAATCTGGCCTCCAGAAGGTTTAGCATGTGATAGTAAGAATGAGAAGACGAAAATATAAACCACATATCACAAAAAAGTTTATACAAAACCTAAACCAGTAATCATGCTCCCATTTCCAGGCCTCCTAAGCCTCACACCCCAGCCAGCATAGTTTTAAACGAATACTACAATTAATTAATAGTAAGATAAGTTAGTTTGGAATAAAAATATGCCACAGAAATATATAATGCACTCAACTCAGAAGTAAAAATAACTGAGTTTATCACAGTTTGGGAGATTTATACTGCTTCTCTCCCATTTATAAGAAAAAAATGAGGCTTACTCAGATTTATCTTAAATAGGTTACTACAAACTCCAATGAATTATCTAAATCTATGCTGTATGTAATGTCATAACTATCATGACTTTTTTTTTTTTTAAAGAGACAGGGTTTCACTTTGTCGTGCAATGGCATCGTCTTAGGTCACTGCAACCTCAAACTCCTGGGCTCAAGTGATCCTCCCACCTCAGCCTCCCGAGTAACTGGGACTACAGTGCGTACCACAATGCCCAGCTAACTTAAAAAAAATTTTTTTAGAGATGGGGTCTCACTATGTTGCCCAGGCTGATCTCAAACTCTTGGCTTTGAGGGATCCTCCCGCCTCAGTCTCCCCAAAGTGCTGGGATTACAGGCATGAGCCACCATGCCCAGCCCATAATATTTTTTTAATTGAGTGGTCACCAGCTGGGGACTGGTATTTTTTCTTATTATATTGAGATATTAACTATTTTGTACTTGTTAAAGGAAGGTGTGACTACTACGTGGACTGAATTCCTGAAAGGTAAAGACAATTTTTTTTTTTTTAAACAAATAGATCTGGCACCTGTGAGAAGCAGAAAAAATAAATAAAAATAAAAAACAAACAAACAAACAAACAAAAAAAAAAACAAATAGAGACAGGGTCTTACTCTTGCTCAGGCTAGTCACGAAGTCCTGAGCTCAAGCGATCCTCCCGCCTTGGCGTCCCAGAGTGCTAGGATTACAGGTGTGAGCCACTGTGCCTGGCCAAAACAATTCTTAATACCAAATTCCACTCCTCACTAGCTTATACAAAATTAAGTTCTTAAAAAAGAAAAACTCAGCACAAAGGTTTGTCCCTGAAAATTCCAGCTATCTGAGAGGATAGCCTGAGGCCAGGAGTTAGAGACCAGCCTGGGCAACATGGCAAGACCCCGTCTCTAAAAAAAAATTTTTTTTTTAAAGAGAGAGAAGGAAGGAAAACATGGTCAATGACCATAGTGGCATACACGTGTTGTCCCAGCTACTTATGAGGCTGAAGCAGGAGGATCATTTGAGCCCAAGACATCAAGATTGCAGTGAGCTATGATCACACCACTGCACTCCATCCTGGGTGACAGTGAGACCCCATCTCTAAATAAATAAGTAAATATTGGCATTAAGACAATTTATGCTTAAAAATAAAGCAAACCCCTAAAACTGTTCCAAGATTGTTGTAATTATAAATCTCCCCAAACTCTGTAAGGCATATCCTATAGATTTGTGAACATCTATCTGGAAAGTGACTCCCTTTTAGAAGGAAATATTTCTCTTGTGAACCCCTAACTCTTCATTCCTTTTCCACATCTTCACTTTCAGAAAGCTTTCTATACATTCTTACATTTCTCGACTGTTCAAATTTTCCTAACTCAAATATGAAGCCATTAATTAAAGACCGTGATTTGTATTCTGAGGACAGATACTGACTGTAATAAAACAATGATTTCAAAATTCACAAGCAATTTTTGGTAATATAAAGTTCCCTGGAAATTAAACTCTCGTATTTTCCATAGACAGACTACTTTTTTATCAACCTCTTGAGTACATATAATCTCTTAAGATGCTAACTGCTGGGCCATTCTCTCACATAAAAATGCTGTTTTGTATTTTCAAACTTTGATGAGTTTCCAAGGAATAATAATCACTACCATTTATTGCATGCCTTTTGTAAGCGAAGCATTGAACTAGGTATTATACATATTAGTTAATTTAATTCTTAGAGTAACCCAATAAACCCATTTTATAGATAAACTTAAGTTCTGAGATGTCTCAGGTCACCCAGTCAGCAAGCTGCAGAGCCCTAACTTGAACATGGATCCCTTTAGCTCCAGAATCCATGCTTTTACAGTATATCTATATTGCCCCTTAATTTTGGCTAGTAACAGTATGTTACTTCTTTGTTGATTTCACCATAAATCCTCTGACATTTCCTCAGTATATTTACACAAAAGGCTTAACAGTTCTGCAAAAACATCAACTTCCCTATTATTTTAGCACAAATACTGCAATTCTGTAATTATGTTAACTTTGAGATTCAGTAGTATTTTAAGTATTTTAAAAGTCAAATAGCAAAACTCACCTAGTCAATATTTCCCCATTCATAGATAACATACTTTCAAATCCCAACTCTTTAACATATGGTAAGAAAAATGAACAACTTGCACACACTTCCCACTTTTATAAAACACTTTAACACTCGCTTTTGAATTGACTTTAAAAACTTCTATTTAGTATTTTTGTTGTGTCTTTTTAGATTTACAAATTTTACAGATTTCTATAAAAGTGAAAATCCACTCACTGTTAAAAAGTCATTAACATGTGAGACAACGTACAGGTGGTGAACTTTCCTATAAACGTAGTAGGAGAATGTGAAACAGTTTATTAAAAAAAAGTAATACCACTTCTAAGTGTCAGAATTTCTGATTTATATTCCATTTTATTCAAAGCACTGCAAATACACCTTGAAGGTCATAGGTCTCCTAAATTATGTTTTTAAAATCAGGAATTCTCACCACATGGAGATGGGTTCTAGCAAGTTACACAAAATAGCTGAATATATTGAATATATAGAAGTATTACTTTTAATATTAAAACAAAGTATATGTAAATATCAAATTCAGAAAATGAGTACAAATATTTAGCATTATATTTTTAGTGATACCATACTTTAATATAATGCTTTGTAAACTCTCAGGTGCCTTCCCACCATATTATCCCAACCTTGCAACAATGGCCATGAGAGATTAGTACAGGTAATATTATTTCCTTATACAGAGCAGAAGACTTGATGCTTGGACTTGGGTCATCCAGTAGGTAAGTGGCACAGGCACAGCCTAATATAAAGCTTGTGGCATATGTTAGTTTCCTTTTACCTACGCTTAAACTATATCTACCTCCTTAGCACTGGTTTCAAACACACACGACACTAACAGGAATAAAAAATATCTATATCTAAATACAGAAAAGCCCATTTGAAGAGAAGCAAAAATAAAGTAAAATATTAAGTTATCTAATAATAAAATTAAAAAAAAACCTAATGGGCTTCATTTAAATTTATTCTTAGGAGAGTCTGGATGATTTAAAAAACAAAAATTAAAAAAAAAATCCATTCATCTTTTGGTCACTGGCAGTGTCATTCCATTAATTTTTCTCCAAGATTCTTAACATCGCTCTTCTTTTTTAAAGTACCTCCTACGTCCTAGGCACTATTCTACATGCTGGAAATAGACTGGTACAAAATCAAATAAAAATCTCTGCCCTCACTAAGGTTAGACGCCAGGAAGGAAGAGAAAAAGCAATAAGTAAGTACAATAATTAGTATATTTGATGAGACATAGGGGTTACAGAGGAATAGAAAAGAAAAAAGAAAAAAAGGAATAGGCGTATTGGGGGAAAGAACGTAGGATGTTACATGTTCACCTTACAAAGTTTATTACCCACATTCAACAGCTGTTAAATAAGTCATCAAAATACTAGATACGTGGGAAGAGAATTTACACACTCCTGACATTTCCATCCTCTCTTACTTCAATAAACAAAAGGAAAATTACTCGGCTCTCTGGCACTACTGTTCAGAAACTCGATTTACTTATGAGACCTTGTTTCTTCAACGCAAAAGCAAGCATCAGGGCAAAAAGTTCCCTGTCTAGTAATAATACCAGTTTAAGAGACGAGAATTAAAACAATCGGGTGCGCCTTCAGTGTGCCGGTGCCCATCGGCCACCGCCCTTCAAGTAGGCAGCAGATGCCCGACTCCGTCTGTTTCTCGCTCACCCCAATCTCGGTCCTACCAGGGGTCTCCCTGTCACTTGGGGCCTGTGGTCTCGGGGCTGGCACGCCCCGTACCCCGGGGGCCTGGCCTCCACATTTCCCCCGCCGGCCAGCCGCACACCACAGCCAGGGCGGGCCATCCCCCCCAAATCCGCCCACCCGCCCAGAGCCAGCTCGGCAGTGCAGGGGCCGCCCCCGCCCGCCCGCCGGCCCCTAGCCGGCTGCCACGTAACCCTTCGCGGGAACCAGGAACTGCTCGGCGCGGCTGGCGGGAGGGGGCGGCGGCGGGTCGGGGAAGGGGGCGACACGGCGGTCCCAGCCCCCTGCGGGCGGCAACGAGGCCCACCCGGGCTCCGCATCCCCAGGCCGGCCGCGGGGGCGGGGGCTCCGCCGGAGCTGGGCAGCGCAGGCCCGCGCCTCGGGGGCCAGGGAGCCGCCCCTTCCCCCGGCCCGGACCCCCGGCGGTCCCGGGTGGAGGGGCTGGGGCTGGCAGCCCGGGCCCGGGCAGGGGGCGGCAGGGCAGGCGGTTGGGGCGCCAGGCGGGCTCACCTCGAACATGAGCCCCAGCAGGAAGACCATCGCCACACAGGAGACGATGTCCGCGTGATTCTGCAAGACGAATTCATGGCTCAAGACCGGGGGGCTCTTAGTACTCTTCTTGCGAATCGCCATGGTGGGGCCGCCGCCCGTGCCTGCAGGTGCTCCGCCCCAGCTCTGCTCTTCCCAGCTGCTCACCGACTGGCTGCCGCCGCCGCCACCTCCCCCAGGCTGCTCTTCACAGCCCCGCCGCAGCCGCTCGCTGGGGCTTCACTTCCCATCCCACGGCCAGTACGCAGCCGCCGGGGCCGCCCGGGGAAAAAAAAAAAAAAAAAAAAAAAAAGAAATAAAAAAAAAAAAGCGAGCCCGTAGCGGGGGCGAGCATGCGCACCAGGGAGACGGCGCTCGCTCGTGCCGCCGCCGCCCCTGCGAGCCCACAGCGCCACCTGGGGACCGGAGGCCGCTGGCCCGCGCCGGGCGAGTGTGCAGGAACCCGAGCGGATCGCCCCAGTTCCGCGCCAGGCCGGGGGTTGGGAGTCGTTTGAGGCGCGAGCTTCCCGCGCCTGGTCAACAGACTGAGACCCCTGCCTGGTCCCCGGGCGGCCGCGTGCTGGGGCGCGCATGGCCTCAGGCGTGTCTCCCCCGCCCGTCCTCCTGGCCACCCTGGGCTTGGGTGCTGGTGGCTTCTTCCACACTTGCTTGTCAGTTCCCTAAGCCACTGCCACCGTCAAGAGAATCTAAAAATACGAATGCTGTCTGACTACACGGGGTACGGCGTATTCTCCAGTTTTAGCATCCGCCTTAAAAATTAACCTGAGGTAAACTCTCTTGGGGACTTTTTCCTACTCTTTGTAAGTTTGGACCAGCTTAAAACAAAACAAAACAAAACAAGACTGTCCCTGTTCGGTCCGCCTACCCATCCCCATCGCCATCCCCCACTTCAGACTGAAGAGGATGGGATCAGTTTGAGTTTACTTTGCTTTATATATTTTTTTATTAACACTTCTTAGTAATTTAGGGAGATAGTAAAAAAGGATTGTGGATTTGACATGTCCTTTTCGTTCATCGTTCTGCCCAAACCAAGAGTCCTTTGTATTCCTTTTCCTGATGAATTGTTCCACTGTTTTACCCGTTTGCCAAATCTAGAAACCAAAATCATCCTAAATTGAGCCCTCTTGGCACCCTTCCACGTCCAATCTATCACCAAACCCAGACAATTCTGTCCCTTTCCCCCAACTCACGGCCACAGCTTCAGGAGTGGACTTGTCTCTTGCATGACAACTCTGATGCAATCAGATATTATAACTCCGATGCAATCATTCATTGGCTTAAGAACGTGGGTTTTTGCATCAGAATTCTGCCACTTATTACCTGTATGATCACGGACAAGTTATTTAATCTCTATGAGAGTCGGTTTCCTCATTTATTTATGTATTCATTTATTCCAAAAATACTTATTAGGTGTTTACCATATGCTAGGCACCAAGGATACAGAACTGAATAAAAAATATAAATTAAGCTATTCTTATTGGTTTTCACTCTAGTGGGGGGGAGTGGGGAGAGAATCTTTAAACAAAATTTCAAAAGTGAAACATATGTTACCTTAAGTTGAGCATCCAGGAGAAAAATAAATCAAGAGGAATAGGGAAAGTGTGAGGGAATTTCAGTATTTGCCTGAAGACCTGAATCGGGTGGGGGAGCAAGCCATGTGGCTACCATCCACAAAGTGGAGATCATTGTAGAACTTACTTTAGCAGTAAAATGAGATGATTTAAAGAAAGTGATTAGCAGAGACTTAGGGCTTTATAAATTTACTTAGTTATTATTATTTTTTTCCTTTCTGGGCAATCACTAGTTTCACTTCCCTTCAAATCGCCTTCCAATTTTTATGTTAGAATGATGCTTCTAACAGGCTGAACATTTCAGTAGTTTCCCTTTTCCTTCATGGAAAGCTAGCATGACTAAATAGTCCTTTAGGATTTGGACCCTACTTACCCAAACAGGCTGGAGCCCTGCCTCTGTAGACCCCAATCTCTTTGTATCAGCACTACTGACTACACAGACTATACAGTTGGCACTGAGGATCAGTGGGTTCCATGTCTGTGAATTCAACCAAGTGCAAGTCAACAATATTTGAGAAAAAAAAATTGTGTCTGTACTGTGTGTAGACTTTTTTCCTCATCATTATTCCCTAAAATTGTATAGTGTAACAACTATTTATGTAGCATGTACATTGTATTGGGTATTATAAGTAATCTGGAGATGATTTAAAGCATATTGAAGGATTTTGTGGGTTATATGCAAATACTACACCATCTTATATCAGGGACTTAAGCATGGGCAGCTTTTGGTATCCACAGGATACCATCCCCCAGAATACCCAGGGATGATTGTACACACTGTAACATGCTGTCATTGCATGCTCTGCCCTTCCTTTGTGCCTGCTGCTGCTTCTGTCTGGAATGTTTTCTCTTCTCCTCTCATATATCCAGCAGACTCTGTTCTTTCAAGTTGCATTTATGTATGACCTTCACTGAAATCTGTGACTGACCTAAGTAATCTGTCTTTTATGATTCAATTGTATCTTTTTTTCCCCTGTACTCTCGGATGGCAGACATTTGTATTTTTAAAAACAGCTTTATTGAGATGTAATTTATATCAGATAGTTCACCCATTTGAAGTGTACACTTCAATGGTTTTAGTATGTTTACAGAGTTGTGCAACTGTCACCATAGCCTAACTTTAGAACACTTTTATCATCCCCAAAATATACCTTGTACACATTACCAGTCACTCTCCATTTCCTCTCACAGTCTTGGCAGCTTTTGGCAACCACTATTCTATTGTCTGCCTCTCTCTGTTTGCAAATTCTGGACATTTCATGTAAAGAGAATCATAGTCTTTTGTGGCCGAGTTCTTTCACTTCAGATAATGTTTTTGAGGTTCATCCATGTTGTAACATATATCAATAATTCATTCCTTTTTACAGCCAAATAATATTCCATTGTATGATGGATATACATCAGTTGATGGTCATTTGGGTTATTTCTACATTTTGGCAATTGTGAGTACTGCTGCTATGAACTGCTGCTTGTACATTTGTGTACAAGTTTTTGTTTGAACACCTATTTTCAATCCTGTGTATATACCTAGCAGTGGAATTGCTGATCATAAGGCAATTTTATGCTTAACCTTTTGAGGAACTCGAACACTAATGGTGGCTGCATCATTTTGCAACCCTACCAGCAAAGTGTAAAGGTTCCATATTCTTTACTTGCTTGCCAACATTTGTTATTTTTTGTTGTTTAATCATATCTATCTTTGTGGTTATGAAATGGTATCTCATTGTGATTTTGCTTTGCATTTCCTTGACTACTGGCCATTTCATGTGCTAACTAGCCATTTGTATATCTTTTTTTTTTGTAAAAATGTTTATTCAAATATTGTACCATTTTCTAAGTTGAATTTTGTTTTAAAATTCTGTTGAGTTGTGTGCTAGGTGCAGTGGCTTATGCCTATAATCCCAGTGACCCAGGAGGCTGAAGTGGAAGGATCGCTTGAGCCTTGGAGTTTGAGGCTGCAGTGAGCTATTATCACACTACTGTACTGCAGCCTGGGCAATAGTGAGAGATCTCATCTCAAAAAAAGAAAAAAACCAGTTCTTCAACATTAAGAATGTTTAAAAAAAAACCAAAGAAACTAAAAAAACATGAAATCAAAAGGTTTAAAAAATAAAATAAATAAAATTTGAGTTGTAAAAAATATATTCTAGATCTTAGTAGTTGTATGATTTGAAAATATTTACTCCCAATCTGGGGGTTGTCTTTTTACTTTCTTTTTTTTTTTTTTTGAGACAGAGTCTCACTCTGTTGCCCGGGCTAGAGTGCCGTGGTGTCTGCCTAGCTCACAGCAACCTCAAACTCCTGGGCTCAAGCAATCCTACTGCCTCAGCCTCCCAAGTAGCTGGGACTACAGGCATGCGCTACCATGCCCAGCTAACTTTTTCTATATATATATATATATATATATATATATATATATATATTTTTTTTTTTTAATCTGTCCAAATCATTTCTTTCTATTTTTAGTAGAGACGGGGGGGTCTCGCTCTTGCTCAGGCTGGTCTCAAACTCCTGACCTTGAGCAATCCTCCCACCTCCGCCTCCCAGAGTGCTAGGATTACAGGCGTGAGCCACCTCGCCTGGCCTCTTTTTACTTTCTTGATGGTTTCCTTCGAAGCACAAAGATTTTAATTTGATGAAGTCCAATTTATCTATTTTCTCTTTAATCACTTGCTCCTCATGTCCTGTCTAAGAAATTGTTCCCTAACCCAAGTTCACAAAGATTTACTCCTATGTTTTCTTCTAACAGTTTTATGGTTTTAGCTCTTACATTTAGGTCTATGATGATTCAGTTATATTTTCTACATCACTTCATTTTAGCAATTACCAAACTGTATTCTAATTGTTTCTACGTCTGTCTTCCCACTAGATTAGTGCTCCTCAGGAACTGGAAGTCTTTTCATCTTTGTATCACCTATCACTTGGACCTATGCTGTAGAACTTCTGGTGCTCAATATTTATTGAGTGAATGAAAACAAAAAAAGACTTCACATGGACTAGAATAAAACTTTAAGATAGCTTACCCAAGAAGCAAATATAAAAATGAAATATGGCTCTACAAACTTACTCATTTTAAAAACATTTAAGGAGGACTTACAATGCACAAAGCAAGTTCTGAGTATGAGGGATATAATTATGAATAAGACAGATTTAGTGTTTGTTCTGGAAACTCATACCTGGAATAGAAGACAGATAATAAACAATTACCAATGTGATGGGTGTTTTCAAAGGGACGGTGGAAGGTGTGATGGAAGTGTTCTAGGTCCTTTGGAAATGAATTGTTCCACTAATGTCAGTTTTAAAACTGAAGTTGGCCCTTTCAAACCTTAAAATCTACTTATTTTTCACTCCTTTTTGAGAAAATACTTCACACTGGTCTTCTTTCAGTTGCTTATCATACTCAGGTCAGCCATAGGACTTGAGATGACCATTGGGTTTGGTAAGATTGAGGTTGTGTGAATTTGGGTTGTCCGGGGAACAGATGCCAAGACAGAGTTAGATGCATAAGAGATTTATTGGTGATAACAACTGTGAAAAGTAAAGGGGAGAGGAGTCAGCAGGGAAAGCCTTCAGACCACAGTGTAGATCTGACCCCTGTGAAAGGGAGGACGTGCTCAGACTGAGGTGCTTTGGCCAGCCCAGCGGGGAGCTGCAGCACAGACTGCCCATTGAGGATTTCCTGGCTGGGCAGAGATGGCGAGTCTCTGTACACCACTGCAGTGCCCAGTCGTGCACTGTGGGCTCCTATCCTGCACTCTTGCCATCTTCCACAGAAGGTCCTGTCTTCTGTCAGGAGGCCCTCTCTCCACAACTCTCTCTCGGGCTCTGGTAACCACTTCTTCCTCTTCACTCTTCAGGAACCCCATTGTTAATAGCCTCTGGGTACTGCACTGTCCTGTGTGGTTTCCTTACACCCTACCCACACCTTTGAAGAGCGCCTTTAGGAAAATTTCCCCAAATTACTGAATCCAAATGTGCCATTTGCTCCCACTAGGACCCTGACTGATACAGAAGTCATTAGTTACTTTGAAGATAGTGTTTTCTTTGGAACAGTAGAAACAAATGGCTGATTGGAGTGGGTTCAAGAGAGAACGGGAAGGGGCAAGAAGGAGGTATGAGTACAAGCAACTCATTTGAGGGGTTTTCCTGTAAGAGGAGGCAAAGAAATGGGTAAGTGGCTGAAGACCAGTCTAGCTAAGGGTTTTGCTTTTCTTTTTGGCTGAGCTATATCACAACATGTTTGCATGCAGATGGGAGTGATCCAGAAAAGTGAGAGCTTTCTTCTACAGAAGACACTTGCAGAAGGAAAGTGCCTGACTAGGTCAGAGGTGACAGCATTTAGTGCACAGCTGAGGACCCGCAATGACAAGGATGGGGTGTCCACAGTAACCACAGGGAGAGCAGAGTTTATGGGTAGGTTAAGAACACCAAGATGACATTTCCTCTTCTGATGGCTTCTGTTTTCCCAGTAAAATATAAAATGACATGATCAGGAGTGGGAACAGTGTGATGGTGTTTGAGGAGAGAATGGGGTAAAATCGTGGAGGGTGACTGGATTAAGGGGCTATAATCAGATAGCAGGGTCCACTTGAGATTTGGGAACATAAATTTAAAGCAAGACTAGTAAGCAGAGTCACATAATTTTCTCCAGTCACATCTCCCTGCTTGGATACAGGTGTGGAGAAGGCAGAGTCAGGCTTTGCCAGGCTGGTGCGACAGAGGGGCCAGGAGGTGAAGGATGTGTGCAGGTGAGGGCAGGGGTGACCACGTGAAGGCCACGAGGCGGTGGTCATGCTCATGACACTTTATCATCCTCTACCCTGACAATCCACCCTTTTCTAGGGTGAAAGGCAAATGTCTGCAGGCTGCATTACTGGGGCTCCCCTGCCCCTGACTTCTGGGTGGAATGGAAGTGGAAGGCAATGGAAGGCACTGGCCAAAAAGAAAAGTTTCAGGGATTTATTTTTTCCCCCTGGAACCCTCTTCGCCTTACTGTGGTTCTGGCAGTGACAAGCACAGTCACTTGTCAGGTGGCTCTTCTCTCACTGGTTCAGCTCTTAGCATGCTCCAGGGGCCTCATTCTCTCCCTCGTGGCTGCAGGCTGTTGGTAGTAACGGCTTCCCATGTTCCTTGTTTCTGGATACTTCACTGTCACTTGTAGGTTCCCTCGACCTGCCTGCTCCTCTGTGACTAGGCCTTTCATTAAACTCTCCCCAGCTAAACCCTTTTGATTGGGCTGTCTGTTCCTTGCCAGTTTTCTGACAGAGACATAGGACAGAGAAATAGTGCTAGGGCTTCTGAATTGGAGGTGCCCAAGGGGTTGAAGAATTGTTGCTGGGAGGGTGGGTGGTTGGCTGAGGAGGAAGTGGTCAGGGAGTGGGAGGTTGGCAATGATTTCAGAGGTTGTGAGTCACTGGCAATAATTTGGGCAGGGGAGGATGATGGGGGTGGGTGACCTAGGTGGGAGGAGGAGAGCTTTTTTCTTTTTTGAGACAGAGTCTCACTTTCTTGCCTGGGCTAGAGTGCCGTGGCATCAGCCTAGCTCACAGCAACCTCAAACTCCTGGGCTCCAGTGATCCTCCTGTCTCAGCCTCCCGAGTAGCTGGAACTACAGGCATGAGCCACCAGGCCCAGCTAATTTTTTCTATTTTTAGTTGTTTGGCTAATTTCTTTCTGTTTTTTTTTAGTAGAGACGGGGGTCTCGCTCTTGCTCAGGCTGGTCTAGATCTCCTGAGCTCAAGCAATCCTCCTGCCTTGGCCTCCCGGAGTGCTAGGATTACAGGCGTGAGCCACCGCGCCCGGCCAGAAGGAGAGCTTTGGAAGTGAGGAGTGAAGGCAGTGAGAGGCTCGGATGTGCCGCACACACTTCACCAAGGACGGAAGGAGCAGAATGAGAAGGGAGCCAGTGAAGGGGCCAGGCACTAACACCTGCTCGGAATGAGGAAGACTCAGAGGGGTTAGCAGATGAGTGTCACGGGGGTGGGGGGCGGGTAGTGAGTGGTATAGTTTCGGAGCATAGGCTTCCAGAAAAGCTGGGGTTTTTGAGCAAGGGAGGACAAGTATCTGTCAGCAGCAATGAGGATCATGAAAGACGCCCACTCCACCCCTAGGCGCTGTGGTATGTGGGGCGTGGGAGGGAAGAAACAGCTGCCTCTTGAGAAGGCTCCGGGGAAGGCAGGTTTCAGTTTTCAGTTAGAGCTGCAGCCAGGTTTCTGAGCAAGAGGGTGAAGAAAACATTCAGACAGAGGTGGAGGTCATGGAGGATTTGGCAGATGGCACACCTGGGGTTCTGGGGCATACAGGGGAAGGGCCTGGGGCCTTGTGGGGAGGAGAAGGTGGTGATGATGGATGACACTGGAGTCTGACTCTGGAGGGGACTAATGTGGAAAGGGTTTTGAAGCATGGTGGAATTATCCTGATGGCCTTCTAGGGGAAAGTGGGGAATCACGGCTCATTTTAGCTTCCTTTTCAGGATTGTCCTCCTAAGAAGTTTATAGGGAAGTTTAAGAAGTTTATAGGGAAGTTTAAGAAGTTTATAGGGTGGCTGCCATTAAATCCTCTGAGAGTAGGTCACAGTGGTGGGAAAATTGGTATTACAAAGGCACAAGGGGCTCTGGAGGCCTCCTTTAAGCACACTGATTGCTCTAGCACCATTCAGCTACTATGTATACAGTGACCATGTCCTGAGTAAGTGATATTTTGAAAATGTAGCCTGGACCCTGAAATGTTAGTTTTCTCAGGATACTTTGAATGACTTTTTTTTAGAGAAAAGCTTATTTGGGATTAGGTCTATCCGGGAAACTCTGTGGCACAGGGTTACTGTAATTATGAAAAATGTAAAAGAACAGAAAAATGATCTTTGCTTTCAGTGAGGTTATGTCTAGTTGGCCACACAAGACACATATGAGAATAAAAAACCTGTTCTGAGACAATGCGAAAGTACAAGAAAGTGCCTGATAGAAATAAGTAAGAATTAAAATGGCACTGTTTGATTTTCACCTCTCCTGGGGCACAAATGGATGAAGAACAAGAAACTAATATTTGTTGCATGCTTACTGTGTTACATGTATTTTACTTTTACATATATCATTTAGTCATCACATATACCCTATAAAGTAGGTGTTATCCTCATTTAAAAATGGAGAAGCCGAGGCTCAGAGAGGTTAACTAATTTGCCCAAGGTCACAGGGCTAGGAATCTAGGAATCGTGTTTTTCTGCCAAACTCATTCTTTTTTTTTTCTAGACAGAGTCTTGGTATGATACCCAGGCTGGCCTTAAACTCCTGGCCTGAAGCAATCCTCCCGTCTCAGCCTCCTGAATAGTAGGGACTGCAGGCATGTGTCAGCAACCAAACCTATTCTTGTTTCATGTAAATAGTCCTCACTAGTAGGCAAGACAGGCAGGAGATGGCACATAACACTTGGAGGTGGATCTGGCCATTGGGAGAGAGCTGGCTGGTAATGGCTGTGGACACTACTGTGTCTCTCTAGGGGAAGACTGTGATCCTGTGACCTATAGAAGCTTAAGGAGCCCAAGGTGGAGTTTCTCACCTTAACCAAGCACATCATGGCCTGAGTAATACTTCTCTGATAAAAGAGATCAGTTTCAGTAAATGGTGAATGCAAAGTGAAGCAAGGGAAACAGGGACTGTAGACAATATTTTCAAGAAGCTTAGCTTTGAAAGGGAAGAGAGAGCAGGTAACTAAAGAGGATTAAGGGAGCCATAGTAGGTTTTGTTTTCATTTTTGAAGATGTGACAGTTGAGCGTGTTTAGATGACAAAAAGGAGGGGAGAGAGGAACAGGTGTAAGACACAGGGGAGAGGTGGGAAAATTGATGGAGTTCTCTACAGTTTGGGATCCACCTGAACACAGGTGGAGGATTAACTTCACATAGGAAAGGACAGCTCTTTTCACACTGAAAGGAGGGAGGAAGAAAGGTTAATAGAGACAAGGCAGTCACAGAACTGAGTGTAGAGGTTCTTCCACATGGACGTTAAATCAGGAGGGGCACTGCAAGGAGGACTGTGAGCCAAGTTTCTGTTTTGAATTGTTAAAAGAAAAACTACAGACAAAATAAACTTAACAAGATTTATTTGAGCATTAAAGGATTCATGACTCAGGCAGCACTCAACTAGAAGAGGTTCAGAGAGCTATGCTTTAGCAGCATGAGCAGCAGGCTTTTATAGGCTGAATGAGGAAAAAAAATAAAGAATCACTTGATTGGCTACAGGAAAGCATTTACCTTGTTTGGGTATGATCTGGTGGAAGTCCCTAGTTAAAGGTTAGTTCAGTTTCTGGTTGGCTAAGCTTAAGTTTCATTTTACTATTTATGTGGAATTGGGTTTGTTTGCTAATGTAGAAACCCAAGGCACTGGATCCATCTCAGCCTAATGGCCTCCCAATTAATTATTTTAACAGAATGAATGAATGGTGATTAATAGAAATAAGGGTGGAGGGAAAGACAGCAGGAGCAGGGGTTTTTCAGGAGTAAGCAGCTCTCCAGTGGTTTGGAGAAGGAGATGACTATCAGTCCACCTCTGACCTCAAGACATACAAAGCTTGAGAGAGGAAAGATGTTCACTTAAGAGGGCTGAAGGGAATTGGGGTTTTGAGTGGAGAGCCAGGATATAGTTAAAGCAGCTGGTCAGAGGGAGAGTTTGATGCAGTGGTGGAAGATGTAGGGGAGTTTATTGATAACAGAATGAATTATATTAGTTATAACTCTTTTAGTTGCAAGTGACTGAAAAGGGAATAAATTGGATCAAAAGTTAAAAATCAAAAGAAAATCTTTGGGAACTAGGGTGCATTGTGGATATTAGGAACTAGAACCAGGCACTTGACCTCCTTGGATTCTTTTTCTACATCTCTCTCTCTCTCTCTTTGTTTCAGCTTGGCTTCATTTTTCCTATTGTAAATAGACTTTATTTACATGGCAGAAAACACGGTCACTTGCCAATTCTATCAGAAGAATCCCAAGGGATTACCTAGACTAGGCTGGTTTAGGCTGCATGATCATTTCTAGGTCCATTATTGTGGCGTATCTTGGTCACATACTTTTCCTGGTGGGTCGGGTAAATCGGTCTATTACCAGAAGGTGTGGAGGAAGGAGTGTTGGGCAAATAAGAACATGAACCATCATTGGTGTCCCAGAGAACATGGTAGAAAGAGGTTCTGGAGGCATAGGAACAGTGGGAAGTGGTTGGATCAGGGAAGAAAACTCCAACAGTAATATGAATGTGAGTGAGTAAGAATGAATGGAGAGACTTGAATTTGAGGCAATGGACAAGGACGACGGAGATATATAGCAGGATGGATTTCTAAAATAATCTCAGCAGTCACAGATAGAGGAAGGGGCTTCGTTTGAATTTGTTATGCTTTCAAGAGAGTCCTTTATCCTCAGAACAGATAGGAAAATGTTGGTAGGTAATTGATTCCTGGGAAGGCTGGCATATGCTGGAGACAGCAGCAGCTTCTGGGGATGCTTCATAAGGTAATTGAGCACTTAACATCTGCCAGGAGGCCACCTAGTAGATCGCTTTCACCTGAAGAGAATTAAATATTGAGAGCATCATTGTGCACAAAATGCCTTTTTAAACTGCTTCTAAAATTAGAAGGACTTATGCCTTAGGGAATCTGTGGCTTGGTAGAACTGAGTAGATACCTTGTAGCCACCAAAAAATGGTGTATGGCTCGATGGCCTAGTAGAACCAAGGTCTTGGGGGTGATGGTCAAGGATTCTTTGTTGCTCCTTCCTTGTTTGCATCAGCCCATGTGCTCCAAGACAAAACTTACGGCATAAATGAAAACAACTAAAATGTCTACAATTCTTTGCAGTCCCTGAAACACTTTTGATATATATTATTAATTTTAACTTCATATAAACCCAGAACACAATGTTATCCCTATTTCAAATGAGGAAACAGAGGCTCAACAAAATGACTTAAGATTTCACATCCCAGGATGAAGAATGTGAATTTTATCCTATGAAATTATGATAAGATTTTTATTAAAGAGTAAATATGGGGCTGGCCACTGTTGCCCATGCCTGTAATCCTAGCACTTCGAGAGGCCAAGCCAGGAGGGTTACTTGAGGCCAGGAGTTTGAGACCAGCCTGAGCAAGAGCAAGACTCTGTCTCTACAAAAAAAAAAAAAAATAGAAAAATTAGCCAGGTGTGGTGATGCACACCTGTAGTCCCAGCTACTAGGGAGGCTGAGGTAGGAGGAGGATTGCTTGAGCCCAGGAGTTTGAGGTTGCTGTGAGCTATAATGACACCACTGAACTTGAGTCCAGGTGACAGAGTGAGACCCTATCTCAACAAAACAAAACAAAGTAAATATAGTATTTTGAGGCACTTAATTGGTATAAGCCAAAATGAAATAATAAGGGAATATGTGAATGTACTGTTAACAACACCAAAATAAAAGCAGCTAATATTTATTGGGTCCCAAGCACTGTGCTCACTGTGCTACAAACTACTCATTTAATACTTATAACAACTCATCAGTTAGGTCCTGTTATCATTCCTTTTCTACAGATGAGGAATTGATTAGACAAATATTACTAAACTGTTCCTACTATCACCATCATGAAAGAAAACAGGAATAGGCTGTATATAAGGCAATCAGTTGGTAGTAGTTTATTTTAATTAGAGAATGAGCACTGGGCTAGGGAAGAAAACAGAAACGAATGAATCCCTGAGGCTAGGACAAATGATGGGTTTTGTCCCCATGAAGAAGGCACTTTCATTTCTTAGGCAATTTGTCACTTCTGAGCATCACTACACCAACCAACATTTTCTTGGGTTCTCAAACTGCGTTCAGATTACATCCTCAAATTATAGCATAAATATTGCCCAGCTAAGTGGAGTGGGGCTTAAAAGTAACAGGAGTGACCAAGGACTAATTCAGCTTGGGCATCAGAGAATGGTAATGCTGTTTACTGAAATGGTGAGTTGGGAAATGTTGGTAATCAGGAATATGAAATTGTGGAGTGGGCAGAAGAGTTATCTTAGATGTATTGGGTTTCTTTGCACTTTGGGAGAAAGTCAAATGAAGGATGCCTACCGAAAGCAAAAGATTCGGGCCTGGGACTATGGTGAGTAATTGAAGCTCAACCAAACATTTGGAAATTATTCAGCAGGGTGCTAATGGTTAAAACCACTAAAATGGATTAGCTCTCTGAGGTGCTGAATAAAAGGAAGAGCAACGTATTTAGTCTTGGGGTTGTTCATGAGAGTCTGAAGGGGGCTCAGGAGCTTAACTGTGTATACATCATTTTAATAGCAATTTTCAGAGTGCTTTTCGAATGATAGTTTCTCACAAAGTTTCCATAAAATAGGATGATGAAATTTTTAAAAGTCCACGATATTCTTAAACTCTATAATCCTAATAACTGATTTATTTTAGGCCTAAATGCTATTGCAAGGAATGTCCTGGTCTAACGGACAGTAGTAGTATTATATTATTTCCTCCGAAGTTGAAATCCGTTAAAAACACACTAAATAGGTGAAGTAATAAAATGGGGAAAGAAAAGGAGAATTATTATATTAAAGAATTGATTTCTAAGAAAAATTGCTATAAGACTAGCTTCCAGGAAGCCAAGGCAAAAAGTGAGCATGGTGAATTAACTACATATTGTCCCATGTAGAGTTTTTGAGACCCAGTTTATTATCAGTATCACATGGGCCCACCCTCACCTAGAGATTCTGATGAATGGTCTTGCAGCTGGGAAGCTGTGTACGTTTTAAAAGTTCCCCAGATGATTCTGATAATCAGGCAGAGTTGACAAGCACTACTCTAATAAAGGAGACATACCAGTTCATAGGAGAGAAAAACTTTTTTCTAGCTCTGAAATCTGAAAGAGATTATGTTCCACGGACATTGAAGAACATTCAATAACATAGACAATACCCTCAATAGAATTAAAAAAAAATATGTCTGTGTCTTTATACTAACCTTTGATAAAATAAAAACCAAGAACATAATGTTAAATTATTATTCTGTCATTGTAGGGAAAGAATCATCTGTGTCAATTGAAAAAATTCTTTGGGCCAGGGCGCTGTGGCTCACGCCTGTAATCCTAGCACTCTGGGAGGCCAAGGCAGATGGATCCTTTGAGCTCAGGAGTTCGAGACCAGCCTGAGCCAAAGCGAGACCCCATCTCTACTAAAAATAGAAAGAAATTAGATGAAAAACTAAAAATATACATAGAAAAAATTAGCTGGGCACGGTGGTCCATGCCTGTAGTCCCAGCTACTCGGGAGGCTGAGGCAGTAGGATTACTTGAGCCCAAGAGTTTGAGGTTGCTGTGAGCTAGGCTGACACCACGGCACTCTAGCCCAGGCAACAGAGTGAGACTCTGCCTCAAAAAAAAAAAAAAAAAAGAAAAAATTCTTTGGCCCTCTTCAGAAATTCTGACTCAGTAAATCTGGGTAGGGCCCATAAATTTGCATTTGTAAGACTCTGCCCCCCCCATGCAGGTGATAGTAATGCAAGTGGTCCAGGATCACATTTTTACACTGAGAGAGCGGATGGTTAACAATATTCCTTAGCATTTCAGGTTCAGATGTCAAATCTTGAGATGCACCATTTGTAATAAATATTTTCACCATATTTGAAAACTGAAGAAGGGGAAGAAAGCAGGGTTAATCTACTGCAAAGTAGGAAAGATTCCCTGTGTTATAAAACTAGAATCCTTCTTCTAGTTAAACTTAATTATTAAAAGCATAGGTTACTGGCTGGTCTGAAGGTAATGAGTTATCTCACTTGACTGTTCAGTCAGTTACAGATTGAACTTCTTGTTCTACTACTTTCCCCACTTCTCACTACTGCACTTGACTAGTCCTAAAAAAGAAAAAAAAAAAGCATAGGTTGCTTCATATGCCATTAAAGTAGATATTAATGTCACCCTAAAAGGAAGAAGTTGATATTCAATAGATTAAAACTTTTGGAATTAAGGAGGAAAATGGGAAAACTAATTTACCAATCTTTTGGTAGAGATGTGCTTAAAACACTTAAGTACTAAAGATATCACAGTATTAATATAATCATTCATAATATAAGGTCATATACATGTGTCCTGAATTGCTGCAACCTTACATATTTGGAAACATCTGATTTGTAGCAATGCATGCTTTTCCAGATTGGTCTTTATTTTCAAATACATCAGGAAAAAAATATTCTTAAGGGGAGTGCTTCCTTATGGTCATTAGCCAACCCAAACTTCTTAAAAATACGAGTAAAAATAAGTAAGGTAATCTGCCACATAAGTGTTAGTGTTCCTGCAGATTTTGTAGAGGGCAACTTGACCAACCACAGAGAAAAAGTGGTGTTGGCAGGAGACTGTGAGGGATAGAGGCTGAGTCCTTTCTGTCTTTACGTGGCTAATTACTGAATCCTAAGTTCGATTCAGCTCTCAATAAGAGAAACTTGTGCTATTGTAGATCTTTAATAATCTATGTTGTGACTGAAAAACAAAGTTTAGATCTACCATATACCTATAAATGGCACTCTGCTGGATTCAGGTAACCTTGCATCTAATTCTCTTTAGATGGTTTTCATGCTGCAGTGAAACTTTAAAGGTCATGGAAGTCTTTGACTTCAGTTCATCTTAATTCTCTAGGTCTTCAGTCTAGATACCATACTAGGCGCAGGAGTTCCCTTTAGGGAAAACTTCATGCTTGAAAATAGTATTCATTCAAGAAGATGAACTTAAAGATCCTTATCTTTAAACCTAAGTTAGCATTAAATAAGCATGTACCTTTCATTGTTTCTAATTCCTGATAATTTTTGCAGGAGAAAATTCTAGGACAAAAATGCTTGCTCCACTGAACTAAAAAGTTGGAACCCACCCATTGCATAATGTCACTGTTTTGAAAGTAAAATTTTTAAATTTATACCAAGCTAATAAAGAACTCAATTTAAAAATTAAATAGTACCAACAGGAAAAACATTTCCCCATTCTCTCTCCTCCCTTTCCAACTTCCCAAAGGCAACTAACTACTTTAAACTTTTTAGATATTTTTCCTGGTATTAACCAATAAAATGCTTAATTCTATTTCTTGATTTGTCAATTTTAGACTTTATTGACTTTCTATGATCATAGGTGATGATTTAGTATTCTTAACCTCCCACTTTCTCCTGTTACCCTATGTCACAAGTTTTAGTCAGTGTTTACACTAATGCCTATGTAAGAATGCCGAGGCAGATATTTCATGATTATTTCCTTCTTAGTGTAACTTCAGGTTTTTTTGGAATGAATAACTGCCTTTTCTTTCTTTTTTTTTTTTTTTTTTTTTTTTTTAACAGCATAGCTTTTTCCTTCTCTTTTAGAAACAGGGTATCACTCTGTTGCTGAGGCTGCAGTGCAGTGGTGTGATCCTAGCTCACTGTAACCTCCAACTCCTGGGCTCAAGCGACTCTCCTGGGTCAGCCTCCCCAGTAGCTAGGGCACAAGTGTGTGCCACCATGCCTGGCTAATTTTTATTATTATTTGTAGAGACGGGGTCTTGTCATGTTGCCAAGGCTGGTCCCAAACTTCTGGGCTCAAGTGATCCTCCTGCCTTGGCCTACAAAATGCTGGGATTACAGGTGTGAGCCACTGTGCCTGGTCTACCAGCATTGTTTTCTGTGAACTCATCATTGTTTCTATTGGTCAACTACAGCTGCTGTATGACCACCAGCAGTTTTTTCTCCTCAATGCTCACATATGTAATCTATTGGTTCCATTCCTCCCCGCCCCGAGATCTCTTTCTGAAGTCCTCCTTCCTCCTGCCCTGATCTGGAGAAGGTTTTGGGCACTTTGTCTTTAAGCTTTCCTTTTTCTAGAGCGTATCATCTAACAATTCTCTGAAGAGAGGTGTATGGCAGGCACACTTTTTGAGTCCTTATATTCAAACATGACTGATTGGTTGGTTGGTTATAAATTTCTAGGATGCAAATAATTTCTCCCTCAGATCTTTGAAGGCATTATGTCCTAATACCCATTGTTACACTGAAAAAGCCAGTGCCATTTTGATTTGTGTTCCCTTCCATGTGATTACAAATCCCTAATTCTACCACTAAACCCAACACCTACAATCCTTAAGAGCTTCTCTTTAACCCTGATTTTCTGACATTTTGTAATGGCATGACTTGGTTTGGATTGTTTTATCCTTTTTACATTGTTAGGCATTAAGAAGACCCTTTTGATTTATTTTATTTTTTACCCTCTCAATTTAGACTCATGTCTTCTAGTTCTGGGAATTTTTCTTACAGTTCCTTTGTGATAATTTCTGACTCTCCATTTCAGTTCTTTCTTCTGGAACTCACATTACTTTGATACTGTACTTCCCAGTCTCTTCCTAAATTCTTTCTTTTCTATTTTCCATCTTTGTTTTTTGTTGTTCTATTTCTGAAAACTTTCTCAACTTCATTTTTCAAACTTCTGTTTATTTTGGTTATATATTTTTACTTTCCAAAACTTTTTCATAGACCTATTTTTCATAGTATCACCCTGTTCTTGTTTTATGAATTGTAATGCCTTATCTCTCAAAGGATACTATTAAAACTTTTTTCTCTGCATTTTTTTCCTTACTCTTGTTTGTTTTGCACTTTCATTTCTATCTTTGGATTTTTGTTTATGAGATACTGATTGGAAATTGTATATATGTGGGAGCATTTGTCAACTGGTAGGTTTCATTCTTTTTTTTTTTTTTTTTTCTGAGACAGAGTCTTGCTTTGTTGCCTGGCCTCTAGAGTGCTGTGGCATTAGCCTGGCTCAAAGAAACTTCAAACTCCTGGGGTCAATTGGTCCTCCTGCCTCAGCCTCCAAAGTAGCTGGGACTATAGGCGCATGCCACAGTGCCTGGCTAATTTTTCTATTTTTAGTAGAGACGGGGTCTCCCTCTTGCTTAGGCTGGTCTCGAACTCCTGAGCTCAAGTGATCCTCCGGTCTTGGTCTCCCAGAGTGCTAGAATTATAGGCGTGAGCCACTGCACACGGCCTGTACTGCTTCTTGTTTGAGATATAATAAACTACACTTTTGATTCGAAATCAGACATTTCATATTAAGGACCTAATAGCATGTGTCATAATTTCCTTTCTTTTTAAGGTGAAATAATATTCTATTGTATGTATATAGCACATTTTATTTATCCAGGTTGCTTCCACCTTTTGGCTACTGTGAATAATGCTGCAGTTAACACGGGTGCACATACATCTGTTTAAGTCTATGCTTTCAATTTTTGGGGTATATATACTTAGAAGTGGAGCTGCTGGATCATATGGTAAGTCTATGTTTAACTTTTTGAGGAAGCACTGTACTGTTTTCCATAGTGGCTACAACATTTTACATGCACAGGGTATCAATTTTTCCACATTCTCCTGAACACTTTTATTTTGTTCTTTTTTTAAAAAAATTAATAATAGCCATCCTAATGGGTGTGAGGTGGTATCCTGTGGTTTTGATTTGCATTTCTCTAATGATTAGTGATGTTGAGCATCTTTTCATATGCTCATTGGCAATTTGTATATCTTCTTTAGAGAAATGTCTGTTCAAGCTCTTTGCAGATATTTTTGAATTGGGGTTTTTCTTGCTGTTGAGTTTATAGTTATTTTGTAATATGGAACAGTTTTGGGAATACAGCAGGTTTCCAAGGCATGAGAATAAGTGTGTTAGAAAGGTATGAAAATGCTAGGGCCCTTGGGAAAAGAGGCAGAGGGAGGTAAGGACTTCAAAGAAAATTTCTAAAAATTTTAAGTCTTACCTTTAGGGGAGAGTAAAGAAAGTATTTTTAGGATTTTGAGCTTATTTTATTATAGTATTGTAGTTTGGCAACTTTAAATAAACATTGGCAATGTTAAATAAACATTGGTGGGTTACCCTGTGAACCTAACCACCATATAAGAACACTACTTGTATAAAAAATGCCGTCTTATAATCCTCTAATATAAAAATAAACTTTTTGCATATAATTCATATATAAACTGATGACTATACACTAAAATCTAAACTTGGAAAGTATGTTGGTTGCACTAATGCAGGGGTCCCCAACCTATGGTGAGTTGTATAATCATTTCATGATATATTACAATGTGATAATAATAGAAATAAAGTGCACAATAAATGTAATGTGCTTGAATCATCCTGAAACCATCCCCCCTGTCCCCGGTCTGTGGAAAAACTGTCTTCCACGAAAATGGTCCCTAGTGCCAAAAAGGTTGGGGACCGCTGCAATGGATTATATAAATACTTATCATATAATACTTTTAATTGTGAATTTAATATTTTTCAACTACCAAAAATTGATTTGCACAAATCATTTGTGGGATGCCATTATAATACACATGATACAGAACTATAGAACCAATACATAATCATGATATAATTGATAGAAACATGAAAACAAAGCTGATATCTACAGGCATAGACAAGAGTTGAGGAAAAGGAAGGATTACATAGAAATCTGTGCTATTAACTGAAGTAGCTAGAAAAAAATACTACTATTGACCATTGGTAATAGATAACTTATATCCAAATAATTACACAAATTTTAATATTTTTAAAGTAATCATTTTACATAGTCTATTAAAAATTGATAAATTGATTCTCAATTTTTGGTAAAATATAAGATGAAGGTTAGATACATAACCTATATTATAGATGTTATTACAGATGTATAATGTAATTTATATATTTTAGAATAAATATGACATTATTGTAAATTATTCTAGGGTTATTGTGTTTTACACTCTATATTCTCCATAAATAATCCATAGTTAAGAAAACATACCATTCTCTAAAAACAAAACAAAACAAAGCTTTCATTAATCTAAAACTAAAGGTTGGCTTTCCATTTCTTTTCAGGATCCGTGTTGCTAACTGTGGAAAGAAAATCAGAGAGAGTAAGAATTTAACAACAGGTAAGTAAAGGCACTGGATTTTAGGTTATCTTGTGGCTAGAAAAAGCATTCATTCTTAAAAGAATTTTGTTGCTCAGTATAAAGTTGGTATTTTTTTTCTACACATGAAAACTGAGGCTTCTACCTGAAATTCAAGTTTTGAACCTTTTGATTTTAAAGGTTAAACTTCTATAAAGATTATTAATTTGACAAATTAACACTAGTAAATAATTACAGAATTACTGCTTTAATATCTTTTGAGTTTACTACCTTTACTACTGCTTAAAACCTTTGTCTGCTCTCAAATCTACCACATGTAAAATTCTTTGTGGTTCTGGGGTCTGGGAGAAGAGAAGTTATCTTCCCACTACACGCCTTTGATTGTCATTCTGGTTGGTAAGGACTGGAACCCTAAGAGAGATTCTAAGTCCTGTCGCAACTTTTGGTTCCAATTTGTGGTCAGCAGGCCTTGTGCTACTGACCTTCCTAGTTTTTGTCTCTCCAACTTAAAGAGATATTCAAGGGAGAACTCTGATGGTGGTTGTTTTTCCTAAAAGGAAACTAGTGCATCTGTGAAAATATTTTAAATACTGGCAATAAATGAATTAAAATTTGGAAGTATACTCACATATTTTTCCTTCTTTTTCTAGTTTTTTCAAATGAAGCAAGAGATTATGTTCAGCTGCTCTATGTAAATGTTCAGGAGTATTCTAAAAGAAAAATGAAGGTGAAAGAAAAACACTTTTTTTTAAAAAAGAACATAATCTTTTTGAAACTTCTAAAGAAAAACAAAATGCAGCAAAAGAAGAAAAGTTTAACTTAAACACATTTTTAAATAATAACCTAAAGAATTTCACTTTGTACATGTTTTGTTTTAGGACACTATATTCCTATATATATTTTCTACAGATAAGATAGACTGTATGCATCAAAAAGACAGTAGCCGTGTCTGTTTTGTTCACTACTGAATACCCAGTGTTTAGCATAATGGTACACAGTAGGAACTTGTTAATATTTTATAAATGAGTGAATGTACAAATTATTCTATTTTATTTTATTTATTATTTTTTTTGAAACAGAGTCTCACTCTGTTGCCCTGAGTAGAGTGCCCTGGCGGCAGCCTAGTTCATAGCAACCTCAAACTCCTGGGCTCAAGGGATCCTCCTGCCTCAGCCTCCTGAGTAGCTGGCACTACAGACACATACCATTGACTGACTAACTTTCCTATTTTTTTACAGAGATGGGGTCTTGCTATGTTGCCCAGGCTGGTCTGGAACTCCTGGCATCAAGCAACCCTCCCAATTCAGTGTCCCGAGTAGCTAGGACTACAGGTGCACACTGCCATGCCTGGCTACCTTTAATTCTTCAAATAAGAATTATATTTCTAAAGCCAAGCTTTCTTGACTAAATTCATGTTCTCTACTCAGCTCCCTGAAAATGTTTTGCGCCAAGATCATCAAATTATCTCAGTCAAAATTCAATAGATTCTTTTAGTCTCATCATACCTGAAAGTGAACTGGCTAGTCTCTCCCTTTTGAAGATCTCTTCTCTTTTTTCCCTTGGTTACCCTACCTCTCTTATATTTTAGTCTTCATTGGATATTCTTCCTAACTTCTCTTAAATATTGATGTTAACAATGAGTTGTATCATCGGCTCTTCTTTTTTACTCAGCCAACTCACCGCAGCAATTATGCAGTAATGATTCCCAAATCTAAACTTCCAACACCAAATTTGCCCTTAAGCTCCAGTACCATATACTATATTTACCAGTGTCATCTTCCAGATCTCACTATGTGCCTTCCCTGCCTAAGATCCTTGAGTGATCATTTCCAGATTATTGGCTAAAGCCCCAATTTTTTAGCTAGCAGTCAAGGCTTCCTATGATGCGATTCTGCCTCCGTTTCCTCCCTTATTTCCTGGAACTCCCTGTCCATCCACATATGCAACCTGTGCTCCAGTTACATGTGGTTTCTTTGTGGGGTTTCAAACACACAATGCTCTTTTATTATTCTTAGTGTTTGAACAGATTTTTCCTTCTGTCTAGAATAACCTCTTTCTGCTCTATGCTGGCCTAGAAAATTCTTGTTCCTTCTTTAAGATTCAATTAAATAATAAGTTCCTGAAGGCTTTCCAGACAAGCCTTGTTACACTGCATCTTCATTAGGTAGGACTGATTTCTCTTTCTTTTCTGCCCTGACATACTATAATAGGACTTGGAGGAAGATGGGTATAGAAGAAAAACACAAGATCTGAGTATCTGACATCTGCTAGTTGTGTGCTCTTGGGAAAGTTACACTTTTTGAGTTTCAGTTTTCTATCTATTTAATTGGAATAGTACCATCTTTGTGTGGTAAAAATTTGAGGTACTATATATAAAGCACTTAGTATAGTGTCTAGCATGTAGTAATGTGCTATATAAATGGAAACAATTATGATAGAGCCAGTATCACAACTATCTGTTGAACATATCTGTCTTCACTAAACCATGAATCTCTAGGAGCAGGGATCTGTAGTCATTTTTTTATCTGTTGAATGAATAAGTCATTCTGTAATACCTAATGCCATTCCACATGCAACAGCTGCTTCACACACATGCACAGTGAAGACACTTATGAACACATACTGATAGGTCACTGAATACTGCCAATAAAACAAAACCACATACCAAATACACTTCTGAATGCAGAATAAACTTTTTATTTTTTGAGACAAGGTCTTGCTCTGTTGCCTGGACTAGAGTGTAGTGGTGTCATTATAGCTCACTGCAACGTCAAACTCCTGGGCTCAAGTGATCCTCCTGCCTCAGCTTCCCGAGCAGCTGAGACTACAGGTGTGTGCCACCATGGTCAGGTAATTTTTAAACATTCTTTGCAGAGATAGGGTCTTGCTATGTTGTATGTTGCTCAGGCTGGTCTCAAACTCCTGGGCTCAGGCGATCCTCCTGCCTCAGCCTCCCAAAGTGCTAGGATTACAGCTATTGGGCCTGGCCAGAATCATCATATTTTTAGGCATGGGCAGTTACTTGATGCTCATTGCTGAGGGTTATCAGAGTGTTCTACTACCTGTACTTAGGTTAGGGGGAAAAAACCCTCAGTGTACCAATGTATAGTCTATAATGGCTATACTCTGGTATTATGAAGGAATGGACTATTTCTCAATATTTAAATATTTATATTATTCTTTTGCCAATGACATTTAATATCTTAATAAACATTTTAACCATTCATCCCTCCTTTTTAAAACAAAGCACCATGAGTATGAATTAACTGTTTCTTGATAACTTTGGTCTATGGAACATTAAGGCCCTTTACTGATTGTAACTGGTCCCAGGTTGACTTTCCAAATTCATCTTTAGTTACAATCTCTTGTATCTTCTGACTGTACAAGTTGTAGTAGTGAGAGTTTTTAAACCTAGGTAATCTTACTGCAAGGCTGACATTCTTAACCTCTAAGCTGTACTACCTACAGAGCAGACATCTAATAAACATTTGCTGAAAAACTGAATTTCACTAACTGATCGCCACACAGTGCTATCATACTTACAGTAATGTACTCATAGGCCACTGAGGTATAAGGCTCTTTCCCTATACTAAATTATTCATGGTCTTTGATATGAATTTTCTCTATTATTGGGCATTGTTACTAATTCTTGTGGCTACTACTCCAATATTTGTCTCTAGCAGATCACCCCTTCTCACTTGCAGGTGAGGACACTAGATAATCAAGATGGCTAGAATAATATATAAACTTAATCATTAGGCTGTAATTAGGAGTTTCTCCTACGGAGTAAAGTATATAAGGTTTAATGATGGCTCAGGATAGCTATTTTTGTTCTCTAAGGCCAGTTTTTGTTTAACATCAGTGTTCTAGAAAGTTGAGACTGCTGGTTTCAAATCTAGATAAGTGGCATAACATAAAATTAACAGACTTGTTCTGATCTGGGATATGGTGAGTTTACCATATTTACAGCCTATTATTCTAATAAATTCATGACTATGTACAAATGAAAATTACCTTGTAAATAATTTTTACAAGCTCCATTACTGTAAATGATTTTTCAAAGTTCTCACGAAATACTGTAAGAATCTGCTGTTCTCGGATATTTCTGTGAGAAATGTACTGCAGAATTTTAGCTTCAGCATTGTGGATTACTGGGCCATGTCCTAAATTAAAATAATTATAAAAATTACTTCAACCAGATAAAATATATTAAGTACAAATGAAGTTAACTCACTCTATTTAAAAGTAACTCATTTGGTGTAGTGAGAAAGCACACTAAATATACAAATATAAATTATTTGGAAAGCTATACAGGTATGAAAGATTTAAGATTACATATAATGCCTCTCAAATTAGAAAATTATAGCAAATAAAATCTATAGAAAATGTTACTGTGTACATTAAAAAATGTAAAATAAAAAATTAACAGTAAAATATGGTAATAAAAACGGCAACCACAACAATTAACAGATAATGTTTATGGAGTGCTTCCTATGTGCCAGGCACTGCTCTAAATGCTTAATATACATTATTCTTAAAAGAATCCCATGAGGTAGGTACTATTATTATCCCTTTTTAAGAACAGAAACTGAGGCATAGAGAGGGTAAATAACCTGCCCAGTTACATAGCTAAGAAGGGGTGGAGCTGCAGTTCTCACTTGGGAGCGCTTAACCACTGTGCTAAACTTACTTATAAAAGACTGAAAAAGCGGAACGTAAAAGACAGCTTCATGTAAGTGACCAATACTAACAATTCACAAGACCCATATTAGAACTTGAAGAATCTTTTTTTTTTTTTTTTTTTGAGAATATGAGAGCTACTTTATTTTGATAATTTGCCGTAAACTCGGGTGAGCTGAGGGCAAGAGCAGGGGGCGACAGGAAGCCGTGGCTGAAGAAGAAACGGAGGGAACCAGCTTGGCTGCAACTCCAGGGCTCCAAAGGTACCAGCCGCTTCTCTGATGGGAAGATGCTGGGTTCAACTCTTATGTAAAGGCTAGTGATTCAGAAATTTTGATAACCCAGATTAAGTTACACTGAAATTTACTTCCTCTTTAAGACAATGCAAATTAATATATTACACAAGTCTGCAAGCAAGATGTTTCAAATATCTGAGAACAAAGTATCTGGAAGCAGGCTAACCTATTTATCAGGTATTGGAGCATGGGCTTTGATTAGACACAGACTATCATTTATTAGCTGTGTGGTCACGAGGAAGTCTCTCAATCTCTCTGAGTCTGTTTCTTCAGCTGTGTGACGAGGACACCACTACCTGCTTCACAGGGTTTTTGTGTGGATGACAGCTGTAAAGGCCTCTGTACAACCTGACAGCTAGCAGGCTTTAATATATGGTAGCTATGGCTAGAGCATAATTTACATAAAAACAACTGCTGTGCTAATAAAGCCAGTTCACTGGATTCACTAAAGCAAACACTCTAAGAACCTCTACCAAGTAGCCTCTTATTAACCCAGCTTCGATGTGAGTACACTGAATGCCTACTCTCTTCTTTTTAAAAATAGCTAGCAGCTTCCATTCCTTTTATGTCATAATATTAATCTAAATGCTCAGCTCCACTGTATGTTTCCTATTCCCTCAGCAGTAGGAACTCATGAGAGCATGTAAGTGTACCGAAGACAATGTACTGACACATCTTTCCATGGCTGTCTGGTTAGGAGCAAGTTTGAAAGAGTTAGAAAATTAAGTAACCTAGTCCTGTTTTCCTTCTGGGCCTTCTTACTCGGTCCTGTATCTTTCTTAGCTTTTGAGATGGAGAGGAGATTCATATTGTAAAGCAGTACAATATGAGATACTAACAACAGGTTTCCTTTTTTGGAGAACAGAAATAAATATACTATTTTACAGCTGAGATGAAGCTCTTGATATTTCAATATCATGAGTTAAGAAACTAGAGCTCAGAGGTCAAATGTTACCCAAGGTTACACAGCTAAAATGTAGTCCACAGTAGAAATCAAGTTCACAAAAATGATGGTAGTGTATGGAATGAAAAAGTTTTCCTGTTCCAATGTAAGCTTATTTCCTTTTTTAAACAGTTCTATTAACAGCTGCTTAGATGTTGAAAAATAACCCTCATATCTTCATAAAAAGTTACTAATATAACTCTTGGCCTTCTCTTTAACTGCATGGCTAGATAAGACTGAGGGGTATAATTTAAAGAAGTGGTTTATATGTATCTCTTCAAGGCTGAATACACACAGAGACAAGCCAAAATCAATCTTTCTCATCATTTGACACAAATGGCTTGCGAGATTTAGAAAATTACCCACCTGGATATATAATATCAGCTTTCATTTTCAATAATTCTTTTAGGGAATTCATATAATCATAGAGGTCTTCAAATACAGTTGTTCCTTCCCCTAGGATACAATCTCCAGAAAAGAAAGCATTTTCCTCTTCTAAGAAGAGAGCCATATGATCATCAGTGTGGCCAGGTGTATATATAACTCTGGTTGAAGGAAGAAATAGTAATAATTACAAACTACCAGACTTAGGAGAAATTCTGAGAAGTAAATTGTTCTCTATCCTTATCTTTGGACAAGACACAAATAAATGATGCCAATGAGTTAAAAAGCTCTTTTTTTTCCATGTGCCCACCAAAAATTATCAAAAAATTGTCCCCTTTAACTAAATCAAATTTCTCATTCTGAAGTATATATTTAATACTTCTCCCACCTTTTTTCCTTATTTTATAATAGGCACTGACTACGACAAATGTGGAAAAGAGAAAAGGAGATAAAAATCAGCAATCATTTCCATCACTCAGAATGCTTTTAATAGTTAATTTTTTTAATTTTTGTGCATTTTTATATTTTAAAAACAAAATTGATATTGTTTTAATACCTGATTTTTGAATTTTTCACTTACTATTATTGTATTTTCCTATGTACCATGTAAAATGTATTAAATAAATTTGTATGCTTTTTTTTCCCTGTTAATCTATCTTTGTCAGTTTTATTTTCTTACCCAGCCAGGGACTCTAAGAGGGCAAGGAACACTTTCTTTCTCTACACTGACTAGGCCTGACCCTGAGATTCCCTCCCTGTCATTACAGAATCAAGTCTGAGCAAGAGTTTGCTAAATCAGTTTAGGGAAAATCCCCTACCCTTGGTATCTGAACCCCCACGCCCCCCAATATCTTATTGCTTTGGCCTGCCTTCAGCAATAATCCTGTCAAGTCAGTTTAGCCAGAAACCCCCTTACCCCTGATGTTTCCTCTTAGTGATTTCCCATCCACTGACTCCCACCCTCCTCCTTGGTTATAAATCCCCACTTGTCCTTATTGGAGTCGTGGAGTCCAATCTCTCTCCCCTGTTGCAAGACCTCATTTTAGTAGTCTCTATGCTTACTGCCATGGCTCTCCTTGAATAAAGTCTGTCTTACGGTCTTTAATAAGTGTCACAAATAATTTCTCATCTCTTTAACAGGACTTAGCACCATAAACTCCCACCAAGGCACATCACTGTGAAATTTTACAACATAGTGGACAAGAAGGAAAAAAGAACAAGGGCCAGGTGACATAAAAAGTTCAGGAATCAGAAGGGCTTCAGATTTCTCAATTGCATTAATGAAACCAGAAGGAAATGAAATCTTGTATATAAAACTGAGAAGGAATATGGAGATACCTTAAACAGATACAAGTAGACCTACCATTTGATCCAGCAATCCCCTTATTGGGCATCTACCCAAAAGAACAAAAGTCATTCTATAAAAAAGACATCTGCACTCGAATGTTTATAGCATCACAATTCACAATTGCA
>CM052438.1:73394889-73432727 GCA_028533085.1 Varecia variegata | reverse complement strand
AAAAAAAACTGAGAAGGAAAAAGACTTTCAACTTAGAATCTATACCCCCAAAACCTCAAATCAAGTTGGATTAAAAAGTTACTATTAGATAAAAATTCATCCTTTCTTAGGAAGCTACTGGAGATGGGTTCCCCTCCAAAAGAGGGGAATCAACAAAATTATGGGGTACAGGAAAGAGGAGATGCAACACTGAAGAGAGGCAAAAGGAAGCCCTATATGAGAGTAAAGAGAATCAGAGATGACAGCAATGCCAGGCCCGAAGGAAAACAAGTCCAGACTGGAGAATGTTAGAAATTAGAAAGCTCAGAGGGAAGCTTCTTTCAGAAGATGAAATTGAGGGAATCTCTGATACATTTAAACATTCTGAGAGAAGATTTATATACTTAGACTTGAATAAGTTATAAATACTAATACATAGAAAACTATCCAAATAACAAAGCAAAATAATTATTAACTGCAGGAAAGCAAAAGTAAGCATGGTTTACTATTATATAATACATAGTTCAGCTGTAAATAGTGTTCATAGTCATAATAACATGAACATTGCATACTGGTCTAACCAAAACTATGACATTGAGTGGCTAGAGGACAGGAATGGTACCCATAAGTAGAAGAGGAAAACCCAATCCTAATTTTTCCATGAGAGTAAATTAATAAATACCTAAAATTGAAAAATCAAGATGTAGCAAGGAATCAAAAGTTCTCCAAGATCTGTTTCCATTACTGCCCTACCCTTTAATTTCTTTCTCCCTAGAGGTAACCATTTTTACCTCTTTAGCTAATTATTTATATCACTTGTCTGTATGTTTCTGCACAACAAACCTATACCATCAAAGGTAATTACATGTGTCTCTCTTCCTTGAGACCTTGATGACCCTAGCCAATGATATCTAAATACATTTTCAAGTTTGGATGTTAGATTCTAGAAGCTATAACAATAAGCAAACCTTTTCTTCAACAAAATGATCTGATAGAAGCAATTTAGAATTTAAATTTGTTTAGGCCAACCTTGTATTTAAAATATCTATAAGAAGTAGTACACAGAAACAAAGTTATTTGTGTTAAGCTTACCTCACAGGACCACAATACTAATAAGCAACAGTGAAGCTCTACTAAAAAGATGTGTGATTGTCATTAGAAACTAAAGGCTCAGTATTTTCATAGGATTATTCTACCAAACATTCAAAGGTCAGATAATTTCACTAGTAAGCTATCCTATATTGGGAAAACTTATGAAGCCCAAAACTAACAAAGGTCGCACAAGAAGAAAAATATTACCCAATCTCACTAATATTGTTATAAAAATATTAACTAAAATATTAGCAAATAGAATCCAAAAGCACACTGAAAAATAACATATGATCAAATAAAGCTAATTAAAAAATGTGAGGGTGTTCCAACATTATAAGACCATTGAAAATAATAAAGATATGGATAGCACCACATGTATGCTGCAAAAAAAAAGATATGGAGAAAACTAATAAGTTTATCTTCCTAGACATTAAAGAGACATTTGACAAAATTTAACTTAAATAACTCTTTTAAGAAAAATAAAATGACTATAACTTAGAGGAGTTTCTCCTTTGCCAAAAAATAAAAATCAATCAAATCCTTAATATTAAATATTAAATCTGTAAAGTGTTTAAAAACTCTACTAAAAATGTAATAGGTATAAGGTAAAAGACCATGTGATACTAGTATAATGGGAGCAATTATTTTTGAAAGGCCAATGCCTGATATAAGAACTATTATGCTTTTATTTTCAAGGGTATGCTTCAGGTATTGAAAACAATTACAACATTATAGTTGCTCCAATGGTGAGGTAGTAAAAAGCTGTTAGAAACCATCTCTTTTGCCTGATTAAACTCGCTGTAAGTTGTTAATAAAAGTTATGTTAGATGAAAATAATTCCAAGGGAAATTATGAAAATAATTTCTAGCCAACTATGAAAATATGTATCTGTGTGTGGGTGTGTGTTATGTCTTATGGACAATCTTATGAACACAAAAACTCATTTGGAGAATCACTCTTTCAGATTCTTCAAACTGGTTTCTCCTTCAGTGTGTTTGCAATGCTTCCTTTATTTTCTGTGCCACCCCTCCACCACACCAGAACTCAGTGATGGTTTTCTGTGGTATTTTCTAGGTTGCAGGCAGTAAAATTTCTTAAATTAGGCAATCAGACATTACAATTCTCCAGTCACCTGGGTGGCTAATGCTTTAATTTGCATAAAACTGTGTTAAGGTTCACTTCACATAGGCAGGAGGAGAAAAGGAAATGACATCAGATGTACTCTGCTAAAGATCAGAGGAACTGCAGCTGTGGCCTTCCCATTCATCAGGTAGAAAATTTATCTAGTGCTGCCACTTCTGTGATAGAGCGGACTTTATAAGAATGGCTGTCTTAGAAAATTCAGGACAGTGAATAAAAATTGTCAGATTGACTTTTCTTCAAGAAATTAAACTTCATCAGACAGTTCCGAAAGGTTACATCCAGAATCACATTCTTACAGAAAAACCTTTGCAGTTTTCTACTCTTTACTATAAGGGTTCTTGGTGGGTATTATCTCTGCCCTCACTGTATTTTGCTTTTTTCCAAAAGTTGGCAAGTAGGCAAGATCAACTGGACAATGAATACTTGAGGATTAAGCAGATTTTAATCTGCTTATGGAATGTTTACTCAACACCAAGTCTCCACGTTAATGTTTAAAACAATTGGGTCTCTCATTAACTTTATAAAAATGGAAATTGGAAACCATGGTCATCAGAAAATTAAATGTTTTATTCAGGCTTTATCATAACTAGAAATTATATTTTGAGAAAAGATTATTTACTAATAGTCATTTTAAAAAGTGTGTCTGCTTTTTTGATTATGTTAGTCCCTCCAATTCTTAACATAGATTTCCACATTTAACTTATCTTAATCAGAATGTGGTAAAACAAATTCTAAATAGAATTCAGATAATATTGAGATCTTTGGCATCAATTTACTCCATGAATCCAAGACAGTACTCAACTGAAGGGGAGGCAGTGATAGGAAGCAAGGATGGAAATGGAGGTTTGGGGCACTGATACTGTTTCGTTTCTTCATCTAAGTGCTGCTGATATGAATGCTTGTTCAGTTTGTAAAAATTTATCATGTTATACACTTACGTATACTTTTAGGTATAGATCTAATATCCATGATTCTATGACAACTGTGATAAACCAGTACTGTGAGTCCCAAACCTCTGAGACAGAAGTCTCAATGAACCACTTACCATCTCTACCCCTTTCGTTAACTTGGCTCAGGGCTGGTGTGCTACGGAGGTAATTCAGTATTGTCAAAAATACTTTTTGAAATAGTAATGTAATGTTTGTTTTCCTTTGGTGTCATAAGCAAATTATATGAGATGCTACTGTATTTTCAACAAGAGCATTTTAAGGAAACTGTCCAGAAACTAGCTGTTTTCTAAATTACATTTTGTAAATCATTGGCATAGTGGCAAAAGGGGGCACTAGTTTGAAAAAGGACATGGACACTCACTACTTCATTTTCTCATTCTCACTCATCTGTTCATCTACTTGCCTCTTCATAGGTGTTTAGTACATATACGATAACTATTCAGTGCCTTCTATGTGCCAGGGACTGAGGATATGAAGATGAACCTGGTATCTGTGTCAGAGAACGACTGGCTATCAAACCCATTTCCTCTTTTTCCTGGGCATGCAGTTAAACGGTATTTCTCAGCCTCTCTACAGTTAGGGAAATAAAACTTACGATCAGGAGATAAAGAACCGTATATACTCATTATCTTTTAGTGACTATAAAATGGACAATTCATCTAATAAAAACAGCAGGAGTTCAGAGAAAACAGAAACAGGAAAGGATTCATAAATATGATAGAACTTGATGTGTAACTTATCGGTTCAGCAGGATGGGTAAAGGTACAGAGAAGGACTTGTGAGTAAGGAGAACAGCATTAGTAAAGGCATTAAAGAGAGAATGAGCAAGCACATGTACAACAACATAACACCACCAATTTGTCTAATGCAAGTGGTATATGATGGAATTTACAGAAAATGCAATACAAGGCTTAGTTCATGAAAGCCTCTCATGCAGTATCCCTTCCATGCTCTTTTCTACTTGCTGGATTGATTGAGTTGAGCATGGCAATCTTGAAAGGCCAGTGTTGACGAGGGTGGAATCACAAGACAAAAAGAGCCTGAATCATTACTTGCAGGAGGGCCAACCGGCTAATCACAAACCTTTTCTGGACTTTATGTGACTAAGAAAAAAACATTTCATGTTTGAGCCATTATACATTTCTGAGTTGGTTTGCTATGGCAATTGGCCTTAAATAATATTGTGAACTTAAGGAGCTAATTACCTTCTAAGGAGACACCTACTCACACAAAAAGCCACAATTTAGTAAGCGCTATAACAAAATTTATTATGAAAGCTGGAAGAAGCAGTTAATTCTGCTCAGAAAGGGTTCTTGAAATAACTAACATGTGAACTGGGTTTGCAGAATAAACAGATAAGAATTTATTAGGGAGACAAGTAGGGGGAAAGGAGCAATGCCTAGTAAAGGAGAAGATACAAAGTCATGAACAACACATAATGTGCCCAGGAGACATCTGTATATGGCTAAGTATTTTTGCAACAGGAGTTATGGACTAGAAAGGTGGCCTGGGGCCAGATGGTGGCATGGTAAGGAGAATTAGCATTCTCTTGTATGCAGTGAGCCATGAAAGATTTCAAGTGATACAGCATAAGAAGGGAAGACTAGAATGGGGAGAGCTGGAGACAGGAAGATTAAGCAGGAAGTAGCAGTAGAGGACATGAAGAAAAAGGGAACAGCACTGACAATTTTTTTTTTTTTTTTTTTTAGACAGAGTCTCACTCTGTTGCCTTGGCTAGAGTGCCGTGGCGTCAGCCTAGCTCACAGCAACCTCAGACTCCTGGGCTCAAGCAATCCTCCTGCCTCAGCCTCCCGAGTAGCTGGAACTACAGGCAAGCACCACCATGCCTGGCTAATTTTTTCTATACATATATTTTTAGCTGTCTATATAATTTTTTTTCTATTTTTAGTAGAGATGGGGTCTCGCTCTTGCTCAGGCTGGTCTCGAACTCCTGAGCTCAAGCAATACTTCCGCCTCGCCCTCCCAGAGTGCTAGGATTACAGGCGTGAGCCACCACGCCCGGCAATTTTTTTTTTTTTTTTTTTTTGAGACAGGGTCTTGCTGTGGCCCAGGCTGAAGTGTAGTGGTATCATCATAGATAGCTCACTGCAACGCCAAACTCCTGGGCTCAAGTTATTTTCCCACCTCATCTTCCGAGTAGCTTGGACCAGTGGTCCCCAACCTTTTTAGTACCAGGGACTGGTTTCATGGAAGACAATTTTTCCACAGCTGGAGGGGTGGTGGGGTGGAGGTGGGGGTGGAGCTCAGGCCGTGATGCCAGTGATGGGGAGCTGCTGTAAATACAGATGAAGCTTCACTCTAGCTCACCAGCTGCTCACCTCCTGCCGTGTGCCAAATATCCATCCCCACCCCGTGCCCCCCAAGTTTCATGGAAGGCAAGGGATAGAGGTAGGTAACGGGTATGGCAGAGCTCTGAGACCTGGTCCTTAACAGGCCACGGACCAGCCGGTCGCGGTGGCTCACGCTTGTAATCCTAGCACTCTGGGAGGCCGAGGCGGGCGGATTGTTTGAGCTCAGGAGTTTGAGACCAGCCTGAGCAAGAGCGAGACCCCGTCTCTACTAAAAATAGAAAGAAATTATATGGACAGCTAAAAATATATATAGAAAAATTAGCCAGGCATGGTGGCGCATGCCTGTAGTCCCAGCTACTCGGGAGGCTGAGGCAGTAGGATCAGTTGAGCCCAGGAGTTTGAGGTTGCTGTGAGCTAGGCTGACACCACGGCACTCTGGCCTGGGCAGCAAAGTGAGACTCTGTCTCAAAAAAAAAACCAAAACAAAAAAACAGGCCACAGACCAGTACAAGTCTGCTGCCGAGGTGTTAGGGACCATACCACCACACCTGCCTGATTTTTTTCTATTTTTGGTAGAGATGGGGGTCTCACTCTTGCTCAGGCTGATCTCGAACTCCTGAGCTCAAGTGATCCTCCCACCTTGGCCTCCCAGAGTGCTAGGATTACAGGTATGAGCCACTGCGCCCGGCCGGAGATACATTTTGAATCCCTCAAAGAGGACACAGGGGATTATGGGTCTTACCCAAAATGTACTTACTTTAGCTATGGGTCATCTTTTGGAAGTAAGAACATGGGAAGGCTCTGAATTGATAGGTGGATCCCTAAACCACCCAAGGAGGAAATGCTAACTTTTTAAATGTAAATTTTATTTATTAGAAAATGGTAATCATCATGATCAAACAATTTTAAAAGGGTATGTAGAATGTAGTCTTTTTTTTTTTTTTTGGAGACAGAGTCTTGCTCTGTTGCCTGGGCTAGAGTTCCATGGCATCAGCCTAGCTCACAGAAACCTCAAACTCCTGGGCTCAAGCAATCCTTCTGCTTCATCCTCCAGAGTAGCTGGGACTACAGGCATGTGCCACCATGCCTGGCTAATTTATTTTTCTATATATTTTTATTGTCCAGCTAATTTCTTTCTATTTTTAGTAGAGACGGGGTCTCGCTCTTGCTCAGGCTGGTCTTGAACTCCTGACCTCGAGCGATCCTCCTGCCTCAGCCTCCCAGAGTACTAGGATTACAGACATGAGCCACTGCGCCTGGCCACAGTCTTTCTTTTCCTCTTTCTCAAGCAACCCATTTTCTCCCCTCAATGTTATACCAGATTTCTTTTGTATCCTTTTGAGGTATTCTTCACAGTACAAATCTGCTTTTCCCTCCTTTTCACAACACATACATAGACCCCTTGCCTTCCCTGGCTAAGGGACATTTACTTACCTTAGAGTGGCTCCCTCAGTCTTAATTACATCTCCATCTTTCAGATAAACATATTGTTGCTCTCCATTTCCTATAATTTCTTCTCTATGAGGATTCCGTGGGAGTTTTTTAATACAATAGGTAGTGTCTGGTCACAAAACATGTGAAATAACATTAAGTCACACTTTAAATGATAATTTAGCCTTTTAAGAGATCAATTTTCATAGAGCTGACAATTGTGAAATGACCGTGTAAAATACTAACATTAAGAAACAATATAGCACAAAGTTCTCCTAATGTCAAAAACATATGGAAAAAAAAAACAATAGAAAAATGGGTTGAATTATAGCAGCTTATCTCTGGGATGTAATTATTTTGTATATCTGAATAAAAGAGCTCTTTATTCTCTCAGGCCCTGCTAGGTCTACATAAAAGTCTTTTGTGTTTTTCTAGTAACTCCTGGTTTATACAAAAATTTTGAAGTAGTACTTCGTAATTTCAGCTGGTTTTGACATCCTAACAGGCGTTGAAGAGGCAGTAATGCATAACCTGGGAACTTTATTTAGGTGCCTAATGTATAGTGAAGAAGTCATGGCAGTAATTAGTAGCAAAAGGATGACAGTGTTAAGGTCCTTGCTGTGAGTGCTCAAAGGGAGCCCCAACTCCAGGGCTAAGATATTAAGCCTTTAAAATAACTTTGACCCATATGACCCCTCATGACACACAAAAAAATCTATTAACTAACCAATCCACAGTGGAGTGCCAATTATCTAATCAGTATACTATGTATAGTGAATACAAGCTCCATAACCTCAAAGTACTTAAAAGCTGCCATTGTTGGGGAAACAAAACTTACAACCAGGAGACAAAGAACCACATACTCAGTATCTTTTAGTGACAACTAAATGGACAATTCAGCTAATAAAAGCAGCAGGAGTTCAGAGAAAGGAGAAACAGGAAAGGATTCATAAATATGATAGAACTTGATGTGTGACTTACAGGTTCAGCAGGATGGGTAAAGATACAGAGAAGGACTTGTAAGTAAGGGGAACAGCATTAGTAAAGGCATTAAAGTGAGAATGTGCAAGCACATGTGCAACAACATAATGCCACCAACTTGTTTAACGCAAAATACTGGCTGGGAAGAGTGGAGATAAAGTTGGATAGGTAAGATAAGCTCAGATCAGGGAGGGCCTTAAATTGCCTTTTGCCAAATAGAGGAATTTAAACTTTACCATATGTGACCATTGCATGCTTAGTAAGACACTGAAATAGTGTTAACAGGTTGATCAATACAGTGGCTATGGGTGGGGAGTCTAGAGGGGGGAGATCAGAGAGACCAGGAGGGGATGACTGCAATATACCAGCCAGAAGGTAAGGAATATTAGAGTCAGGGTGGCAGCACTGAAAATATGGAGGGAGAAAAAGACATTTAAAAGAAAAATTGACAAGGCACAGAAATCTGGCTAGCATAGGGGATAAAGGAGACAGAAACATTGAAATAGAAATAAAACAAATAACCCCAAACTCCATTATCTTGCATCTTAGAGGCCAAAGCAAAACAATTATATGCTCTTTTGGGAACTGACATTATATAACAAGATTGAAATAGTAAGTTTTGTTTGTTTTTGTTTTTAATCTGTATAATTTTATCTTTCAGTAAAGGAGTGGAGGTATTACATTTCTAATTATGAGACCTTTGGTAGATAATCTTTCAAAAAATTCACAATTATCTCAAAATTACAAAATAAATGTCGTACTATAACTTTGCATCAGTTTTCAAAATTATGTGCAAATATAAATGAAAACACATATCTTAGTCACAATAGTCATTGACAGGATGGAGAATGCTAAAAGCAATCGCATCATAATAATTATTATTTTTAGTAATTTATTGAGATAGAATTCACACTATAAAATCCACCCTTTAAATGTGTACAACTCAGTAGTTTTTTAGTACATTTAAAGAACTGTACAACTCTCATCACTATCTAATTTTCGAAGCCCTTAAAAGAAACCCTGTACCTAGTGATAGTCCCCATTTGTTTCTTCTCAGCCTCTGGTAATCACTTACCTACTTTCTGTCTCTATCTCATAATTACTTTAACAGGAGTAAACTCTGAGTCATTTGTTAAAGTTTGTATAATGGATTAAAACATCATTGGTAATGCTAATTATTTAAGCTAAAACAAACATGTGCTATTGTTTATGTATAATAATTTCTAATAAAAACACATTCTAATTGAATAGCACAGAGGCAAACATTTGACTCCGAGGACTCAACTGTGAAATATGTGGCAAAGACCCAACCTCAGCTGCAAAATAATTTTAATTATCAGATACCAGAACATATTTTACAACTGTGGTCCGCAACCCCCAGGCTGTGGACAGGTAAGGGTCCGTGGCCTTTTAGAAACGGGGCTGCACAGCAAGAGGTGAGTGGCAGGGCAAGCGAGTGAAGCTTCATCTGTATTTACAGCACTCCTCATCGCTCGCATCACTGCCTGAGCTCTGCCTCCTGTCAGATCGGCGTTGGCATTAGATTCTGCATTATGGTGAGTTGTATAATTATTTCATTATATATTACAATGTAATAATAATAAAGTACACAGCAAATGTAATGTGCTTGAATCATCTCTAAACCACCCCACACATCACTGGTCCACGGAAAAGTTGTCTTCCATGAAACCAGTCGCTGGTGCCAAAAAGGCTGGAGACTGCTGTTTTACAAGATTTACTTAAAAACAAAGCAAAAAACTCAACTGGGAATACATAGTTCTCGTATCTAGTAAAATTCTGGTTCCCTGCAAGACACTAGGAGTTCCCAAATTATACGCTGATTTTATTTTAAAATTTTGTAAGCAGTTTGCTTTGAAGTTACTGTATCTTCCCATAAAGATCTTGTAAATGGCATTTGTATTTTTGGCGTGGCCTATAAAAATACAGGTTGTTAGGGAGTGATTCTTTATGCTTTCATTATGTGACGTTCTACAACAGGCAAAACTAATGTATAGTGAAAGAAAGCAGATGAGTGGTTGCTGCAGGCGGCGGGGGGATCACAGGGAACCTCTTTTTGGGATGGATGAAGTGTTCCATTTTTGACTGGAGTAGTCACATAGGTATTTACATTTGTTAAAACTTACCAAACTGTACACTTAAAAAGGGCACGTTATGTATGTATATTAAAGCTCAATAAAGTTGATTTATGAAGGAAAAAAACAGGCCATAAACATTTTAATTTTTCAAATTGACCCTCATGCTAAAAGAGTTGACTAATGTAACAAAGTTAATTAAGAAACCTCAGAATAGTTTTTTAATTCACAAAATTTAATAGGTAGATAGACAAGACAAGGAAAGTCAGAGTGAGAGATTATATGAGTCCCCATGCCACACAGTTCCCTTGGATTGGAAGAAAGGAGGTAAAAGGGAAAGAAAGTTAGGTTAGACAGTTTTATATAACTTGCAGTCTGATATTAACTGGTAGCTGAGACTATCTTGGTGTACCAATTGTAGTCTCAAAGTCTAAAAAAACCTATTTTTTAAAAATAATAGTTGAATGCACATGCAAATCTTTGTGTGAATGAACATCCTTGACCTCCTTGCTATGCTTTAAACATGCCAAGCACACTCTCATACCAGCATCTTTGCTCCTCCAATGCCCTCTACCTGGCATGCCCTCATCGCAGGAGCTTACTCCTCCCTGTCCAACCTAGAGATAATAGCCCCTGCTCTCTTCCACTTTACTCTCTCCTCTTTCTCTTCTTGTAGTTTTATTTCCCTTCGTAGCATCCATCATTATCTGATCTATATTATTTATTTACCATTTACCTTTCCTGCTGGAATGAAAGCTAGATAGAACAGTGCCTGACATATAGAAGTAACTTGAATATTTGTTAAATGCATGAATCTAGGTATATGATGGTGGGGTGAGAGAATAAGGTGAGAGATGGTAAAAGGTCAATACTGAATAAGTTTCAGGGACAAAGACTTGTCAATACAATGACATTTCACCTCAATTTCAGTATATCTTAGTAATTACCTTCAAGTTATGAAAGGCCTGAGAGCATCTGCTTAGAATGTGGACAGTAATAGCAACCTACTTCACAGTACCCACATAAGGTGTTTAGCACAGTGCCTGGCACAGAGTAAATGCTCAACAGTTGTTAGTTATTATTAATAAGTCTGAAGCAGTAATTGTCACACAGACTAAATTAAAACTGACCTTCATCACTGAGAAAAGGGAAAGAGAGGGAGAAGATTTGAAACAGAAAATAGGACTTTTCCTTTCCTTTGTTAAAACTGGGGACAGTATTCAAGTCATATACATTTCTAAAAGTACCATTTAAATATATTTAGTTTATATTAGGTTTATACATTACTTAGCTCTGTAACTGAAATAAATTATTCTCCAAACAGCTTTCCTCAGTGAGCTCAATGAATGCTTTTTGTTTACCGTTATTAATGCTTCTACAAATATCTTCTATGCCGCCAGTATGATCATGGTGCCAATGAGTCACTATGATTTCCTGGATTGCTGTGTTAAATTCAGTTAGAGCCTGCTTTAAACAGCTGATATATTCTGGAATTGCTGGTTCCCCAGTGTCAATGAGGATTCTCCTGAAAATTAAATGGAAGATTATCACACAATTGGAACAGAGTTAATATTAGCATATTTCTCACACAGATAATTTATATTAAAGAAACTGCATAAATTGTTTTGCTTTCAACATGCTTATAAACCAGCCACATGTCACTTCAACTTAATTACAGTAATCTCACCATAAGAAAGCTGTTTGAGGCCGGGCACGGTGGCTCAAGCCTGTAATCCTAGCACTCTGGGAGGCCAAGGCGGGAGGATCGTTTGAGCTTGAGAGTTCGAGACCAGCCTGAGCAAGAGCGAGACTCCGTCTCTACTAAAAATAGAAAAAAATTAGCTGGACAACTAAAAATATATAGAAAAAATTAGCTGGGCATGGTGGCGCATGCCTGTAGTCCCAGCTACTCGGGAAGCTGAGGCAGAAGGATAGCTTGAGCCCAGGAGTTTGAGGTTGCTGTGAGCAAGGCTGACGCCACTCTAGTACGGGCAACAGAGTGAGACTCTGTCTCAAAAAAAAAAAAAAAAAAAAAAAAAAGAAAGCTGTTTGAAAAATATTATAGCTAAGTCTCAACAAGGAATAATGCAGTAATCTTGAACACTTACATAGCAATTAAAATAAACATGGCACTGTTCCAAGGACCTTACATATTTTAATTGTATTCCTCCTAACAACTGTTTAAGGTAGATACTTCATGATTATATTTAGAAATTAAGTAACTTACCCAAGGTTACTCGGCAAAGAAATGGCAGAACCAGCTTTCAAACCCAGGTATTCTGTTGCCAAAATATGTGCTCTTATATTCTCTGCCTTTGAGCTCTCCTATCTCAATGTATCTCAGATGTCTCACAGATATGAAAGATTTGATTCACGGAATCCCTAAAGAAACCCAGCCTTCAGCACTAGATACATAACTTATCACTGAAGTTTTACCTTGGCACCCTTACACATGAAAATGAAGACTGTAGGGAAGCATGGGGGAAATGCCTGAGCTGTTTTCTTTCTTTACTTAGACAACCCTATTAGTAATATTTTTTTGCCTGTGGTTCTGAACCTTCCTTATACTTTTTGTGTGCCCTTCCTCACTTTTTTATGGGGTGGCCTTTCTCTATGAAGTTTTCCTGAACTAAAGATATCAGGGTGACATTTTCCTCCAGAACCAATTCACAATCTTCTGACCTAATGCATGTTATTTCACAGTAACACCTCAGTAATTGAGGCTGGCGAGAGATTAGTCTTGATGAAATGTTTGAGTCATTCATTCATTTGTTAATAACTGTTTATAGATTACCTACTGTGTGCCATGCCTTTATTTCTTACAGTAAGTAGGACAAAAACCCCTAACATTCTAGTGGAGGCTGGTAAGGGTGAGCTGTGCAGGAATGAAAATGAACAATAAAAGTAACAGATAATAGAAAGCATTTTACAGAGCACTAAAATTGGGTATATATGACAGGAAATAACTGGATGGCTATTTTATATTGGATGGTTTGCTTCCCTAACCCTATTCCCTGAGCCCCACAGCCAATAAAAACAAACTGGCCTCTCAAAGGGGAGGAAGGCAGTGGCATTATGGCCTATTGGCCTCTGTCTACACTCTAAGCTCATAGGGCAGTGGATAAATTTCAGAAGCACAGCTTTGAACTATGTTCCAGAGATGGAAGACCAGATGGTTACACTGGTCCAAGGGGGCATTGTAAGGTCCTGTTGGCAGTGGAAATGTAAGGAAGAGATGGCTTAAAGAACATTTAGAAGGTGCAATCAACAGGATTTTTTTTTTTAAACAAGTGGCTGTGGAAGAGAAGGGAAATAGATAATGATTCTGAAGTTCCTAGGTGGGATGACTGGTGTGCCATTATCCAAGACAGTAAACACTGGAGGGAGCAAATTTGAGATAAGTTTGATTTGGGTCACAGTGAATTTTGATGGCATTCCTAGACATGTTCCCTTGCTTTTCCTCAATAGCAATTATTACTATGTAACACATTATGTACTTACATGTTTATTTTATTTATTGCTTATCTTCACAACTTCCACCACCCTACAAATTTGAGCCTTATGAGGGCAATTACCTTGTCTGTTTGGTTCAAGAAATTTACAGATTTCCATATCTATAATACATTGTGCCATGCTTGGCCCTGTGTATATTTAGTCACACTAAATTAAAAATATGCAAAACTATAATAGAATGATACTTCCAATAATATTCTTTAGTCCACTATCCTAGATTTTAGCTGCCTCCATGAATTTGGGGTTATTTACCACAAATTCTTCTGCTCCTTAATTTGTGTCACTCAGACTATTTTGGGGGTCTTCTGTGGACTTTGAGAAGAATCTTTCCATGCTTCAGATCAAGACCTCTCAATTTTTTTCAAACCATTAAGGTATCTTTTGATTACTGTTTTTGAATCCTTCCCTTCCCATCCTTCCAAGAAACTCTGTTTTGCAGTATCTCGTCATTTAAAACTGAATTGAAATCTCTGTATTTTTAATTACAGACCAGATCATGTCATGCTTATCAAAAGTCATGACAAAATTAACAGGGTTAGTGTACAGATTTGACAAAATCTAGTAGCAAAGATAACAGAATTTTCAGAATGCCTGTGCTGCCTGTTTGCAGGTAAAAGTTTGAGTGACCACAGGCCTCTATCGCTAGAGAACATGGCCTTCTTTTTAGTCTCCTAATGGTCCTGTCTTGGGCTAATAAAACTAGGAGCAGCAAAGAAAGGAATCTCAAAGTAAGGAAAAAGGACTCTTACAAGTCCTGAATTAAACACTGTCTGTTCAGAACAAAAGAGGGCTGTCTAGATGCTATAAAACCTAAAAAATGAGTTTGTATCAAGCATTAAGGGGGAAAAAAAGTCACACTGATAACATCTTACATTGCCATAGCAATTTAAACCATCTGGAGCTTTCATATATACTAATATTACCTCTTTTGATCCTCAGATCAACTCTAGGGAGGTATAATTATTTTGCTTTACAGAAAAAGCAACTAGTTTTCAGAAACACTAAGTGATTTGTTCCAGGTCATATAACCAGAAAGAAGCAGTGCTGGGACTAGATGTTCAACTATAAGGTCCAGTGACTTTCCCATTCAAAACACTGCCTCTCTGGTGGAAGAGGACTGCTTATGTAAGCACCTAGAATCATTCTTCATGTAGCATAAATAAAAGTTTAGCTATAAATTAGAAAAAAAAAGTTCTCAGTTTCTTCCTTAACAAATAGTTATTCTATCTGTAATGTCTGTAAATAGCTACTGCAGATGATTAGATAGTATTATTTCTATGTGGGCTGGCTGAATTTGCTCTTCATGGCCACAGACAATATCCCTATCTCGGGAGGTCATTTTGCAAATGCAGTTATGGTAATAAAGGGCTCAAGAGAAGAATGTGAATGAACCTGTACAGGTCTATGACTGAATTGCACTAGAGGACAGTGCCTGGTACATAGTAGGCACACAACAATCTGCTACATGGAGGAAAAAAATTCTTCAACTGATGGGAAAGCTGGTGGAATCAAATTCCTTTGTCGGTATTTTATATCAATATTAAGATAGCTACTAACTGGTCTCTATTTGCTATTACTCTTACAAAATCATCAGATAGAATTTTCTGAGCACCTACTCTGAACCAAGTGTTGTCTAGATGTTATCAGGAAAGTGGAAGTGATAAAAATAATAGGTAACATTGTATGTTTTCCACATGCTAGAACTTAAGTACTTTTGGTATATGCTTTTTCATTTAAATTTCACTGAATCCTCATATCATTCCTATGAGGTAGGTACTATAAAACTCTTACTGTATAAGTAAGGAATCTGAAGCTTTAAGAAGTAACTTTCTGGCCGGGCGCGGTGGCTCACGCCTGTAATCCTAGCACTCTCGGAGGCTGAGGCGGGTGGATCGCTCAAGGTCAGGAGTTCGAGGCCAGCCTGAGCAAGAGCCGAGACCCCGTCTCTACTAAAAATAGAAAGAAATTATCAGGCCAACTAAAATATATATAGAAAAAATTAGCCGGGCATGGTGGCGCATGCCTGTAGTACCAGCTACTCGGGAGGCTGAGGCAGAAGGATTGCTTAAGCCCAGAGTTTGAGGTTGCTGTGAGCTAGGCTGACGCCAGGGCACTCACTCTAGCCCAGGCAACAAAGCGAGACTCTGTCTCAAAAAAAAAAAAAAAAAAAAAAGAAGTAACTTTCTTGTCTATAAATGGAGCCAGAATTCTAATCTAGGTAACCCAAATCCAGAGTTTTGAACTCTATTCCACTAGACTGCTTTTTCGTATAAGATACACTATCTGCCTTCAAACTATATACAGTTTTGAGAGGAGAGGTTAAAATTGCAGCTTTTGGAGGTTCTTGAGCAGAGGAGGAACATGGAGATACTCTGGACAATTTGGCTATCATTTGTTGATTCAAATACTTATTGAATACCTATGTACAAAGCATCATGGTTAGGTCTAATAGTGTGCTTTAGTGAAATTCATTTGGCATCTATGGGCTGATCACATGAGGAAGGAAGATCAGCTAAAACTTTATCATCCAGCAGTTCTAAAATCATAACAGTGAAAATTAAGATGTAGGGAGCCCTCATTCATTCAGCAAATATTTACTGTACTACCCGTGTTGTGTACAAGGCTTTGTGCTAGGTGCTGGGGATGTAACGATGAATACACCTTCACTGAATTTACGTTCTAGTGGGACATGAAGATGTGGAAAGACATTAAGCTGCTTGAACAACAAACAAAATTTTATTATTGTTGAGATATGGGCCATGAAAAATATGGAGTGCTAAGGTAGTGTATTACATTGACCTAACCTAGTTGGAGAGGACAGGGAAGACTTCCATGAGGAAAGGATACTTCAATTGAGCACTAAAGGATGAGTGAGGTTAGCTGGGTGAAAAAGGGAGGAATGAGTGGGAGACAGAGAAAAAAGCATGAAAGCTCTGAGGCAGAAATGATACAATTCATCTGAGGGACCATAAGGCCAGCAGGGCCAGAATGGGAGAAGTTGAGAGGAACCTGATGAAGCAGATGGAGGCCAGAATATGCAAAACCTCCCAAATTTCTGTCAAATAACAACTTGGTAAGAGAAAGAGACAGAAAAAAAAAAACAAAAAACCAACTACTCTGGCTACCTGGGGGGACACTTAATTGAAGAGAAACAAAAGGAGATGCAGAGAAGCCAGTTAGGAGGCTACTACAGAAGCCTTCTCAAGAGGTGCACTGGTTTGGACTGGGTGATAGCAAGGGACATGAAGAGATATTCATAACAGCTTGGATGTGTGGTAAGAACCAAAAAAATGTCAAGGAGAGTACTTAGGCATTTCCCTTGATCAAATTTGGGGATGGTTCTGTTTACCAAGATACCGACGACTGGAGGAGGATCTCATTTAGTTTCCTGTGAAAGCCTATGCATTCAGTTTGAGAAACACTGAATTTCAAGTGGCTCTCAAGAGTCATCCAAGTAAAGATTTAAAGTCAGCTACCTGAGTCTGAAGATAAAGTACGGATTTTGCCTAACCTGGAGCTATATATTTGGGAGTTAATAGTAATAGGTAAAGCCAGGAAAGTATGCAAGATCATCTGGGTAGAGAAAACATTATGAGAACAGAACAGAGGTTAGGATTGCCTCTTGAAGAACTCAAATAATTAAAGATCTTGTAAAGAAGATGACTCTATAAAGAATGAGAAAGAGCATCTAGAGAGGTAAGAGGAAATCTGGAGAATGTGGTGTTGGCAAATAAAGGAGGGAACAGTCAATGGTGTCTAAAGATAATAAAGCTCAAGGAAGATGGGAATAGAAAAATGCCATTGGGTTTAGTGATATAAAAGCAACCAGTGATTTTAGAACTGTTTTGTGAAGTGGAACAGGTAGATATCAATCTCAGAACATCTGATTTGGACCCAATTAATAATTATTTCTAGCCATCTTCTACTTTATACCTTTTACTTTATAGAGCAGTATCACCTGCATTAATTTATTGTAGCTCAACTATATAGAGAAATAATTTAAATAGTGTGATTCCACCAGCTATTCTACTCCATGAGTTTATGAAATAGTGTTAAGTAGTTTAAGATGGGAGATCATGAATCTGCTTTTCCCAGTCAGTTTCAGGTCCTTTAAGTCACTTTTAGCACAAGCACTTTGCTATGTTGAGTGTGATTCTAGTGTTTAAAGATACAGTATGTATTTTTCATACAACATGGCCCCTAAATGCAAGCCAACGTCATCTGGTTTTCAAACAGAACCAGCCATCTGTTTCAACGCTGGAAGAAAAACAGGTTGTGCCGAACTTACTGTGACAGTACATGGATCTCCAATATGGTGTTGTTCTAAGAGACTTTCTAGGGTAATTTTGACTAAATGCCATTTTCCACCTGCAATAGTGACTTTGGAACTAGTTTAAGATGACACACTGAAGAGAGAATGCCTGTGAATTTCCTGGTTGAGGGAGTCCCAGCCAAGACACACTGTACTCTAAAGAGCTGGTATTTCTTCTGCTTAATTCTCTATCCTCCTAGATTCTGGAGGCAGCCCAAAGCTCTTGTACTTACCTGACCCTACTGTGTTTACTCTGGACTCAACCTTTTGCCTGTCCTCTCACTCTACTGCTTCTAAAATTCTTATTTACCAGAAAAAGGCAAACAGTAGATATTTTCAATGAAAACTCAACGAGCTATACTTATTAAATTCTTTTTAGTAATCGATTTTTTTTTTTTTTTTGAGGCAGGGTCTCACTGTGTCACCTGGGCTAGAGTGCAGTGGTGTCACTGCAATCTGAAACTGTTGGGCTCAAGCGATTAAAGCCACAGCCTCCTGAGTAGGTGGGACTACAGGCACATACCACCAGGCCCGGCTAATTTTTTCTATTTTTTGTAGAGAAGAGGTCTAGCTGTTGCTCAGGCTGGTCTCAAACTCCTGGCCTCAAGCAATCCTCCGGCCTCAGCCTCCCAAAGTGCTGGGATTGCAGGCTTGAGCCACTGCGCCTGTCCCTCAAATTACATTTTCAAAAATATTTGTAATGTCTTGACTGCACAATTAAATTCTATGCTTAAGAGGAACTATATCTCATTTTAATCTTGCATTATCTAGGTTATTTAGTAAAGACTACAGAAGTTGCTCAATGCCTACTAAGACATACCATGCAGTAAGCCAAGCCTCCCATTTATTAATAATTCCATTAAAAGAGAATGCAGCTGAACAAGAAGGAAAATATCTTCTCAGAAATACAAATATGTTGTCTGCAAAATAACTCAAAAAGGTCACAATTTGTAACTAAAAGCAAAATTAGTTACGTTCAGCTCCTCTTTCCCACAGGCTAAGGGGGTCCTTTCGGGTTTCACAAACTCAAGCAATGTGGAAGCCAAGAAACTCCTGCCCTCTGCTGCTGAGTTTAGGAAATGGCCTCAGCACAAATAACCGCTTTTGTGAAGGGAAGTTATACTCTGGGCAAAAACATCAGCGAAAGTCAGGTGAGCAAAGTAAACGCTTCCTTGGACTCAACTTCAGGAGATCCTAATTTCTTAGCAGGTTAAACACGCTCACCCTGGCATTCAAACATCAAGTAAACTGAAATCAGGTTTCAGAACAGAAAGTTAAGGTTTGTTTTCATTATATCTCCTTAAGTTAGAGAGGTTACCACCCTGGGCGGTCGTAATTTGGCGCAGCTCCGGGATCCGGACCGCTGCGTGCGTCCCGAGTGGGGCTGCCCAGGCCGGGGGCTGGACGCCGCGCTCCCCGCTGCGGGCGCACAGGCTTCTTGGCCAGGGGCGAACGGTCGTCACAGCCCCAGCTCGGCGGGTCCCGCGGGGGGTTGTTGATACTGGGGGGTGGGGAGCAGGGACATTTACCTGGGCCCGGTCCCCACTAGGTAGGTGTTGGTGCCCTGCAGGGTCATGGGACCCGGGTTACAGCCCAACACACGCACCACTCGACTGGACAGCCGCTCGATGCGCTGCAGCACGGCAGCCATCTCCGCCTCAGCCGCCCGCCGCGCGTGACGTACCCGACTACCCAGCACAGCGTGGGCCAACCAAGCAGGCCGCGGGTCTGGAGCAGCGTTCACGTGACGCCGCGAGAGCCTGAAAGGAGAGGATTGGCCTCTGGGTCGGGGGCGGGACCAGAGGTCACGTGGCGCCCCGCGGGCGGCTGCCGCGGGAAGGCTGGCGCGTGGTGTGAGGTGGCGTGAGGCGAGGCGGGCGTCTGGGTCTGTCGCAGAGCTTGGTGCTTCACAGGGGTTTGTGTCCAGGCGGGCGAGTGCATCCAAGTGGACTAGACACTTTTTAACCTGCAAGTCTTGGGATGGAGCCAGGAGCAGGCAGGTTTGACGTTAGTTATCGGGTACTAAATACTAGGAACGATTGCGCGTCAGGTTTTTAGGCTATGGCGGGGTGTGTTTGTGAGACGTAGCCCGTTTATCTTTTACAAGAAATAGTGGTAATTAATTTTTACTTAGCGCTTACTTCTGTGCTGAGTGCTTTCTGCAAACGTCTCATTTAATCCTCAAAACAACATTAAGAGGTAAACACCATTTTTTGTCACCATTTTACAAATGAAAAATGGAGATTGGGAAACTTGCCCAGGTGACAGAGCTTTGCGAACCCAGCTCTGCAGCCTTGTTCCTACCTGCCTTGCACCAACACTTGCCCCTGGTGAGATTCCTGAGCTTGCTTCTCTCCCTGTGCTGCCCAGGAAATTGGGTTGGTTTTGTGGAGGAGTTTTATGCCCAAGATCAAAGGGACTTAATTTTTCTATAATGAGTTCTTTTCTAATCAGCAAGTATTAACTGCTGCTTCCCATTAAAAAGTTGAATTACAATATGCCTGAAAGAAAATGCAGAGATCCTGTAATCAATTCCATCGAGTTATGGGTAACAATTGTGTGTAATCATTACCCCAAAAGGGATGTAGAACATATCCACTATACCAGCCCACTCTTTTTAAAAAAGTAATTGAGGAATTGACACATTGGACGCTTGATTCCAAAATTTAGGATAGGCATTTTTAACATTCTTTTTTGTTGTGGCTATTTCTGAAGAAAAAATTATTTGCTATTAACTTACATTTATTTTACAAATCAGCAGCATAATTTTCTGGATTAGTTGAATGACACTCGTATTATGTGTGAGAAATATCTGTGCCTTGTTTCACAAAGATGTACTTTTAATGGAAAAGTGTTTAAAAACCGTTGCTGAAATAATCATATAAATTATTCCCTTTGCCATGGGAAGTTAAGCAACATACTCTTCAGAAATCCTTGGAGTTGGAATAACCATCAAAATCTACATTCCGTAGTCCTAGCACTTTGGGAGGCAGAGGCGGAAGAATCCCTTGAGGCCAGGAGTTCCAGACCAGCCTGAGCAACATAGTGAGACCCTGTCTCTACCAAAAATAGAAAAATTAGCTGGGCCTAGTGGCATGCCTGTATTCCCAGCTACTTGGGAGGGTGAGCCAGGAGGATTGCTTGAGCCCAGGAATTTGAGGTTCCAGTGAGCTAGGATGATGCCATTGCACTCTAGCCTGGGTGACAACGTGAGACCCTGTCTCAAAAAAAAGAAAAAAAAAATATATATACTTCAGGCATTTCAACCTACCAAGATGTATTTATGGTAGCCATTAATAGCTATTCAGGTGGGAAGCTGCCTCCATTCTCCCTTTTTAAGAACTCTATTGGAAAGTCAGAGAACCCTGCAGAAGAGAATAGAGTAGTGATTTAGTGATTTCTGGACCATACTGCCCTTCCTGAGACTCTGGGCAGCTCCTTTCTCTTATTCTTTAGCTTTTTTTTTTTTAAATTAAAATTTCACTTGTGCTTTCCATCTTGATTTTAATCAATTGCCAAGCTCCTCATTTGGAAGTTGAAGAAATGAGCCCAACAAATGATTTAAAAGTTAAGTGACTTATGAAGGGTTATACAAGGAGACTCTAGCGGAAGAGCACAGATAGTGAATATAGTTTGGACAAGTTGAAATTGAAGTGATTGTGGTATATACAGATAAATCTATAGACAGCTATATGGGTTGAGCTCAGAGGATAAATCTAGGCTACAGATACAAAATTAAGTCTTTGTGGATATATTTAGCAATGTAACTTGAAGTTTAAGTTCCTATACAAGAAATAAGACCAAAGATTTTTACATTCTGTTCAGTTACAGTTGCAATCATTTATTATTTGCCTAAAACATGCAAAGTATTATTGTAGACATATTGAGAAGGTATTGAAAATGAATAAAATAGTCTTTGTTTTCTAGAGGGTCATAACTATGAAGGAGACATTACATGACCTTATTTTAAAGCATATGTAGGCTGGGCGCAGTGGCTCATGCTTGTAATCCCAGCACTTTGGGACGCTGTGGTGAGAGGCTTGTTTGATTGAGGCCAGGAGTTTGAGACTAGCCTGGGCAACATAGTGAGATCCTGTCTGTATAAAAATAAGAAAAATTAGCTGGGTATGGTGGCATCTGCCTGTAGTCCCTGCTACTGGGGAGGCTGAGGTAGGAGGATTGCTTGAGCCCAGGAGTTCGAGATTACAGTGAGCTATGATCATGCCACTGCATTCCAGCCTGGGCAACAGATCAAGACCCTGTCTCTAAAAAAAAATTATATGTGGGGAAATCTTAGAAGTATAGGTAATAAAGTGATAGGATTGTAAGGAGGAATAGGGAGAATCATACTTACTGAGAAAATCTGGGAAAGTTTAAAGTTGGTGGATTTTGAGCTGATTTTTTTCCCCTTGAGACAAGGTCTTGCTCTGTCGCCTGGGCTAGAGTGCAGTGGCATCATCACAGCTCATTGCAACCTCAAATGATTCTCCTACCTCAGCCTCCTGAGTAGTTGGGACTACAGGTGCATGCCACCGCACCTGGCTAATTTTTCTATTTTTTTTGTAGAGATGGAGTCTGTCTTTGCTTAGGCTGGCTTTAAACTTCTGGTCTCAAGCGATCTTCCTGCCCCAGACTCCCAAAGTGCTACAATTACTAGTGTGAGCCACTGCACCCAGACTTGAGCCGATTCTTAAAGGATTGTTAGAACTTATCAGATAGATGGCAGTTGTTCTAGACAGTAAATAACCTTGAGCAAAGGCTTGGAAATGGAAGAAAAGTAGTGTTTATTTTAGGAATAGAGACCAATAATCATGTTCTTGGGGCATAAGGTTTGAGAAGGTATACAGGTCAAAAAGTAGGTAGGGTTAAGTTAATGATACTTTTCCAGGGTATTTCAAATTCAAGAATCTCTTTCCTTTTCAAACATGACTTGTTATCCACTTGTATATGTTGTTAGGAAAATTGTATTTTCCTAAGACTTAATTGACAAATACAGTGAAAGCTTGGAACCTTGTCACCCTATATGAGGAGCCATGTCATTTCTTCCCTTCGATGAGGTAGTTACAAAGGGTGTACTGTATTCACAGAGATATAGACTCTTACCACTAGGTTGGAAAATGCCACATGTGACTAACAGGTGATTTCAGTTTCAGTTTAGTATTCAGTCTTAGAAGTTTACACACCCTTTAATTATACTTGTTTTCAGTGAAGAAGAAATAAAAGATTTTAAGATCAAGATTTTCCAGAAGATACTTTGAGTTAAAGAAAGCTTTTTATTTTTGACAGGTAAGTCTGTATTTTATATGTTAAATTTAGTTTACAAGCAAAAGTTTCTCAGCTTTTTTTTCTTTTAAATATCTACTTTAGGCTGGGCGAGGTGGCTCATGCCTGTAATCCTAGCACTCTGGGAGCCCAAGGCGGGAGGATTGCTCAAGGTCAGGAGTTTGAGACCAGCCTAAGCAAGAGCAAGACCCCCTCTCTACTAAAAATAGAAAGAAATGATTTGGACAGCTAAAAATGTATATAGAAAAAAAATTAGCCGGGCATGGTGGCACATGCCTGTAATCCCAGCTACTCAGGAGGCTGAGGCAGAAGGATTGCTTAAGCCCAGGAGTTTGAGGTTGCTGTGAGCTAGGCTGACGCCACGGCACTCTAGCCCAGGCAACAGAGCGAGACTCTGTCTCAAAAAAAAATATATCTACTTTATTGCAGAGAGATGTATAGTTGGCAAAGGTTATGTATTTTGGCTGGCATCCAGCTAGCCATGTAGCTGGGTTGACCTCTGAATGAAATTGAATTGAAACTGTCCTATTAAGTCAGTAACTGTATGAAGTCTCCTATGAAGCCAAATTTTGTAGGTGGCATTATTTCTCCTAAGATGGTTTTGGAATTTTGATCAACTATAGAGCTAGAGATGAACTGTCTTTAATACAAGTTATCTCACTATGTGGTTATTGAAAGAGCTCTGGGCTCTCTTTATGAGAGCGGCTATGTTTATTAGCTTGCTGTGTTGGCATTGTGTTCTTCCTGACTAAATTAGGAATATGGACATTGCTATATCAGATTAATCTACTGAGTCTAATGTTCTGTCAACAATGCAATTCCTGTTTCTTAGAAATTATTTTTCATGTCTTGTAAAACTTGACTCAAAACTGCTAGTGTTAGCTGAGTGTGGTGGCACGCACCTGTAGTCCTAGATATTCTGGAGGCTGAGGCAGGAGGATTTCTTGAACCCAGGAGTTTGAGACGAGCCTGGCCAACATAGCAAGACCTTATCTCTAAAAACAACAGCAACAAAAAACTGCTAGTGCTTTTCTTATTCATCCCAGGTAAAGGAAGCACTCTATGGGTAGAGAGATTAAGAAATGTGCACATGGAGTGCTGAGTTATTATAGTCTTTAGTTTTAAGGAAATTATCTACATCCAAAACAGTTTAAGTGAAATTTTAGCTCAATTATTGCCTTATAGTCAAGTTTTACTCTTTTGAACATGTTCTCAGATTATAAAGTTTTGGTGAGAAGAGTCAGTGGAAAATAAGTTAAAGACTTCCGCTTAGAAAGGTCTAGTATCACATCATTTGCAATTCTGTCTATATTTCTCGTTCCCCTTTTTTTTTGTTTTTTGAGACAAAGTCTTGCTTGTCGTCCTGGCCAGAGTGCAGTGGCGTTATCCTCAAACTCCTGGGCTCAAGCAATCCTCCTGCCTCAGTCTCCCGAGTAGCTGGTAGTACAGGCATGTGCCACCATGCTTGTGTAATTTTTTCTATTTTTAGTAGAGATGAGGTCTTGCTCTTGCTCAGGTTGATCTGGAACTCCTGGTCACAAGTGATTCTCCCTCCTTGGCCTCCCAGAATGCTAGGATTACAGGTGTGAGCCACCACACCTGTTTTGTCCCTCTTTTTTATTCCTTTACAGAAAAGAGTAATGTGCTATAGTTTTTGGTATGTCTAAAATCTGTAGGATGCTATATGCAAGTATAATAGTCAAACAACTATTAGTATTTTCTGTTCTCTTTTCATAGACCGTGTAGTATATTGTTGTGGTTAGGACCCAAGTATTGAAGGGAAATGGACTTTACTCATTCTCAGTGACTTACCTAAACAGCATCTCTAAGCCTCAGTTTTATGGTCTGTAAAATGGGGCCAGTAATACCCTTATCACAAGGATTTGTGAGGATTAAATGAAATAATGTATGCAAAATACTTCACTTATAGTAAATACCCAGCGATGGCAGCTACTATTACTACTGTCTATTTTTCTACTATATACTTATTTTTCCTAGATAGTAAAGCTTAAGAAATTATATTTTTACTGGAAATGGAAGGCATTTTATATACATTAAACATATCCAATATAACCATGGTAAGGAATCTCTGCCAGTATTTTATGAAACTTTTGTTTCTGGAGGAAACAATGTTTCTTCCTAATGTATGAAATCTCATCCATTAGACTTTTGAAGTAACTGTTCCTTCTACCTGGAAAGCTTTTCCATTTGAATCCACATGGATAATTCCACTTTTCAAATATCACCATCTCAGTGAATGTTGCCGTGACCAATCTAATTAATATTACAGCCCCTAATGCTCCCACCTCTACTCCAACTCCTGATCTTCCTTGCCATGCTCTGTGTTTTTTCCATAGCACTTACCCCCTTGTAATAAAATATATACTTATTTATTATTTTATTGTTAATTGACTATTTTTTATTTTATTTATTTTTTAAAATTTCTTTTTCTCATTTTTTGCTTTGCCTCACATTAGAAGGTGTATGATTTTATTTTTAAAATGATAGATAATGTACATATTTTGGGGTACATGTGATAATACATTCAAATAATTTGTAAAGATAAAATCAGTGTAATTGGGATGTCCATTGACCATCTTTGTCTGTTAGGATGTAAATTCCACAGGGGCAGGGATTTTTGTCTCTTTAATTACTTGATATATCCCAAGGAGCCTAAAATGGCACATGGTATGTTCTAAGTAAATATTTAATTAATTCAATCAAACAGAACCTTTCTGTTCTGTTCTCTTAGGAGGATTAATTTTATCCTCCTAAACTCCATGTGTATGTTGGGCTTGATGTCTTTCATTTTAAGATAAGAATATCTTCAGGGATATCCATGGCCTGCTAGATTGGAAAAAGTCAGATTTTAAAATGATTTTTTCCATCCTGATGGCTACAGCATTCTTGACAGGAAAAGCAGTGATTATGCATTTTTTTTTATTCTGTAAGAAGAGTGAAATACCTTTATTCTGAAGACTTTTAGAAAACATACTTATAAATGGTAAAATGATAAGAACACAGTTTGTGTGTGTGTGTGTGTGTGTGTGTGTGTGTTTGAGACAGATTCTCACGCTTTTACCCTGGCTAGAGTGCCGTGGCATCAGCCTAGCTCACAGCAACCTCAAACTCCTGGGCTTAAGCAATCCTCCTGCCTCAGCCTCCTGAGTAGCCGGGACTACAGGCATGCGCCACCATGCCCGGGTAATTTTTTCTGCATATTTTTTCTATATATTTTTAGTTGTCCAGATAATTTCTTTCTATTTTTTTTTAGTAGAGACGGGGTCTCGCTCTTGCTCAGGCTCGTCTTGAACTCCTGACCTCGAGCGATCCACCTGCCTCGGCCTCCCAGAGTGTTAGGATTACAGGCGTGAGCCACCGCGCCCAGCCTGTGTGTGTTTTTAGGAAGCCTTTTCCCTCTGAGTTTTTAAAGTAATAAATAATCCCTTAAGCCAAAGCCTAATCCAGAGCAAGGCCCAACTCTCTTCAAATCTATGAAGGCTGAAAGAGATAAGGAAGCTGCAGAAGAAAAATTTGAAGCTAGCAGAGGTTTCTTTTAAAGAAAGAAACCATGTCAATAACATAAAAGTGCACTGCTCATGAAGGAATGTTAGTCTAGTGTAGATCTTTCAGTTATTAATTAATTAATTAATTAGAGACAGGATCTTGCTTTGCCCTGGCTGGAGTACAGTGGCATGATCATAGCTCACTGCAGCCTCAAACTCCTGGGCTCAAGTGAGTATCTGCCTCTTGAGTAGCTGGGAATACAGGTGCATGCCATCATGCCTGGAAGTTTTTCTTATTTTTTATAGAGTAAGGGTCTCACTATGTTGCTGAGTGTGGTCTCGAACTCCTGGCTTCAAGCATTCCTCCCTCCTTGGCCTCCCAAAGTACTGGGATTACAGGTATGAGCCACTGTACCTGGGTTCAGTTTTTCGATATCAGTCAAAAATCTGGATTTTTTGTAGAACTTCTTTTAAAGTTGGAGGCAGTCTTCTCAAACCCTGCCACTGCTTTATCAACTAAGTTTATGTAATATTTTAAATCCTATGCTGTCATTTCAAAATTGTTCAGAGTCTTCACTGGTACCAGATTCCATCTCAAGAAACCACTTTCTTTGCTCATCCATAAGGAACAACTCCTCATTTGTTAAATTGGGTGGTGAGATTGCAGCAATTTAGTTCTATCTTCAGGCTCCACTTCTAATTCTAGTTCTCTTGCTATATCCACCACATCTGCAGTTACTTCCTCCCGTGAAGCCTTGAGCCCCTCAAAATCATCCACAAGGGTTGGAACCAACTACTTCCAAACTCCTGTTAATGTTGATATTTTGACCTCATCTCATGAATCACAAATGTTCTTAATGGCATCTTGCATGGTGATTCTTTTCCAGAAGGTTTTTGATGTATTAATACTTTGCTCATACCCATTAGAGGAAACCTATGGCAGCTATAGTCTTTTAAAACATATTTCTTTTTTTTTTTTGAGACAGAGTCTCACTGTGTTGCCCAGGCTAGAGTGCTGTGGTGTCAGCCTAGCTCACAGCAACCTCAAACTCCTGGGCTCAAGCAATCCTCCTGCCTCAGCCTCCCGAGTAGTTGGGATTACAGGCATGCGCCACCATGCCTGGCTAATTTTTTCTGTGTATATTTTTAGTTGTCTATATAATTTCTTTCTATTTTTAGTACAGATGGGGTCTCATTCTTGCTCAGGCTGGTCTCGAACTCCTGAGCTCGAATGATCCACCCGCCTTGGCCTCCCAGAGTGCTAGGATTACAGTCGTGAGCCACCAGCCCGGCCCTAAAACATATTTCTTAAATAAGAAGACTTGAAAGATGAAATGACACCTTGATCCATGAGCCAATAAAGCTTCACCCCCACCCCGCCCCCATCTGTGGAAAAATTGTCTTCCATGAAACCTGTCCCTGGTGCCAAACAGGTGGGGGACCACTGAGGTAGTTTTAAATATTTTGCTCTTATAAAAAAGGCTCTGCAAAGAGTATCTGTGCACATTTGTGAATATTTCTCTAGGATAGAATCTTAAATGGAATTACAGGATTAAAAACATATTAAGAATGTTTCACAGCTAAAACATATATTTTAGTAGTTTTGTAATATTTCACTTTATGAATCTACTTTTATTTACTTTACCATTTCCTTATGTTGATACATTTAGGTTGTTTCCAATTTTTTGCCATTATAAATGGTCCTGTGATAAATATCTTTGTGAATAGGTTACGTTTTTAAAAGATAATCTGAGAGGAGGTTGTCAACTAATAAGTATGTTTCTGAGACTTTACATTCCCAAAACTATTTTAAGAACTATATTTAGTGGTAATATATTATTTCTAGAAAAAGTAGAGCTTTGATAAAATCATGGCCCAGGGTTTTTAATATGCTCAAGATTTTTAGGAAACTAAATTTATGTTTCATTTTAGGTCTGGTCAGCTGTAACGAAGATCATGGTGAAACAGAAGATTGAATAAAGCCTTGTAACATTGGATCTGGAGTAGAGATTCAGAAAAGAAAGTTAAAATTAGCCACTTTGGTTTTAGTGTTCCAATTTCATAATATTCTTTCTTTCTTCTAAATAGATGTAGGGAGTGGAATTAAAATTCAGTGCTTTACCAAAGGATGCACTAATATTTGTTCTGGAATTTTTTTTTTTTGTATGAGAGAAGAAAGTAGGTAACCAAGAACTGTAGTGATTCATAATGAAATATACTAAACACGATTTTATGATGTCAGTTCTTGGCATTATAATCTATATAACTGACTTAATTGTGGACATATGGGTATCTGTCAAGTTTTTCCATGAAGGACAATATGTTTTTGGCATATTAGCATTAAGCTTTATGCTTTTTGGAACACTTGTGGTCCAGTGTTTTAGTTATTCTTGGTTCAAGGCTGATTTAAGGAAAGCAGGCCAAGAAAGTCAGCATTGTTTTCTTCTACTTCATTGCTTGCAAGGAGGAGTTTTTACAAGGTAAGCATATACTTTTGATCATTAACACTGTTTTTCTTTATCCAAACAGAGACTACTTTTTTGTATCTGGGTAGTCACATGTACAAAGGTCCCCTATTTGCATGTAGCACAAAGGTTACTTGCTCCTCACTAGTGGTGCTTAGATGAGTCATTGCTGCATTGTTAGAACTTTCTAGGTTCGTTAACAGAGTGTTTTAATTTACCTCATTAGGTTACTTTTTTCTGATATGTATTCTGTTTTTATAGAAAGGAAAAAGACTTCTACGTCTTGTGAAATTTTTATCTTCTGTGTATATTCTAAGCCTGAATGTGCAAATACAGATTATTACCTGCAACTCTGAGAGAGCACTTAAAGTTACTTATACCATTGATTTAACTAAATGTGATTTTTACTTCAATAATGCAGTAGCCATGTGGTGAGCTAGATTCAGAGTCATAGACAGAATTAAAAACAACCTTAACAATCATTTTGTTTGAGCACTCTGGGAGGCCGAGGCGGGAGGATCGCTTGAGGTCAGGAGTTCGAGACCAGCCTGAGCAAGAGTGAGACCCTGTCTCTACTAAAAAAATAGAAACAAATTATCTGGACAACTAAAAATATATATAGAAAAAATTAGCCGGGCATGGTGGTGGATGCCTGTAGTCCCAGCTACTCAGGAGGCTGAGGCAGTAGGATCGCTTAAGCCCAGGAGTTTGAGGTTGCTGTGAGCTAGGCTGATGCCATGGCACTCTAGCCAGGGCAACAGAGCGAGACTCTGTCTCAAAAAAACAAACAAACAAACAAACAAAAAACCACAATCATTTTGTTTGAAACCTTACTTTATAGGTAAAGAAACTGGAATCTAAATAGGTCTGAGAATTCTATGATTCTCCATATATTTAATTTCAAATGACCTCTCCATTATTACCTTAGGGGATTTCATTCTGTTAAAAGTAATATACAGCTTAAAAGTAAAGAAAAAAGTGAAAGGCAACTATTAAAAGAGGATAACATACTTTTTTAAAATTAGATTTTGGATTTGGGCTATTTTTATAGCTTACATAGAGGTTAATTTCTTATTCTATCCTGTTAAAAAGCAACAAATTCATGTCCCTTAGTTGAAAGTATTAAGAAAAATTCCAGATTTTCTTAAATTAATAAATACTAATAATGCCATTTTGTTTGTATGGAGATTTGTAGTTCTCAAAGTATTTTTCACATACTTTGTCTTTTTAAAGCTAGAGTTTAATATGTGAGAGAAACAATGTGCAATAAGAAAAAAGTTTACAGATTTTAGAAAAGCTGGAAAGAAAGTACTTTAGTTGTTGGTATTGGAAGTCAGTTTTGGAACAGTATATTCTAAATTAGATGAAAATGTTTAAAGAAATGGAGTAAAAGTTAGTGCTGATAAGTAAAATATGTGTGTAATAAGTGAGATTTAATGAGTATTCTGTATGAGCAATAGTGAAAATTACATAGTTATAATATCTGAAGAAGGATAATTACTTTTGCAGAGACTTTAGAAATATGTTAAATTCTCTGTTATTTGCCATTATATTGATGGAAAATTTTCACATCTACAAAACTGTTTTCATTAGTGTTGCAAATGATGACTTTAAGATACTGCAAGACATTGTGTTATAAATTGTGTCATAAAAGGAAGGCAAAGTTGCCTTGATTTTTCTATGTTGATATACCTAGTAACTTTTTATTGGATGTCACACATTGTATATAAAAGATAATTGAGGCTCCAAATGATGGTATTTTTCTTTTTCTCTGGAAGGCATTTAGAATAAGGTTCAGTGTACTTTTGGTTTGCCTGTGTTCCTATGTTGCAGCCTCAAAGGCGCTGAGAGCGTGGTGTGGTCATTCTCACCCCCACAGGTTCTGAACACTAATCCTTATCTCCTTGGCACCACAAGACTGCCAAAAATTCTGCTTTGTTTTTCCAAGACTTTATGCTTAGCTTTTAGCCTCTATGTTATAGTTTCAAAATTTGGCCAATGTCTTTTGGGAAAAACTGGCTGAGTTTGTGGTCCTTCAGTCTACAGTCCTGTAAGACCTCTAAAACCTATGCTAGTTTCTCTGTTTCCTAACAACAGTCTGGGGAAAAAAATACAGATTTTCAACCTCCTGTCCTAAGTAACAGAATCAGCAAATATTCCTGGCAAGAAACATCTGTAGAAACATCAGCTCAGTTTCTAGTCTCTCTTGTTTTGACACGAGCATGGGTCTGCTCCAATATACTGAGTCCTACCTAAAAGTGTAATCCACGTACTCTTAAATTATCCCAAGTGTAAAGTAAAAAAAACCCTTTACTGTTAATATCGATAATATAAAGACCTCAAAACATTTGAATTCCATCTAACCATGTTTCCAACTTATATGTTAATATTGCTGGCTTTTAGTTCTTATTTTTAATCTCACTAGATGATATTACTGCATTATTTTTCTGCTTTATGTAGTTAAATTCTATTAAATTTTGTGTATGTTTACCCATAGATTTACTAATCACTTCATTTTTTATTCCTTCTTGAATCTCAGACCTTCCACCTAGAATCACTTATCGTCTGCCTTCCTGAGGTCTGTTTTTAAGAATTTCATCTATTGAAGGTCTGTTGGTGACATCATCTTTCAATTTTTGGTTGTTTGAAAATGTCTTTATTTCACCATCTTTCTTGAGATATATTTTAGTGACTATAGAATTCTAGATGAGTTGTTATTTTCTCTCTGCATCTTACATTCTCTTGTCTTTGATTTCCATTGTTGCTCTGGGGGAGTTAGATTTCAGTCTAACTTCTGCTCTTTTGAAAGTATTTTGTCTTTTTTCCCTTATGATTTTTCTCTTTATCTCTGGGTTTCTACAGTTTAATTATATGTTTAAGTGTAGATATTATTTCTCTTGCCTAGGAATTGCTGGTTCTCTTGATTTTGTGGATTATTATCTTCCATTGGTTCTGCACAATTCTCAGCCATTATCTTTTCTAACGTTTTCTTTACCACATTTCTGTTTCTTTCTCTTCTGGAATGCCAGTCAAATGTAAGTGAGACCTTCTCACTCTATCTAACATGACTCTTACATGTTAGATTGTTAAAATTCTTATTTTTTGACTCTTTATGGTACAGTCTATAAAATTTTTCATAACTCTTTTTTATTTGACAACTATTTTCTTTCGCTGTGGCCAAGGTGTTATTACATACAACCACTGAGTTTTAAATTTTGTTTAATATAAATTCAAAAGCTCTATCTTTTCAAGTCTTTGTCACTTTTTATAGTTTTCTATTTACTGCAAATATTTTCAAACTTGTCCTTTATATCTTTGCTAATGATAGTAAGCATTGTTGTTTTATTTATAATTCCAATATCTGAAGCCCTTTCAGGTTTGTTACTGCTGGCTCTGATTCTACAATTGGGTGTTCATAGTGCCTTGTTTTCCTGTATGCCTGGTATCAGTGATTGTGTTCTGGTCATTGCCCTTGGAAAAATAATTTGTGGGGCCTTCCTTTACAAAGCCCTCCCTAGAGGGTTTGACTTTGTTCCTAGTAGATGCCTGGAGGTTCTATCAGATGGAGTCTACACATAATTTCATGGCTTGAGGTTCCCTGGCCTACACAGGTTATGCATACCTGGGATGCAAGTATGTTCAAGGAAAGTCTGTGTCAACAATATATCAATCAATTTTTAAACAAATGAACTTTATTGAAGTATAATTTTATATACAATAAAATACACATTTAAAATATACAGTTCTAAATGACATGTTAACAATATTGAATCTTCTAATCTATGAACACGGGTTTCCTCTCCATTTATTTAGACTTTTTTTTTTAGGTTGGGCACTTCAGGATTATTTAGACTTTCTTTAATTTCCTTCAGCAATGTTTTGTAGTTTTCAACGTATAGGTTTTATACATATTTTGTTATAATTTTCTCTAAGTATTTCATTTTTTGGATGCTCTTATAAATGGTATGTATTTTTAATTTCAATTTCTAATTATTCATTGGTTGTTATGTAGAATTAGTTGGTTTTTATAGTGATCATTTATCCTATATGACTTTGCTAAGTTCACTTTTTAGTTCTAGTAATTTTTTTGTGTACTCCTTAGTATTCTTTACATAATCATCATTTTGCAAATAAACCATACTGTCTTAATTACTATATCTTTATAATACAACTTGATGTCATATATTCTTTTTCCTGATTTTTAAAATAGACTTTATTTATTTTTGAGGCAGAGTCTCTCTCTGTCTTCCTGGGTAGAGTGCAGTGGCATCATCACAGCTTACTGCAGCTTCAAACTCCTGGGCTCAAGCAGTCCTCCTGCCTCAGCCTCCCAGGTAGCTGGGACTAAAGGCACATGCCAGGAGGCCCAGCTAATTTTTCTATTTTTAGTAGAGACGGTCTCACTTTCGCTCAGACTGATCTCAAACTCTTGAGCTCAAGCAATCCTCCCGCCTTGGCCTCCCAGAGTGCTAGGATTACAGGCATGAGCCACCGTGTCTGGCCTTAGTTAAATATATTTCTAGGTATTTTGTCACCGTGTTTTTGATCCCTAGCATTTATTTTTTATTTTTTCTCAGTTTCCATCTCTGCTTATATTGCCCGTCTGTTCTTGGATGTTGTCTACTTTTTACATTACAGCCCTTAGTATGTTAATCATAGTCATTTTAAATTCAGAGTCTGATAATTTTAAAATTCTTGCTATATCTGAGTTTGGTTCTATCTGATACTTGCTGTGTTTCTTCTAACTGTGTCTTAAAGTATGCCTTGTAATGTTTGGTTGAAAGCTTGACATGGAAAGTAAGATGGAGATACCTCGAAGAACTACCGTTTGACCCAGCAATCCCATTACTGGGTATTTACCCAAAGGAAAAAAAGACATTCTGTAACACAGACATCTGCACGCGAATGTTTTTAGCAGCACAATTCACAATTGCAAAGAAGTAGAAGCAACCCAAGTGCCTATCAATGCATGAGTGGATTAACAAAATGTGGTGTATGTATACCTTGGAGTACTATTCAGCCATAAATATTGGTGAACTAATACCTCTTGTATTATCCTGGATGAAGCTGGAGCCCATTCTTCAAAGTGAAGTATCACAAGAATGGAAAAACAAGCACTGCATGTACTCACCATTAAATTGGTACTAATTGACCAACATATGTGTATTGTTTGTGCACATATGAAAGTGACATTCATCCGGTGTCAGGCAGGTAGAAGGGGGGAGTAGGGGATGGGTCAATTCTCAGCTAGTGGATGCAGCGTGTACTTTCTGGGAGATGGGCATCCTTGTAGCTCTGACTCAGGTGGTGCAAAGGCAATATATGTAACCAAAATGTATCCCCGTAATATTCTCAAATAAAAAAAAAAAGCTTGACATGACATACCGGTGAAAGGAAGTGCAGTAAGTAAGACTTCAGTAATGTGGTTGTAAGGTATAGGGGAATGGGAAACATTCTGTGTTCCTATGATTAGGTATCAGTCTTTTAGTGAGCCTATGTCCTTGGTCTGTGAACTTTCTAAATGCCTCTCATTGTTCCACTAAATAGAAATACAATTGATTTTTTTCTAATCTTACCTCCTGAGATCTTGCTAAATTCATTAATTGTAGTAGTTTTTTTGTTTGGTTTCCAGGTATTTTTCTGGGTAAATCATCATGCCATTTACAAATAGGAACAGTTTGACTTCCTCGTTTAAAATATTTATTCCTTTTATTTCTTTTTCTTGCATTATTTGACTGGTTAGCTCCTCCAATAAAATGTTGAATAAAAGGAATGAAAGCAACATTCTTGGCTTATTCTTGATCTCAGGAGTAAAGTGTTGAATGTTCTCCCAGGCTGTTGTGGTTTTTCAGATGCCTTTTATCAGATTGAAGAGGTTTCCTTCTCCTTTAATATCTTGAGAATTTTTTTTTATTATGGATGAATGTTGAATTTTGTCAAATGTTTTTCTGTATCTATTGAGATGATCATGTTTCATTGATTCATTTTTTTCATTTATTTATTTCATTGATTGATTTTATACTGTTAAACCAAATTTGTAGTCCTGGGGTAGACCCAGTTAATTATGATTCTCTTTATATGTTGCTGAATTTGATTTGCAAATATTTTGTTGAGCATTTTTGTGTCCATGCCCTTGAGGGATATTTGCCTATCATTTTCTTTACTTGTGATATCTTTGGCAGGTTTTAGATTAGTTTTATGTTGGCCTCATAAGTTGGAAAATGTTCCTTTTTTATTTTCTGAAGAAGTTTGTACAAGACTAGTATTATTTCTTCCTTAAATGTTTGATAAAATATATTTTATCAAAATTATATTAGATGGAGTTAATATGTGTAGATTTTTGAGAACTAATTCAATTTCTTTGATATAGGGATATTCAGATTTTCTATTTGATCTTGTGTCAGTGTTATTAAATTATATTTTTTAGGGAATTTATTTCATCAAATTTTTCCAGTTTATTGGTATAAAGTTGTTCCCGATATTTTCTTATTATAGTTTTAATCTGTGTAGGATCTTTGGTGATTTCATATTTTCCCTTCTTGATATTGGCATTTTGTATTCTCTTTTTTTTCCTTCTCCCTCTCCCAACTGCTATTCAGTCTTGGTAGAGCTTTATCAGTTTCTTCTGTCTTTTCAAAAAACGAAATTTTAGCTTTGTTAATTTCTCTGTGTTGCTTGTTTCTTTTCTATTTCATTGATTTCTGCTTTTATCTTTATTATTTCCTTCCTTCTATGTACGTAGGTTTAATTTGTTTCTCTTTTTCTATCTCATTTCTATGTTTAATTTGCTTTTCTTTTTCTTTCTCATTTCTATGGAAACCTATTGTTACTATTAACCATTTCTTCTTTCCAATAAAGCATTTAAGCCATAACTTTCCCCGTAATTCTTGCATTAGCTATATCTCAGACATTTTGATATGTTTTGTCTTCATTATTTATCAGTTCAAAATATTTTTTAGCTTACTTTGTGATTTCTTCTTTTACCCAATGGTTAGACTATTAAAACTTTTTTTCAAATATTTGAATCTTTTATAGATATTTTAATGTGATTCATAATTTAATCTCTTTGTGGTCAGATAACATACTTTTATGATTTCAATCTTTTGAAATTTATTTAGATTTTATTTTCTAACATATGGTCCATCTTTATGAATATTTCATGTAGGCTTGAAATATATGTGTTTCTATAATTGGTTGTGATTGTCTATAAGTGAGATTTAGTGAATGTAGTTGATAGTGTTATACAGATACTGTACAGTCTTACTGATACTATGCTTAATTGTTAGAAGTGTTGAGAAAATTGGATAGCCATTTAGAAATAAAGTATTTTTAATTGGACAATAATATTTTTCACACGAAGGTCAGGCTCAGGCCATGCCCTACCATGGCACATGATCTGGAAAAGAGTTTAGCCTTTTCTGTAGAGGTGAAATCTTCATTCTGTGGAGGTGGTGGTAAAATCTTCAGAAGTATATTGGTAGAAACATAGAAGTGAGGATTGAGAGAATTTCAAAATGTAGTTTATGTTTTTAGCATCCCTCAGTCTTTGATGTGACAAAATATGGGCTCTAATTCCTTCAAGCCAGGAGAAAGTTTGAAAGGATAATCTGGAAGAGTTTTGTTTCTAGAGTAACACTCCCCCCCTGCCCCTTATATCCATGCCACAAGTGCAAGGAAAGAGTTTTTCTCTGTATGCCATATGAATAGACAGACAGACCACAGACTTTTTTTTTTTTGAAATTGACTACAATAGAATAATAAGCAATCGCCAATATGAGAACACTAAAGGTTTTTATTAACTTTTGAATTAGGATAATTTAAGATAGTATATTATGGGGTAGGATACTACATAGCAGGATAAATTTCAAATGAATCAAATATTTAATGTAAAAAAACCCATAAAAGTATTATAAGAAAACATGGGAGAATTCATTTATAACCTTGGAATGGGGAAATCTTTTATAACTATGACTCAAAATCCAGAAGCTGTAAGAATTGTAGATTTGACTGTAAAAAATGCATGCTAATAAACAAAAGCAAAAATGCCCAAATAAAAGCAAAAGCAAAGCCACCAGGAAAACATTAAGAGGGAAAAATATTTGCAACTTCTAACAGACAAAGGGCTAGTCCTCTAATATTTAAAGAGCTTCTGGAAGTCAAAAAGTAAAAGACCATTCACACAATACCAAAATGGGAAAAGAATAAGGATAGTTCATAGAAAAGGAAATATAAATGAGTTTTAAGTTGCATGAAAGATGCTAAGCCTCATTCATAATACAAAATGCCAACTAAAACTACACTGAGATATTATTCCTCATGAAATTGACAAAAATCTAAATGCTAATACACTCTTTTGGCAAGGCATGGGAAAGCAGGTACTTTCATACTTTGTTGATCAGAGTATGGATTGGTATAATCTGTGGAGGGCAGTTTGAACATATTGCAAATATATATTAATAAATGTATTTTTAGATCAAGGGTTTCCTCTTTTGGGAATTTATCACACTTGCATATATGTAAAATGATATATTCACACAATTTTTTAATTGTACATTGTTTATAATAGCAAAATATTGAAAACAATTTAAATATCTTTTGATAGAATTTATGATGTATCTATGCAATGGCATACTACATAGCTATAATGAAAAATGATGAAGTGCTTTATGGGCCGGGCAGGGTGGCTCATGTCTGTTATCCTAGCACTCTGGGAGGCTGAGGCGGGAGGGTTGCTTGAGCTCAGGAGTTTTGAGACCAGTCTGAGCAATGGTGGGATCC
>CM052438.1:73365651-73394389 GCA_028533085.1 Varecia variegata | reverse complement strand
ACAATTTAAATATCTTTTGATAGAATTTATGATGTATCTATGCAATGGCATACTACATAGCTATAATGAAAAATGATGAAGTGCTTTATGGGCCGGGCAGGGTGGCTCATGTCTGTTATCCTAGCACTCTGGGAGGCTGAGGCGGGAGGGTTGCTTGAGCTCAGGAGTTTTGAGACCAGTCTGAGCAATGGTGGGATCCCGTCTCTACTAGAAATAGAAAAATAAGCCAGACATCATGGTAGACACCTGTAGTCCCAGCTACTTGGGAGGCTGAGGCAGGAGGATCACTTGAGCCCAGGAGCTTGAGGCTGTAGTGAGAAATGATGACACCACTGCATTCTACCCAGGGCAACAGAGTAAGATTCTGTCTGGAAAAAACAGAAGAGGGAATTGAACCGCCCACCTCACTCCCCCACTTCCTTAAAAAAAGTGTTTTATGTATGGAAATGAAAAGATCTCCAGGATATATTTTTCAGTGAAAAGATAAGATGCAGACATCAGGTATAGTATGCTATGATCTGTGCAAAAAAAGATGGTGAAAAGGAATATATATTTATGTTTGCCTAAATAAGCTCTAGAAGGGTACATATGAAACTAATGAGTGAATTCTTGTGGTCATGGGGTCAGGTGAAAGCTGGCTACTTGGGTCACAGGAGTGGGATAGAGTTTTTTCACTGTATAACTTTCTGTATTTTTTGATTTTTGAATTATGTGAATGTTTTGCCTATAGAAACAATTATAAAAAAGAAGAAAAAGAAAAATTGAATTAGGTTGGCTATTAGTAACAGATGCCAGGTAGAAAAACAGACACTTTTCTCTTTTTGTCTTTCTTTTTCTTTCTCTTTGAATTTTCTTAGTTCAGGAAGTGGCAGAATACTGAGACAAATAGTAAGAAATAAGCAAACATTGAACAGTTCATAAAAATGGACCAAATTATCCAAAAGTTTGTCCAGGCTGAATACTGAAAAAGTTCAGATTTGCTAAACTGTGGATTCCTTTCCCTAAGGAATAGATAAATTGAATTTGTGTTAGTAGATGAAACACAAGGAATATTAACATGAATTATTTATTAGGTGTGTGTGCCTGCTGCAACTAAGTATGCTGTTACTGCTCATGGGTCTCTGGAGTAGAGTGTTTCATTTCCAGAATATAAATTAGATGACACTTTTACATTTCTATTATATATATTACTTGTGATAAAAACCTCTCTTTGCCAAAGAAGAGTTTTCCTTTCATGGGTATATGAAAGGCATTTGAATTATTTAAAATATGGAAATGATTTTTGCTCCTTTTAAATACATGGTTTAAAAAAAGTTCAAGTTATATAAAAGAGCATATAATGGGCCATGTCTCCCTCCTCCCACAGATCCCTAGGCCATTCTATAGCATTAAATGGGCATTAAATAATTAAACCCTCTTTCTTACCTATTGTTCAATATACAACCCCTTAGAGGTCATTTAGTCGCATTCAAATTTCCTAGGATGAGATATTTATAAAAAATTAGGATCTGGTCTTTTTACTTCAATCTCCAAATATTTTTTTTCTAGATATGTTATTATTGATTTCTTATTTAATTTCATTATGAGAACATACTTTGTATGATTACAAACTTTTTATAAAGACTCGTTTTTATGGCCCAGCATATTGTTTAACTTGGTGAATAGTCCATGTGCATTGGAAAAGAATTTGTAATTTTCAGTTCTTGATTGTAGTGTTCTATAAATGTCAGTTAGATCAATTAACCTGATCACATTATTCAAACTATCTCTATTTTTACTGATTTTTTTTTAGGTCTACTTTTCCTTTCAATTACTGAGAGGCAGGTGTTAAAATCCCCAACTAAGATTGTGGCTTTGTCTTTTTCTCTCTTTACCTTTGACAATTTTTGCTTTGTGTATTTAAAGCTTCATTATTAGATACATACAGATTTTGAAATGTTACGTATTCATGATGAATTGATTCTTATATCATTATGACATGATCCTCTTTATCTCTGGTAATATTCCTTGATTTGAAATCTGTTTTGTCTGGGATATTAGTATAGCTATATCAACTTTTTTTTGGTGATTTCCTTTCAAACTATCTGTGTCTTTGTGTTTAAAGAGAGCCTTTTGTCAGAAGGCTCTGGGAGGGGCAAGATGGCGGATGAGAAAAACTGCCACCCACAGTGTCTCTGTAAGAAAGACAGATTTTAGAATAAAGTGAAAAAAAAAATAAACAGGCAGACAAACATAGATTGGACGAGGGTCAGAAGGAAGGGTGCCTGAAACTGCAGAAGACTCCATAGGAAGAACTTGCGGAGGAGAATTTGAAGGAGAAAAGCCCTGGAGAGGCTTGGAGACCAGCAATGAGGGTAGGTGGAGCAGTTAAATTTCCCCTCCCTTGCATTTTGAACTGCTGGTGGGCTCCTGAGCGGTTGGAGGGACCTGCCAACATCAGCCTAGAGATGGCTGCCGCCAGTGAGCGCTAAGCTTCTTGCAGACAGGGCACTAGGCTCCCAGCTCCCTCAGGGCACCTCCTGGCCCGCAAACCTGAGCCTATTGGCAGGCACCATGTTCCTTCATTCTCCCTTTCACCTTCCTTACCCATGGCTGCCGAGAGAGACAATTCAGCCACTACCAGGAGGCATTTGCAGGGAACGAGACCTTTCGTTTTGGAGCCCTACAGCAGACTTAGGGGTACTCAGACTGTGACCTCCCTACCCATCAGACCGCCCAGGTGCTGCTTGCTTGGTGACTCCAGGAGAGCGGGGCAAATCCTGAGGTGAAGAGACATTATCCAGTTGGACACCCCCTCGGTGAGTTGAGACCAGCACTCCTCTCCCTGGCACGGTCAGAGATTGATCTCCAGGGCCCAGGGGACAGGCCTGCAGACCACATCTTGTACACCCAGGTCTTGATCACATTGACCCAGGACACAGAAGGGATATTTGTGAACGAGCCTACTGAGGTGTGTGTGCCCTCAGGGACAGATCAGTGTGCTTGAGGGACAACCCTCCTCCCATGGGAGGGCTGTGCGCCCAGCTCAGGTTGCAGTCCAGGGCAGGGAACCCCCTGGCTCGCGTGACAGCCAGGGAAAATCCACTGGCTTAAGGTCCTGCCTGCTGGCAGAGGCCTGGGAGAAACCGCAGAATAGGGGAGGGTGGAAAGGAACGAGGCCTGCTCCAGACTGCTAGTATCAGACAGCCCCACCCTCACACACAGACTTTTCAGCTGAGTGGGGCCATTTCAGCTCCTCCCTGGCGGCTTTGCCCAGAAGCAGAGAACAGACCTTTGACCCCTGCTAACAGCATTTGTGGCGCTTGAGGGCGGGTTCCCCCAATCGAGCTCTGCCCAGACTCACTCCCCCACCTGTCCCCACTGAGGTGGAGAATAAGGATACACCTGGAAGTCCCAGGGCCCCTCCCACCACCTGAGGCACCAGAATGCCTCTCCAGAGGAACAATAACTGATTACAGGACCCCAAAACAACACTGCAGCCTGCTCCTCCCAGCAAGCAACACCTACTGACGGGGGTCATTCTGCACACCCTTTTACTGCTTCTACTGACTCATCATAAAGGGTGTGGTTGAATCTCACCCATAAACACCACCTACTGGCTCAGAGACTGAACAGGGTATGTCATTATCCAAATGAAAATCTAAAGGTACGAAGCAACAACTGATGCAGGTGGGAAGGAATCAGCAAAAGAACTCTGGAAGTATGAAGAATCAAACAGAAAGCACACCCCGAAAAAGGAACACCTGCTCTCTAGCAATGGACATCAATCAAATTCAGAACACTAAACTGACTGAAGAAGAATTTCAAACATGGATCATAAGAAAACTCAATGAAATGCAAGAAAAAATGGATAGCCAACACAAAGAAACCACAAAAAAAATCCAGGTCTTGGAAGAAAAATTCACTAAAGAAATTGAAATATTAAAGAAAAATCAAATGGAACTCTTGGAAATGAAGAAGTAATTCAAGGAATTATAAAACACAGTGGAAAGCCTCAAGAACATGGTAGCTCAAACAGAAGAAAGAATCTCAGGGATTGAAGATAACACCTTTCAATTAAATAAGTCAGTCACAGAGATAGAGCAGAGAAATAAGAGAAAAGAACAAAGCCTACAAGAAATGTGGGATTATGTGAAGAGGCCTAATGTGAGAATCATAGGTATCCATCCCTGAGGGTGAAGAACACAACACACAAGGGTTGGATGAGCTATTTCAGGATATAAGAGGAAAATTTCCGAGGCCTTGCTAAAAATCTAGATATCCAGGTATAAGAAGCTAAAAGGACTCCTGGGAGATTAATTGCAAACAGAAAGACACCACAACACACAGTTACCACACAGACCAAAAAAACCACCTAGAGGCCCTCCTATGAGCTGTAAGACAAAAGAAGCAGGAAACCTACAAAAGAAAACCCATCAGAATAACAGCAGACTTCTCAATTGAGACCTTACAAGCAAGAAGAGACTGGGGCCCCATTCTCACTCTTCTCAAACAGAATAATGCCCAGTCTAGAATCTTGTATCCTGCAAAACCAAGTTTTGTATACACAGGAGAAATAAAGATCTTCTCAGACAAGCAAAGACTGAGGGAATTCATCAAAACAAGACCTGCCCTCCAGGAAGTACTCAAAAGAGTGTTACACATGGATCAGCACAGTAAACACACATGAATGTAAAATCATCCAAAAGCTAAAGGTCAAAGGCCAGATACCACAATAGCTCAAGAGAGAAAGCAAAGTAACAACGTTCAACTCAACAGGATGAATGGAAATCTGCCCCACTTGCCAATTCTCTCAATAAATGTGAATGGCTTGAGCTGCCCACTAAAGAGACAGGCTGGCTGAATGGGTAAATATACACAAACCAAGTATCTGCTGTCTTCAGGAAACACATCTAACCCACAAGGATTTATTCGGACTCAAGGTGCAGGGATGCAGGAATGGAAAAATAAACACCACATGCACTCACCATCAAATTGGTTTCACTGATCGTCACCTAAGAGCACATTTTGGAATAACATTAATCAGGTGTTGGGCAGATGTGGGGGGGGAGGGTATGGGTGTATACATACTTAATGAGTGCAATGCATACTGTCTAGGGGATGGACATGCTTGAAGCGCTGATTTGGGGGGGGGAAGGGCAATATACGTAATCTAAACTTTTATACCCCCATAATATGCTGAAAAAAAAGGTAGAGGGATGGAAAACAATATTTCAAGCAAATGGAAGCCAAAAGAAAGTTGGCGTAGCAGTTCTGATTTCAGATAATTTAGTCTTCAAATCAACAAAAGTAATGAAAGACAAAAAGGGTCACTGTATAATGCTGAAGGGTACAATTCAACAAGAAGACATAACAATTCTAAATATTTATGCACCTAACTCAGGTGCACCCAGATTCATAAACCAAATCCTACTTGATCTAAACAAAATGATAAACAGCAATACCATAATAGCTGGAGACTTCAACATCCCTCTGACAGAACAGGACAGATCCTGCAAACAGAAAATAAACAGAAACAATGGACTTAAATACAACTCTAGAACAAATGGGCCTGACTGAAATTTACAGAACGTTCTACCCAAAAACCACTGAATATGCATTTTTCTCATCAGCTCATGGGACATTCTCTAAGATTGACCATATCCTAGGCCACAAAGCATGTCTCAAAAAATTTAAAAAATATACAAATTATACCATACATCTTCTCAGACCACAGTGGAATAAAATTAGAAATAGACTCCAACAGAAACTCTCATCTCTACACAAAGCCATGGAAACTAAACAACCTTCTGCTGAACTACTATTGTGTTAAAGAGGAAATCAAGATGGAAATCAAAATATTCTTTGAACTAAATAATAGACCAGACTCAAGTTATCCAAATCTGTGGGACACAGCTAAAGCAGCCCTGAGAGAAAAATTTATATCCATAAATGCCCACATCCAAAAGACAGAAAGCTCACAAATAATCTAATGAATCCTCTCAAAGAACTGGAAAAGGATGAGCAAACGAACACCAAACCCAGCAGAAGAAAAGAAATAACAAAGAACAGAGCGGAACCAAATGAAATGGATAACAAAAGAACTATACGGAAGACTAATAAAACAAAAAGTTGGTTCTTTGAAAAAATAAACAAAATTGACAGGCCTCTGGCTACATTAATGAGAAGCAGAAAAGAAAGAGCTGTAATAAGCTCCATCAGGAATGAAAATGGAGAAATTACAACTGATGCCATGGAAATACAAAATATCATCTATGAGTACTATAAAAATGTATATGCACATAAACTGGAAAATGTGGAGGAAATGGGCAAATTCTTAGAAACACACAGCTTCCCTAGGCTCCATCAGGAAGAAATAGAATTCCTGAACAAACCAATATCAAGTACTGAAATTGAAACAGCAATAAAAAACCTTCCTAAAAAGAAAAGTCCCAGACCAGATGGTTTCACACCCGAATTTTACCAGACCTACAAAGAAGAACTGCTGCCTATCCTGCAGAAATTATTCCACAACATCGAGAATGAAGGAATCCTCCCCAACACATTTTATGAAGCCAACATCACCCTGATACCAAAACCAGGAAAGGATACAACAAAAAAGGAAAACTACAGACCATATGAATATAGATGCAAAAATTCTCAACAAAATACTAGCAAACAGAATTCAGGTGCTTATCAAAAAAATAATCCATCACAACCAAGTGGGCTTCATCCCAGAGATGCAGGGATGGTTCAACATATGCAAATCTATAAATGTAATTCACCACATAAATAGAAGCAAAAACAAAGACCATATGATCCTCTCAATAGACACAGAAAAAGCATTCGACAAAATTCAACATCGTTTTATGATAAGAATGCTTAACAAAATAGGCATAGATGGGACTTGCCTAAAATTGATACAAGCCATATGTAACAAACCCACAGCCAACATCATACTGAATGGGGAAAAATTGAAAGCATTTCCGCTTAGAACTGGAACCAGACAAGGTTGCCCTCTATCACCACTTCTATTCAGCATAGTGCTGGAAGTCCTAGCAAGAGCAATCAGACAAGAGAAAGAAATCAAGAACATCCAAAGGGGGGGCAGAAGAGGTCAAACTATCTTTCTTTGCTGATGATATGATCTTATATCTTGAAAACCCTAAAGACTCTGCCATGAGACTACTGGAATTGATAAACAAATTCAACAAAGTCTCAGGTTATAAAATCAATGTAAAAAATCAGTAGCATTCCTATATGCCAACAACAATCAAAGTGAGAACCAAATCAAAGACTCAATACCCTTCACAATAGCAACAAAGAAAGTAAAGTATCTAGAAATATATTTAATTAAGGAAGTAAAAGACCTCTATAAGTAGAACTATGAAACACTGAGGAAGGAAATAACAGAGCACCTAAACAGGTGGAAAACCATACCATGCTCATGGGTTGGCAGAATCAACATTGTTAAAATGCCTATACTACCCAAAGTGATATACAGATTCAACTCAATCCCTATTAAAATACCAACATCAGTTTTCACAGATCTAGAAAAAATAATTCTATGCTTCATATGGAACCAGAAAAGACCCCCATGTAGCAAAAGCAATCTTAAGCAAAAAGAACAAATTGGGAGACATCAATTTGCCAGACTTCAAGCTATACTACAAGGCTATAGTAACTAAAACAGCATGGTACTGGCACAAGAAGAGACCTAGACCAATGGAACACAACTGAGAACTCAGATATAAAACCACCCGCATATAGCCATCTAATCTTTGACAAAGCAAACAAAAACATACACTGGGGAAAAGAATCCTTATTCAATAAATGGTGCTGGGATAACTAGATAGCCACATGTGGAAGACTGAAACAGGATCTGCACCTTTCACCTCACAAAAATCAACTCACGGATAACAGACTTAAGTCTAAGGCATGAAACTATAAGAAGTCTAGAAGAAAATGTTGGAAAAACTCTGATAGACATTGGGCTAGGGAAAGAATTTATGAAGAAGACCCCCAAAGGCAATCACAGCAACAACAAAAATAAATAAATGGGACCTGATTAAATTAAAAAGCTTCTGCACAGCCAAGGAAACTATCATGAGAGCAAACAGACAACCTACAGAATGGGAGAAAATATTTGCATGTTACACATCTGATAAAGGGCTGATAACTAGAATCTATATAGAACCCAGGAAAATCAGCAAGAAAAAATCAAACAACCCTATCAGAAAGTGGGCAAAGGGCACGAACAGAAAATTTTCAAAAGAAGGTAGACTAATGGCTAACAAACAGGAAAAAATGCTCAACATCTCTAATCATCAGGGAAATGCAAATCAAAACCACAGTGAGATATCACTTATCCCCAGTGAGAATGGCCTTCATCAAAAAGTCCCAAAACAATAAATGTTGGCATGGATGCAGAGAGATAGAAACACTTATACACTGCTGGTGGGACCACAAACTAGTACAACCTCTGTGGAAAGCAATATGAAGATATCTCAAGGAGATACAAGTAGAACTACCATTTGATCCAGCAACACCATTACTGGGTATCTACCCAAAAGAACAAAAGACATTGTATAAAAAAACACATCTTGCACTTGAATGTTTATAGCAGCACAGTTCACATTTGCAAAGATGTGGAAACAACCCAAGTGCCCATCAATACATGAGTGGATTAACAAAATGTAGTATATGTATACCATGGAGTTCTACTCAGCCACAAGAAACAATGGTGATATAGCACCTCTTGTATTATCCTGGATAGAGCTGGAACCCATTCTACTAAGTGAAGTACCCCAAGAGTGGAAAAACAAGCACCACATGTACTTACCATCAAATTGGTTTTAACTGATCAACACTCAAGTACACATGTAGTAATAACATTCATCAGGTGTTGGGCAGATGGGAGGGTGGAGGAGGCGATGAGTATATATACACCTAATGGGTACAGTACACTCCATCTGGGGGATGGACGTGCTTGAAGCTCTGACTCGGGTGGGGCAAGGGCAATATATGTAACCTAAACATTTGTACCTCCATAATATACTGAAATAAAAAATAAAGAGGGCCTCTTGCAAGTTACATAAAGTTGTATCTCACCTTTTTATATAGTTTGACAATATCTTTAAATTGGGGGTATTTAATCCATTTACATTTAGTATTATTATTGATATGGTTGTCTTATAGCTTTTGTTATTTCTGGTGAGAAGCCAGCTAACATTCTCATTGTTTCCCTGTGTGGAATGCGTCTTTTTTCTCTATTTTTAAGATTTTCTCTTTATGTTTGATTTTCAGCAACTTGAGTATGATGTGCCTATGTATGGTTTTGTCTGTATTTTTTTCTGATTGGGTTCATTAAGCTTTTTTAAAAATTTTAAATTTTTAATTATAGGCACATGGTATTAATAGTTGTATATCTTTATAGGGTACATGTGATGTTTTGATACAGGCATACAATGTGAATTAATCAAATCAGGGTAACTGTGATATCCATCAACTGTGGCATTTAACATTTCTTTGTGTTAGGAACAGTCCAATTCTACTCTTTTTGTTATTTTAAAGTATACCCTAACTTGTTGATTATATTCACTTTGTTGTACTATCAAATATTGTTCATTCTATCTATATAACTATATTTTTGCACATATTACCCATCCCCATTTTATCCCCCCACGCCACTACCCTTCTAGGCCTCTGGTTACTGTCATTCGACTCACTATCTCCATGAGATCAATTGTTTTAATATTTAGGTCCCACATATGAGTGAGAATAAGGATTTGTTTTTCTGTGCTTGGCTTATTTCACTTAACATAATATTCTCCAGTTCCATCCATGTTTTTTCAAATGGTAGGATTTCATTTCTTTTGTGGCTATGTAATATTCTATTGTGTATATGTACCACAATTTCTTCATCCATTCATCTATTGATGGACACTTAGGTTGATTCCATATATAAGCTATTGTGAATAGTGCTGCAATAAACATGAGAGTGCAGATATCTTTTCATTATACTGAATTTCCATCTGTTGGATGTACATCCAGCAGTGAGATTGCTGGGTCATATTGTAGGTCTATTTTTAGTTTTTTGAGAAACCGCCATATGGTTTTCCAATATTGGTTGCACTAATTTACATTCCCACCAACAGTGTATGAGGGTTTCCCCTTCTCCACACTGTCACCAGCATTGCTTATTGCCTATTTTTTTTGATAAGAGCCATTTTAACTGGGGTGAGATGTTATCTCATTGTAGTTTTGATTTGCATCTCCCTGATGACTAATGATGAGCATTTTTTCATATACCTGTTGGCCATTTCTGTGTCTTCTTTTGAGAAATGTTTATTCAGATCGTTTGCCCATTTTTTAATCAGATTATTTGATTGTTTTCCTTTTGAGTTGTTGGAGCTCCTTATATATTTTATTATAGTTTTTAAGCCCTTGTCAGATGGCTAGTTTGCAAATATTTTATCCCATTCTGTGGGCTGTCTTTTCCCTTTGTTGATTGTTTCCTTTGCTGTATAGAAGATTTTTAGCTTGATGTGATCCCATTTGTCCAATTTTGGTTTGGTTTTTTGTGCTTTGGGGGTATTACTCAAGAAGTCCTTGCCCAGACCTGAAGCATTTCTGCAATGTTTTCTTTTAGTAGTTTCATAGTTTCAGGTCTTAGATTTAAGTCTTTAATCCATTTTGATTTGATTTTTGTGTATGGCAAGAGATAAGGGTCCAGTTTCATTCTTCTGCATATGGATGTCCAGTTTTCCCAGAACCATTTATTGAAGAGAGTGTCCTTTCCCCAGTGTACGTTCTTGGCACTTTTGTTGAAGATAAGTTCACTATTGATGTGTGGATTTATTTCTTATCTCTCTATTCTGTTCCATTGTTCTATGTGTCTGTTTTTATGCCAGTACCATGCTGTTCTGGTTACTACAGCTCTGTTGTATAATTTTAAGTCAGGTTATGTGATTCCTCCAGTTTTCTTCTTTGGCTTAGGATAGCTTTGGCTATTCTAGGGCTTTTGTTGTTCCATATAAATTTTAGGATTATTTTTTCTATTTCTGTGAAGAGTGTCATTGGTATTTTGATGGGGATTGCATTGAATCTATAGATTGCTTTGGGCAGTATGGGCATTTTAACAATATTGATTCTTCCAATTCTGGAGCATAGAATGTCTTTCCATTTTTGTGTGTGTGTGTCTTGTCCTCTTCAACTTCTTTTATCAATGTTTTATAGTTTTTATTACAGAGATCTTTCACTTCTTTGGTTAATTTTATTCTTAGGTATTTCATTTTATTTGTAGTTATTATAAGTGGGATTACTTCCTTGGTTTCTTTTTCAGATTGTTTACTGCTGGCATATAGAAATGATACTGATTTTTGTATGTTGATTTTGTATCATGTAACTTTACTGAATTCGTTTATCAGTTCTAATAGCTTTTGGGTGGAGTCTATAGGTTTCTCTATATGATCTTTTTTTTTTTTTTTTTGAGACAGAGTCTTTCTCTGTTGCCCTGGCTAGAGTGCTGCGGTGTCAGCCTAGCTTACAGCAACTTCAAACTCCTGGGCTCAAGCAATCCTCCTGCCTCAGCCTCCCGAGTAGCTGGGACTACAGGCATGCGCCACCATGCTCGGCTAATTTTTTCTATATATAATTTTAGTTGTCCAGATAATTTCTTTCTATTTTTAGTAGAGACAGGATCTTGCTCTTGCTCAGGCTGGTGTCGAACTCCTGACCTTGAGCAATCCTCCCGCCTTGTCCTCCCAGAATGCTAGGATTACAGGCATGAGCCACTGCGCCTGGCCTATATGATCTTATATAGATCATATCATCTGTAAACAAGGATAATTTAACTTCTTCCTTTGCAATTTTGATGCCCTTTATTTCTTTCTCTTTCTGATTGCCCGAGCTAGAATTTCTGGTACTATGTTGAAGAAAAGTGGTGAAAGTGGGCATCCTTGTCTTGTTCCAGATCTTAGAGGAAAGGCTTTCAGTTTTTCCCTATTTAGTGTGATACTAGCTGTGGATCTGTCATAATTTGGCTTTTATTGTGTTGAGGTGAGTTCTTCCTATACCCAGTTTTTTGAGAGTTTTTATCATGAAGGGATGTTGAATTTTATCGAATGCTTTTTCAGCATTAATTGAAATGTTCATATTGTTTTTGTTCTTCATTCTGTTGATGTGATTTATCCCATTGATTGATTTGTGTATTTTGAATCATCTTTACATCCCTGGGATGAATCTCACTTGATCATGATGAGTAATCTTTTTAATGTGTTGTTGAATTGGTTTGCTAGTATGTTTTTGAGGATTTTTACATCTATGCTCATCAGAGATACTGACCTATAGTTTTCTTTTTTTGTTGTGTCTTTGTCTGGTTTTGGTATTAGTGTGATACAGGCCTCATAGAATGAGTTTGGGAGCATCCCTTCCTTGTTGATTTTTTTGGAATAGTTTAAATAATATTGGTATTAGTTCTTCTTTGAATGCTTGATAGAATTCAGCAGTGAATCTACTGGGTGATGGGCTTTTCTTTGATGGGAGACTTTTTGTTACTGCCTCTTTCTTGTTACTTGTTACTAGTTTATTTCGGTTTTGGATTTCTTCCTGGTTCAATCTTGGTAGGTTGTATGTGTCTAGGAATTTTTCTACTTCTAGGTTTTCCAATTTATTGGCATACAGTTGCTCATAGTAGTCTCTAATGATCCTTTGGCTTTCTGCAGTATTAGTTGTAATGTCTCCTTTTTCATCTCTGGTTTTATTTATTTGCATCTTCTCTCTTTTTTTCATAGTCTGGCTAAAGGTGTGTATATTTTGTTTATCTTTTCAAAAACCCACCTTTTTGTCTTGTCGATCTTTTGTATTATTTCTTTGGTCTCAATTTCATTTATTTCTGCTCTGATCTTTATTGTTTCTTTGCTCTTATTAATTTTGGGTTTGGTTTGCTCTTGCTTTTCCAGTTCTTTGAGATGCAGTGTTATGTTGTTTATTTGAAACTTTTCTACTTTTTTGATGTAAGCACTCACTGCTATAAACTTTCCTCTCAATACTGCTTTTCCTATATCCCATAGGTTTTGATATGTTGTGTTTTAATTTTCATTTGTTTTGAGAAAACTTTTTTTTTTTTTTGAGATAGAGTCTCGCTCTGTTGCCCAGGCTAGAGTGCCGTGGCATCAGCCCAGCTCACAGCAACCTCAAACTCCTGGGCTCAAGCGATCCTTCTGCCTCAGCCTCCCGAGTAGCTGGGACTACAGGCATGCGCCACCATGCCCAGCTGATTTTTCTATATATATATTTTTTAGCTGTCCATATAATTTCTTTCTATTTTTAGTAGAGACGGGGTCTCGCTCTTGCGTAGGCTAGTCTTGAACTCCTGAGCTCAAACAATCCACCCGCCTTGGCCTCCCACAGTGCTAGGATTACAGGCATGAGCCACCGCACCTGCCCTTTTTTTTGTTTTGTTTTTTGAGACAGTCTCGCTCTGTTGCCTGGGCTAGAGTGCCATGGCATCAGCCTAGCTCACAGCAACCTTAAACTCCTGGGCTCAAGCAATCCTCCTGCCTCAGCCTCCCAAGTAGCTGGGACTACAGGCAAGCACCACCATGCCTGGCTAATTTTATATATATATATATATATACACACACATATATATATTTGTATATATAATTATATATATATTTATATATATTTATTTATATATATAATTATATATATATTTTTAGTTGTCCATATAATTTCTTTCTATTTATTTTTAGCAGAGATGGGGTCTCACTCTTGCTCAGGCTGGTCTCGAATTCCTGAGCTCAAACGATCCACCTGTCTTGGCCCCCAGAGTGCTAGGATTACAGGCGTGAGCCACTGCTCCTGGCTATTCTTGATAATGATCCATGAACTGACGAGAAAAACATGAATTCTGCAGCTGGTGGATGAAGAATTCTGTAAATATCTGTTAGGTTCATTTGGTCTATAGTGCAGATTAAGTCCAATGTTTCATTGTTGATTTTCTGTTTGGATGACCTTTTCAATGCTGAAAGTTAAGTGTTGAGGTCTCCAGTGATTATTATATTGGGGTCTATCTTTCTCTTTAGCTCTTACAATATTTGCTTTATGTATCTGGGTGGTCCAGTGTTGAGTGCATATATATTTAGAATTGTTATATCCTGTTGCTGCATTGACCCCTTATCATTATATAATGACCTTATTTGTCTCTTTTTATAGTTTTTGTCTGGAAATCTATTTTATCTCATAGAAGTGTAGCTGCTCCTGCTCTTTGTTGCTTTCCATTTCATGGAGTATCTTTTTCTATCCCTTTATTTTCAGTCTATGTGTGTTTTTATAGATGAAGTGTGTTTTTTTGCAGACAACATATAGTTAGCTCTTGTTTTTCTTAATCCATTCAGCCACTCTATGTCTTTTGATTGGAGAATTTGGTCCATTCAAATTCGATGTTATTATTGATATGTAAGGACTTACTACTACCATGTTGTTATTTGATTTCTGGTTGTTTTGTGGTCCTGTATTTCTTCCTTCCTTCCTGTCTTCTTTTGTTAAGATTTTCTCTGGTAGTATGTTTTAATTTTTTGCATATCTACTATAGGTTTTTGATTTGAGGTTACTATGAGGCTTGCAAAAAATGTTTTTATAACGAACTATTTTAAACATATAACAGCTCTGCTTACAAAGAGAAATCTAACAGAAATCTAAGAGAAAATTAGTGAGCTTAAAGGCAGGCTATTTGCAAATACACAGTCAGAAGAAAAAAAAGAAAAATAAATAAATAAGAATGAAGCACAACTACAAGATCTAGAAAATAGCCACAAGAGAGCAAATCTAAGAGGAGATAGAGAAACTAAGGTAGCAAGTTTATTCAAAGAAATAATAAAAGAGAACTTTCCAAACCTAGAGAAAGACATCAATATTCAGGTACAAGAAGGTCATGGAACACCAAGCAGATTTAACCCAAATAAGGCTACCTCCTGGCATTTAATATCAAAGCACTGAAAGGTCCTGAATAAAGAAAAGGTCCTCAATGAAGCAAGAAAAAGGTAACATATAAAGGAGCTCTGATACATCTGGGAGCAGACTTCTTAGTCCAAACCTTGGCCAGTAGAGTGAAACAACACATTCAAAGTGCTGAAGGAAAAAAACCAGAACCCTAGATTATTATATCCTGAAAAACTATCCTTCAAACATGAAGGAGAAATAGACTTTCCCAGACAGACAAAGCTGAGAGATTTCATCAACACCAGATCTGTCCTATAAGAAATGCTAAAACGAATTCTTCTATGAGAAAGAAAAGGACATTAATGAACAATAAGAAATCTTCTGAAGGTATGCAACTCACTGGTGACAGTAAAGGCACAAATACAGAATACTCTATTGCTGTAATTGCTGTGTATAAACCACTTATATCTTCAGTAGGAAAACTAAAAGAGAAACCTATCAAAAATAACAACAACATCTTTTTGAGAAATAGATAATATGAAAAGGTATGAATAGAAACAACAAAAAGGTAAAAAGCAGGAGGGGTGGAGTTAACAGAGAGTGAACCCATCCTTCTTGATAAGGCTTTCCAGATACTTATATGGAATTGAGTGTTGTAGTCTAAGTCTCTGGTTACTGCAGCTATATCAGCACTGTGGGTGCCCCAAGCCCAGTAATGCTGTGATTCTTGCAGACTTCTTATGGTACTGCCTTGGTGAGCTTGGGTAAGATACCAGAGAATTTCCTGGATTATTAGGCAAAGTCTTTCACTCACTTCCCTCACTCTCTGTGCTGGGCTGGTGGAGTTGAGGGATGAGTGACATGGGCACTGCCTCATGGCCACCAGCACCTGGTCACACCTGAAACCAGCCCAGTCTTACCCAAAGCCAGTGGTTAACTGTTGGCGGGCTATGCCTGATGATTATTCAAAGGCCAAGAGCTCTTTAGACATCAGGTAGTGAATCCTGCCAGGACTGGGTCCTTCCCTTCAAGGCAGCATGTTTCCTTCTGGCCCAGGGTGGGTCCAGAAATGCCATCCAGGAACTAAGGCCTCAGGAGTATGCGTGGTACTTTATTTTACTGTGGCTGAGCTGGTACCCAAGTTGCAGAACAAAGTTCTCTGAGCTCTTCCCTTTCCTTTCCTCAAGTGGAAGAAGAGTCTCCCTGAGCCATGCTGCCTCTCATTGGGGGAGGCTGTGACACAGGCACTGGCTTGGCTGTAGGTACTGGTATCTCACTGGGTCATGTGCACCCTAAGTTCACTGGCTCTGAGCCAGCACAGCCACAGGAATTGCTCAAGAACTGCAGCCCTCATGGCCTAACTGTCTTACGAATTTAAACCTGGCCATAAGCAGCTCTTTTTCTGCTGGTGGTGGGGCTAGCGGGACCTCGGGCTTTGAGATGAGGATTTCCTTTTGGCCAGGCTGATCAAAATGCTCCATTTGCGGGCACTGGCAGAATTCTGCCCTGTGCTGTATTCTCCTGTGCCAGGGTGGCCCTGAGTTTCAATTCAAAGCCCAACAATCGCTTCAGTCTCCTTCCCCTCAGGGGACACAGATACTCTACACTTTCAGGGGGATGGGGGAGAGGGGTGGTGTAGGCAATGCAAGACTGTCTTTTCTGCCCTCTTCAGTGCCTCTTTCCTTAATATAATGTTAAAATCAGGTGGTATGATTGCTCACCTGATATTTGGTTTTTCTGAAGGTGCTTGATTTCATGGAGAGTTGTTGAATTAGGTGTTCGTGCAGAGGGACGATCGCTGGAGGTTTCTATTTGGCCATCTTACTCCCTCAATGAGCTCTTTGGATAGGTATATTGATAGTTTTCATCAAGTGTGGAAAATTTTTTTGGCCAATATTTTGTCAAGTATTTTTTTCCTGCCCCATTCTTTGTTTTCTTCTGGGACTTCAGTTATACCTATGTTATTGAGGGTTCTGTTCATTTTATTCCCCAAGTCGTTTTTTGCTCTGTGCTTTAGTTTAGGTTATTTCTCTTGACCTGTTGTCTTAGTCTAGTGAGGCTGCCATAACAAAATACCATACAGGTCAGGTGCAGTGGCTCACACCTGCAATCCCAGTGCTTTGGGAGGCTGAGTCAGGAGGATCGTTTGAGGCCAGGAGTTCAAGACCAGACTGCACAACATAGTGAGACCCCCCTGTACAAAAAATAAAAAAATTAGCTGGACATGGTGGCCATTGTAGTTCTAGATACTTGGGAAGCTGAGGTGGGAGGATAGCTTGAGCTCAGGAGTTTGAGATTATAATGAGCTATGATCATGCCACTGCACTCTAGCCTGGGTGATAGAATGAAACCTTGTCTCAAGAAAATAAAATAAGTAAACAAAATACCATAAATGCGATAACTATTAAGCAACAGAAATTTGTTTTTCAGTTGTAGTGGCTGGGAACTCTAAGATCAAGGTACTGGCAGATTTGGTGTCTGGTGAGGGCCCAATTTCTGGTTCATAAATGGTGTTTTCTGGCTGTGTCCTCACATGGTGGAAGGTCAAGGCAGTTCTGTAGGGCCTCTTTTATAAGTGTACTAATCCCTTTCATCTAATTATCTCCCAAAGCCACCTCTTCTTCCAAATACCATCACATTGGGGATTAGGTTCAACATATGAATATTTGGGGGAACACAAATATTCACTCTGTTGTACCTATTTCATGTTCAGTGATTCTACTTTTTTTGCTCCTCTGTGCCATTTTTTCTTTTATATTTTGTTCGGAATTTATCATTGTCATCAGTAGGAGGGTTAGGCGGATATAAGGTTATTCATCATTACTGGATGCTGGTGCCTTTTCATGTCAAATAAAAGAATATGTGGGATAAAATATACTAAGAAAACTCTTCTTTCTTTTTCTTGGCCTATTCGTCATTTGCCCCATAAAACTGAAACATTGCCCTATTGATTGAAAAATTATATCCATACTCCCTTTGTCCATGAAATTTCCTTCAGATAAGCAGAACTTTGTATAGATTTGCCGTTAATTGCTACAGAATTGGAAAATATTCCTCCCTGGTGTCACTGGAAATATGAATGTACACATTTGTAAACAGCCCTATCAGTTTTGTTTTTAACAGAAACTTATATAACACTTAACATGTGCCAGGTACTGGTCTAAGCATTTTGTATATATTAATTCATTTAATTCTCACATCAACCCAGTGAGGTCGGTATGATCACTAGCCCTATTTTCCAGATGAGGAAACTGAGGCACAGAGAGATTAAACTAGGAAATGGGGGAGCCAGGATTTGAACCCAGTCATACTGGCATTATTAGAGTCTCTATTCTTTTTTTTTTTTTTTTTTTTCTTTTTTGGGAGACAGGGTCTTGCTCTTGTGTCCAGGATAAGGTGCATTGGTATCATCACAGCTCACTGCATCCCTCACACTCCTGGGCTCAAGTGATCCTCCTGCCTCAGCTTCCTGAGTAGCTGGGACTATAGGCGCAGGCCACCATGCCTGGCTAATTTTTTGCATTTTTTGTAGAGACGGGCTCTCGCTCTTGCCCAGGTTGGTCTTGAACTCCTGACCTCAAGTGATCCTCCTAACTCAGCCTCCCGAAGTACTAGGATTACAGGTGTGAGCCACCGTGCCTGGCTGAGTCTGTATTCTTAACCATGTACTCTGCTACCTCTCCTAGTCTATACTGCCTGTACTTATGCCCTGGGTATGTACCTATTAATATTTGTGAATTTTTCAAGTTTTTTCATTTCTACTTTGGTTTATAAACCACTTCAAAAACAGGAACCACATACTCCCTACTGTGCCAGATACTCAGAAAAGACTCAAACACAACTTTCCTTATAAATCTCTCCTATAAATCCTAGGCAGTATTAATCAATTTTTTTCTTCTGTATTTTCACAGCACAGTATTTGCTTGTCTAATGAGTGTTTTTTCTCTGCCTTGTATTGCAGCTAGTGGTTTATAGGCTTGACCCTCCCATTAGATTATAAGGTCATGGAGGGTGGAGACCATGCCTACATCATTTTTGTTGACATTCTTCCCTACCCTAGCATCTATTCCACATTGAATACAAGGGATCATGTTATTCCAAAACTATGCTGGTAAAAATATGTTTCTGTTTGCCAGATGGAGAATCTTTGCATATCTGTATGTGTATGTATTAATGTATCTTATTTACAATGAGAATATCTTATATTTGTGTTGTACTTTCAACTTTCCAGAGTTCTTTTATATTTACTATCTGTTTATGTTTATGGAAAAAATGTCATGAGCTTTCATTTATTCATTCAGTAAATATTTTTTGAGTACCTATCATGTACCAGGTACTGTTCTAGTTGCTTAGGATATAGCAACGAACAAAACAAAGTCCCTCCTTTCATGTATATTACATTCCTGTGAGAAGGTAAATATAATAAACCAAAATAAATAATGTGCCATGTGGCAGTAAGTACTATGAAGAAAAATAACAGGGTAAAGGTACAAAATATGTTGGAGAGTACCACTTTAGATGGTGTGGTCTGGAAGTCTTCTATGAGAAAGTAAGATTTTAGTACAGACACGAATAAAGTTAAGGAGCAAACTTTTAAAATATCTGGAGTTAGGTGAGTTCCAGGCAGAGTAGCAAAGACAGAGGTCTTTAGTGTGGGAGAAATGAGATGGAAAAGAAGTGATGGTAGTGTATGTGGGAGGTAGATCATGGAGGCCCTTGTAACATGTGGTAAGGACTTTGGGTTTGGTGGAAATAGGAACATTTTGAATTATGTTTAAAAGGTTCAATCTGAATGTTGTGTATAGAAAACATTACATAGGGGGAGCAAAAGTAGAATAAGAGAGACCAATTATGAGGCTGTTGAAATAATCCAGGCCAGAGAGTTGGCTGTTTAAACTAGGATGGTAGCAGTGGAAGTGGTAAGAAGTGTTTAGATTCTGGATATATTTGAAGTTAGAACCTAGAGCCAAGAGAACTTACTGAGGAATTTTTATAGGGCTTGAGAAAAAGAGAGAAGTTGGGAATTATTCCCACATTTTTCGTCTGAGCAACATGGTGAATGTTAGCACCATTTACTGAAATGGGAAACATTGGCAGAAGGAGGAGATTGAAACAGGACATATATGACAGCCTTTATTTTATACATGAGGAAACTGAGGTGTAGATGAAGAGTTTGATAAGTTCTTGGGTAGAATCCTGATTGCCTTACTGCTAGCCTCAGATTTCTTCTAAATAAATGTCTCAATTTTTTGTTATTTTGCCTATATGATGATAGCTCATGTTCATTTTAAAATTCTTTGAAAAGAAGAGCCTAAGAAAGGATGTTTTAAGAGACTTTGAAGTTTTATGTATTTACTGGGATGGTAATGATCAAAGAGCCTAGCACTTTGTAGGTATTGAGTAATTGTTTGCTAGATTAAATTGAAAGAAAATGCAATCTCATCTTCAACCTTGACATCTTCATAGAGAATGTATCTGTGTTGCAGTTTAGATAAATTGCATGAGCTAAAAATTGCAGTTTGTCTTTCAGAAAGTAGTGGTTAAGACTAGGAATTCTAAGATCTGGGTTTGGATCCTAGGTCTGCTGCTTGCTCTTTGTAACTTTCAGCGAATGATCCTACCTTTCTCACCCTTAGTTTTTCCTTCTATGAAATGGAAATAATACCTACTCATCTCACATAATTATTGTAAAGATGTCATGAGATCATTCATGTATGGTTAACAGGTCTAGCATACAACTGGCATATCAAACATACAATAAAACTTTATGGGGTCTGAATCTCAGTAAAGCCACTATGAGATGTTCACAAAAAATCTGTAGTAAAGGAAGTTTGTGGAAAAATTCTTAAACACATGTTGTTGCTTTTTTTCAAAATTGTGTATATTAATGTACATGTTATAAATAATATAAGACTGTGAAGATAAATGTTCATGTTTACTTTACAGGTATTGGTTTGCTTTGAAAAAGGGTTATGGTGTAGCTTTCAAATATAGCAGCAAAACTAATAACTTCATGGAAGAAGAAATTGATCAACATAAAGAAGTTATAGATAGAATGACTGATTTGAGCATGCTCAGACTATTTGAGACCTACCTGGAAGGCTGCCCACAAGTTATTCTTCAGCTCTATATACTTCTGGAGCATGGTCAAGTGAACTTCAGTCAGTGTAAGTTTTTCTTAACACCTTGTGTTAGAAGAATGCCACTGAGATCTTATGTCAACCATATATCTCTTCTGCAGGTTTTAGAATTTTTTAAAATCCTTTTTCTTTTAAAAATTATTCTTTTGAAAATGAAGTACAGTAACATGATTCAAGTATTAAAAAGTATATAAAGATATTTGTCTTTCTCCCTCTTCTCATTCCTTCTTTAATCTGCTCAGAAAGGAAACTAATATTGTCAGTCATTTTATGATCCTTTTAGAGAATTTTAAGAAGCATATATTCTTTTTTTCTTTAACACAAATAGTAATATAAAATAAAAACTGTCTTTTTGCACATAACAGTACATCTTGGAGATCTATCCATATCATTACAGAAAGGGTTCACTCATTCATTTTTATTATCTGCATAGTATTGCAAATTATGAATGTACCATAATTTATTTAACAAGCTCCCTATTTATGTTAATTTTTGTTGTTTCTAATATTTTTCCATTGAAAACAAATGCTGCAATGAAGAATCTTATGTAAATTGTTTTGCATGTGTAGAATGTATCCACAGGGTAAATTCCCAGAATTGGAATTTCTGGGTAAAAGTGTAAATTCTACAAAACTAATGAAAGCTTTGCAAATTGGCCACATTTGCTGTTTTATAGTATATTTCCTCATTAGGATAAAATGTTCATTTTTAAAGGAAAGTTTATTTCCATCTTTATTTTAAAGACTCTTTTCATAGGTATTTAATTTGAGATATTTAAAAAGTATTTTTCTCCTAAGTAATAGTCCCAATTTTTATGAATGACTAGGGTTCCATGTAGGCTTGGATTCATCTCAAGGGCACAAATCTGTGAGATTCATTTATCCCCCTAAACAGTCTCCCTGTTCCCATTTTCCCTTGAACCTCTAGAACATAGCCCCTTCTAATATTTCTGCCTTTATTTTGATTGTTAGTAAGGCACTAAAATGAACTCGAAAGAGTATGAGACCTCTTTTTCCTTGTGATGCAAAGAATTCATGGGTTGGGACTTAAAAGTTGTATATCATATATTTGCTGAACTTAGAAGTTCAAAATTTAGGGCATACAGCCTGTATAATGGTAGATCTGCTGATGATTCCAAGTGATACATAGCTTCTGGATCAGCTATGGGATCCGGTGACAGCTATGTTTATGTTACGGTTCTGTCTTCATCCTTATAGTTTCTCCTTGAAGTAACAAATTAAGGTAAATTAGTTAAAAATGGCAGAAAATGAGAAATAATATAATTGTCTAACAATTGAGGAAATGATAAATAAATTATTGTGGTCTGTTAGTATGGAACATTATGTGACTACTAGAAAGAGTGTTTACAAAGAACTTTTAATGACATAGAGAAGTAATTATGAAATAAAATTTAGGCAAAAAGCAGTTTTCAAAATTTCCTATCAGCACACTTTTTTTATTTTTTATTATTTTATTTTATTTTATTTTTTTTGAGACAGAGTCTCGCCCTTTTGCCCTAGCTAGAGTGCCGTGGTGTCAGCCTAGCTCACAGCAACCTTCAAACTCCTGGGCTTAAGCAATCCTTCTGCCTCAGCCTCTCAAGTACCTGGGACTACAGGCATGTGCCATCATGCCTGGCTAATTTTTTCTATATATTTTTAGTTGTCCAGATAATTTCTTTCTATTTTTTAGTAGAGACAGGGTCTCGCTCTTGCTCAGGCTGGTCTCGAACTCCTGACCTGGAGCAATCCTCCTGCCTTGGCCTCCCAGAGTGCTAGGATTACAGGCGTGAGCTGCTGCGCCCAGCCATGTCAGCACACTTTTAAGGATACAAAGACATTATTATATAGAAAAATGTCTGGAAGAAACATGCCAAAATGTTAAGTGTGGCTGCTTCTGGGTAGTGAGATTATAAATGATTTTTTCACCTTCTTTATACTTTTCTGGATTTTCACATTTTCTGCAGTAACTATGTAAAAAATCAGGTTATATGTAGAAGTACTTCAGCAGACCGAACATATTCTTTTATTTCTGCTCCATCTGAAATCTTACTAAAAAGAATAAGAGTAAAAACATTATAAACATATAAGGATAAAGAGATTGCAGAATAGCATAGTGGATTAGAAATATCAATAAATGTTTAGAAGATAGAAAGCAGTTAGAAAACAGGTTATTTAAATCAACCCTTCCAGTGAGAGGCTAAATTATTTAAGTCAACCCTCCCACTGAAAATAATCTAACAATATTGGATAAAATATTTTTAAAAGTCTTCCTCAGATATCAAATAAAATATCTGATACAGTAGGCCAAAATATGCATGAAAGTGGGAATATGACATGGTTAAGTAGGACTCGGAGGCATCTATACACTGAGGATTTTTTACTGAACCTTGTAAACAAGAGGTTCAGTTTTGATGACTTCCCTGGGTGTGAAAGACAGAAGACAAAACTCAGGGTCCTCACAAGGAAGGACATCTCTCTGCTAGTAAATGTTAATCTGTAAAACTGGATTCTAAAAGGCTCCCTTCTCAGAATAAGAGTGAAGTTACCTGACTCTCTACTTCTAAGAGACTGCAAGTGATATTGCCTTGATGCTGAGTAGAATAGGGAAAAATGTCCCTGAGAAGTTGTAACATTTGCAACAAAAATTCATGCTTTTTTTTTTTTTTTTTTGAGACAGAGTCTCACTCTGTTGCCCGGGCTAGAGTGAGTGCCGTGGTGTCAGCCTAGCTCACAGCAACCTCACACTCCTGGGCTCAAGCGACCCTTCTGCCTCAGCCTCCCAAGTAGCTGGGACTACAGGTATGCGCCACCATGCCCGGGTAATTTTTTCTATATATATTTTTAGTTGGCCAGATAATTTGTTTCTATTTTCAGTAGAGACGGGGTCTTGCACTTGCTCAGGCTGGTTCTCAAACTCCTGACCTTGAGCTATCCTCCCGCCTTGGCCTCCCAGAGTGCTAGGATTATAGGTGTGAGCCACCGCGCCCGGCCAAAAATTCATGTTTATTGGCTAGTTCAAAAAACAAAAGCCAAGTTGTGAATATAGTTTAACATGGTCATGGACCGATAGTGCCCCTAGGTGTCTGGCAGAAACAAGAATAAATCCTCCCTGGAACCATCCACCTTCTCTTAGGCCTCAAATAATTTTCACAAATAGTTTTCCAAGGAAAATGAATGTTTGACAGCAGTTATATCACCAAAAGAAATAAGATATCATGAGTAAGAACCAGCAGAAATAGAAAAAAACTCACTGCGATTTTAGAAGTTACCAGATGCAAAGTATAAAACAAGCATCCTATTATGTTTAAAGAAGTAAATGATGAACTTGAAAATATGGAGCAGGACACTATTAAAAATTGAGTTAAACTTTGAGAAAGAAGTAAGTAGAACTTATGGGAATTAAAAAATTCAAGAATTGAAATTAAAAACTCAGCAGATTAGAGACAACTAAATAGGCAATGAGTGAGTTAATGCTAGATCAGAAGAACTTATCCAGATTATAGTTTAGAGAGACAAAGAGATAGAAAATATAAAAGCAATATTAAAAGACATGGAAGACAGAATGAGAAGGTCTAATATACAACTGAGCAGAGTCCCCAAAGGAGTAAAAAGAAAGAATGGAGTAGAGGCAATATTTGAAAAGTTAATGAAAAAATTTCAGAACTGATAAGAGATACTTAGAGATTCAAGAAACCCATTATCTCAAAAACATACTAAGTAGAAAGAAATTCATGCCATAGTATATCACCACTGAAGAAAATTCCAAAGAATGTACTTCAGACAGAGCAGAAGTGTTCTGAGGTACAAGAAGATATAAAGAGCAAAGAGAATATCAAATATATGGGTAATTCTAAATGAATATTGACTGTAAAATAATGCTATGTGGTTAAAAAATAAAATGAAAATATGGGATAACAATAATATGTAAGTCAGATGGAGGATAAATGGAGTTAAAGTCTTTTAAATTCCTTGTATAGTCCAGGCAAAAGGTAAAGCAAAGGTGGATCTGGGTTTTTTGAGGTATAAAAAAAAACATTTAGAGACACCCTGTTTAAGAAAAATAACATAATATTATGGAAACAAAATTAGATACTGTGTTAGTTTGCTTGTGTTGCCACTACAATACCACAGACTGGTTGGCTTAAACAAAAGAAATCTCTCAAAGTTCTGGACACTGGAAGTCCAAGATGAAGGTGCCAGCAGGAGGAGGTGCCACCTTCATCAATTTCTAAGGAGGCCTCTCTCCTTGGATTGCACATAGCTGCTTTCTTACTGCATACTCACATGGCCTTTCCTCTGTGTATACAATCGGGGAGGGGAGGAAGTCTGGGAGAGAAAGGGAGAGAGAGATCTTTAGTATTTCTTCTTCTTCTTATAAGGACACTGGTTCTATTGGAGTAGGGTCCCACCATTATGACCTCATTTAACCTTGATTACCTCTTTATAGGCCCTATCTCCAAATACATACAGTCACATTGGGGGTTAGGGATTCAAAGTATGAATTTTGGGAATACACAATTCAGTCCATAAAGGTATGAAAGTAAATATTTATTTAAAATAAGAAAATAAATTACAGCAAATAACAGATGTAAGAAAGCTGACACCTACTACAGATTTCACAAAAGGAAGGAAAGTAATATATTTTTATTACTTTAATACTGTTTTCTCTAAATTTTATGAGTTTATACTCTGATTGGCTATAGATTTGATAATGATTTTATAATATTTTCATAGAGAGAATAGAAAAATAATTCAATCTTTTCGCTAGCATAGTTGATTGAAATTTGCTTTTTATTACTTTTAGTTCAGAAAAGTTTTTTTTTCAACTTCATAACTTCTTGGTAATATCATGGGTGTTTTTTGGATGTCAAATTTTGGAATACCTCTACCAATTTCTTTAATAATGTGCTATAGGATTTCTGGGTATTTAAAAATAATATTTTTAGATGAAATGACTAATTTTAAATACTGTATGAATTGACATCACTAGTGTCAATGTATTATTTAGTGAATATTGGGAGTTGTATGTTTTCTTCACTGATATCAGTATTTAGTGTCAAATCAGAACTAGCAATTAACAAGAATCTATATAATGTGATTGGGCAAGGTCATTTCAGATGAAGGGAAATGCATCAGCAAAGGCATAGCTTGACAAAGACAAGGAATTTGGTTTGAATAGAGTGTACTGTACGGATTAGGGCAGCAATATAATCATAAAATAATATATTAGAAGCAAGTAGGTAAATGGGAAATGGGAAATAATGTCAAACTGATAATGTCAACTGGATGAGAATAGACCATTGTGCCCTTATGTTAGGAATCAAAGGCCTGTTGATGGCATAATCATATGAAAGACAATACAGTGAAATGTTAAGATCAGGCAAACTGCCTGAACATTTTAGCTCTGCTACTTACTAATCTTCATTATTCAAGCAAATCTTGTAAACATGTCCCCCTACACTTAAACTATTAGTAAATGTAGTCTCAACTCAATTTCCCTTAGCCAGATCCCCAAAATGTCCACAGCCACTTCAGTACACTGGGGGAAAATGTAAGAGAGGGTAAGAGTAGAAAGAGATAGGGAACTTAATCAACTGCAATTAAATTGTCTTATTTTTGCAAATTTTATAAAAATATGTAACAAGGTGAACACATTGCTAGGGCTTTCCCAGGCTTGGAAAAAGACTGGGCTAATGAGGGTACCCAAAATTTAAGCTTCACTATCTTCATGATAAATCCACCTTTGACATAGCAATATTGGATAGCTTTAAATTATGATATGTTTAATATGCATGTTGTGAATTCTAGGGTAATCACCAAAGAATAAAAATAAGGCATATAACTAAAAGATGTGGGTTATTAGATTGAAAGAGTAAATAAAAATGGTTCACACCAAGCACATTATTATATCATTTCAGAAAAGCAAAGAAAGATAAGATTCTAGAAGATTTGAGAGAAAAAAATCAGTTACTAAATATAGAGAAACTGGATAGCATTGAAATTCTTAACCATAACAGTTGAAATTGGAACATAATAGAGCAATGACTTCAAAGTTTCAATGGAAAACATTTTAAACTTTGAATTCTATTTCTAGCAAAACTGTGTGTCAAGAATGAGAGTAGAATAAAGACATTTTGAGACATACATGGTCTCAAAAAATTTAGCTTTTGAGCAACTTTTCTCAGGAAGGCCTGGAGAATGCTTAATCAAAACATGAGAATAAAACAAGAAAGAAGATAGGAGAAACAGGAAACAGGAAATCAACATAAAAGTGAGGTGAAGGGAAGTTCTGGGAATACAGGAAGCAAGTCTTGAGAGTAACCAGCTTAGAGCAGAAGGATGGTATTCTAAAAAATAGAAAAAACCCTAATAGATATATATAGAAGAGTTTTATTAATTAATGAGTTTGAATATTTTGCTAAGAAATAACTATAGGGTCATGAAAAACTATGCAAGTAAGGAAATAGGGCAATTGTTAACTCCAGGAAAAATGGAAGTTTTAAAAGAAAGAGAATATGGGCCGGGCACAGGGGCTCATATCTGTAATCATAGTACTCTGGGAGGCCAAGGCGGGAGGATCATTTGAGCTCAGGAGTTCGAGACCAGCCTGAGCAAGAGTGAGACCCTGTCTCTACAAAGAATAAAAATCTTTCGCTATAGTCCCAGCTACTTGGGAGGCTGAGGCAGGAGGATTACTTGAGCCCATGAGTGAGGTTGCAGTGAGCTATGATGACGCCACTGCACTTTAGCTGGAGTGACAGAGCAAGACTCTGTCTCAGAAAGGAAAGAAGGAGTGAAGGAGGGAGGGAGGATAAGTGGGGAAGGAGGAAGGGAAGGGGAGGGGAGGGAGGAAAGAAGGAAGGAAGAAAGAAAGGTGGTTAAGAAAAAGTAAGCATCTGGGAGGCCGAGGCAGGTGGATCGCTCAAGGTCAGGAGTTCGAGACCAGCCTGAGCAAGGGCGAGACCCCATCTCTACTAAAAATAGAAAGAAATTACCTGGCCAACTAAAATATATATAGAAAAAATTAGCCAGGCATGGTGGCGCATGCCTGTAGTCCCAGCTACCCAGGAGGCTGAGGCAGTAGGATCGCTTAAGCCCAGGAGTTTGAGGTTGCTGTGAGCTAGGCTGATGCCACGGCACTCACTCTAGCCGGGGCAACAAAGTGAGACTCTGTCTCAAAAAAAAAAAAAAAAAGAAAAAGAAAAAGTAAGCACTAGCAAAAACTGTACTTATGTGGTTATAATAAATTAAACCCCAAATATTGATTTCGCCAAAAATTGTGATGTTATTCTTTTGGGCAGATGGAGGGAGAGGAAAATGGAAGGAGAGTGTGCATACATGTGTGTACGTGTTAAATTTTCTTCTTTCCAAATAGGAAATCAATAAACAGTCCCTAAAACAGGTAAATTAAGCACAATATATGTTTTATTTAGAGATATGATGATATATGTCAGAAAAAAAGAAGAGTTGATAGTGATTTCTTCTGGGGGTTGCATCTGAGGGGTATGAGGGGTAGAGCAAGGTACTGTCATTTTTCTTATAAGCTTTGTAAAACTCCTTGACGTTTCCCTGATCATCACCTAAGTGCACATTTGGGAATAACACCAATTGTGTATTGAACAGAGGTGGGGGGTGGGGGGAGGGGATGGGTGTATACCTACATGATGAGTG
>CM052438.1:73326352-73365551 GCA_028533085.1 Varecia variegata | reverse complement strand
TTTATAAAAAAGACATCATAGGGCAATTTACAGGAAAATCATGTTTTAATTCAAATATTTTTGCATTAAAGAAGAAAAGAAGTCTGACTAGTGAGGTCCAGAGTGGTATATGCTAAAACCAAGAGAGTGCATAAAAGCATTTATAAGGGCCTGTCCTCATCATCTTCATGAGTAGATAAATTACCGTAAGTCTGCCTTTATGTCATATGATACAGATCTCCAATGAAGTTTAAAGGAAATGACTAGTACTCTCTATTCTGTTCTAAACTATCTTTCTAATTCTCTAGTCTTTGATAATCACTTTTATAAAAGTCCCCAGCTTTGGCAGTGGGGCCAGTAATGACTTGCCTTTCCAATGTAGTAATGAATTTGCTCTTCTGTTATTTGTTGGGGAAAAAATGAGGTAAAGATGTCAAACCTATAGAAATTTGTAAGTTTTAGAACATACAAATGTTCTAAAAGACAATGAATTCATTTGATTCACTGTCTTCAGGATATGGGAAATTGAGCTTGTTAATACCTCATACTTAAATTTTCTGTTTAACTCCTCTCTTTCTCTCTCTGTAACCCCTCTCTCTCTCTCTTTCTCTTCCTTTCTCACCCTCACCTTCACTCCTTCCTCCCTCCTTGAAGCTGTCTCTTAGTGAATTAGGTGTATGCCCAAGGTCACAGCCAAAAAGTATAGACAAGCTAGGATTATAACCATAGTCTCTTAACTCCCAAAGTATGCAGTTTCCAGCATATCAGCTGCTCAATAATATTTGTCCAGTGAATTTATTCAGAATCATTATACAGAAGTCTAATTCAGTGGATAACTAGACCAACTTTGGAACCAGACAGTTTTAGGTTCAAATAATCAGTTCTGTAACTTGCTAGCTATGTGTCTTAGGTTAAGTTACATATCTCTCATATGTAACTTGCTAGCTGTGTGTCGTAGGTTAAGTTATATATCTCTCATATGGTTTCATGCCTTTCAAGCCTCAGTTCCCTCATATGTAGCGTATGGGAATATTAATATCTACCTCAAATGATTAAATGAGATGAATAAAGTACCTGACAAGTGTTTGTGTGTGTGTATGTATACAGATAAAGCATGTATGGCATATAATAATTTAATATTGCTATTATTGTTCCTATAACAATATCTTTTTTATTTTTTGTTTTATAGATTCTGCGATTGTGGTCTCTTGCTGTGCTATTTCTTGTTCAGCTGTTGATTATCAAATAGCTTTAAGAAAATCTTTGCCTGATAAAAATCTCCTTAATGGATCTGGTCCCAAATTCACATATCTCTTTTACAAGCTGTTTACATTAATATCTTGGATGCTGAGTGTTGTACTTCTACTACTCTTAAATGTTAAGATTGCTTTATTTCTGTTGTTACTACTTTGGTTTTTAGGTATAATATGGGCATTTAAAAAGCAAACTCAGTTTTGTACTTCTGTAAGTATGGAATTCTTATACAGGATTGTTGTTGGATTCATTCTTATCTTTACATTTTTCAATATTAAGGGACAGAATACCAAACGTCCAGTGTCTTATTATTATACTGTAAGGGTACTTGACACGTTGGGGATATTGATTGTGTTCTGGGTTTTCCCCCTGTCTATTTTTAGTCCAGACTATTTTATACCTATCAGTGTCACTATAGTTCTTACTCTTCTCCTTGGAATTATTTTTCTTATTGTTTATTATGGGACTTTTCACCCAACCAGAAGTGAAGAAACAAAATGTGATGAAATTGATGGAAAATCACTTCAAAGAGATTGTAGAGTGAGATATTTCCTAATGGAATAAGCTATTCATTTATGAGATATATTTTCTTATTTTATGTTTCATTGGTTAGTAAAGAAAATGTGTGTTATATCTGTGTGTTGTCTCTTATTTTTGCCACCTTTAATTTGAAATCAGTTCTAGTACATTAATTGTGAATATGAGAGAGCATAATAATATTTTTAAATTTTTTTTCTTTTTTTAATTTCAAAATATTGAGGTGGTACAAATGTTTTTGTTACATGGATACCTTTTATAATGCTTAAGTCAGGGCTTTTAATGTGCCCATCACCTGAATAGTGTTCATTGTACCCATTAGGTAGGTTCTTTATTTCTTTCTTTATTTTTGAGAGAGAGTCTTGCTCTGTCACCCCGGCTAGAGTGCAGTGGCGTCATCATAGTTCACTGCAACCTCAAATTCCTGGGCTCCAGTGATCCTCCTGTCTCAACCTCTGGAGTAGCTGGGACTACAGGCATGTGCCATGATACCCAGCTAATTTTTCTATTTTTAGTAGAGATGGGGGTCTCGGTTTTGCTCAGGCTGGTCTTGAACTCCTGAGCTCAAGTGATCCTCCTGCCTTGGCCTCCCAGAGTGCTAGGATTATAGGCATGAGCCACCTCACCTGGCCCTAGTAGGTAGGTTTTTACCTTTCTCCTTCTCCCTTCCCTTCTTCATTTTCTATAACTTTTACATCTCTTTGTGCCTGTGTATACCTATCAGTTAGCTCCCATTATTAGAGAGTACATGTAGTATTTGTTTTTCCACTCCTGAGATACTTCATTTAGGATAACAGTCTCCAATTCCATCCAAGTTGATGCAAAAGACAATATTTCATTCCTTTTTATGACTGAGTAGTACTCCATGGTATATATATACCACATTTTCTTCATCTACTCATGAATTGATAGGTACTTAGGTTGATTGCACATCTTTGCATTTGTGAATCGTGCTGCAATAAACATTCGAGTGCAGGTGTCTTTTTGATAAAATAACTTGTTTTCCTTTGGGGAGATACCCATTAGTGGGTGGGATTGCTGGATCAAATTGTACATCTACATTTATTTCTTTGAGGAATCTCCAGACTATTTTCCATAGAGGTTGTCCTAATTTGGAGTGTGTAAGCATTCCTTTCTCTCTGTATCCATGCCAGCATCTATTGGTTTTTGGCTTTTTAATAATGGCCATTCTGACAGTGGTAAGGTGGTACCTCATTGTGGTTTACATTTGCATTTCCCTGATGATTGGTGATGTTGAGCATTTCTTCATGTTTCTTGGTCATTTGTCTATCTTCTTTTGAAAAACTTCTGTTCATGTCTTTTGTTAACTTTTTAATGTTTTTTTTTTTTGCTGATTTATTTAAGTTCTTTATAGATTCTGGATATTAGCCCTTTATCAGATATGTAGTTTGCGAATATTTTCTCCCATTCTATAGGTTGTCTGTTTACTATCTTGATTATTTCTTTTGCTGTGCAGAAGCTTTTTAATCAAGTCCCATTTATTTATTTTTATTGTTGCTGTATTTGCTTTGGGGTCTTAGCCATAAATTCTTTGTCTAGGCTATGTCTAGAAGAGTTTTCCCTATATTTTCTTGTAGAATTTTAATGGTTTCATGCCTTACATTTAAGTCTTTTATCCATCTGGAATTAATTTTTATATATGGTGAGAGATAGGGGTCCTCTTTCATTCTTCTGCATGTGGCTATCCAGTTTTGCCAGCACCATTTATTGAATAGGGCTTCGTTTCCCCAGCGTATATTATTGCCTGCTTTGTTGAAGATCAGTTGATTGTAGGTAGATGGCTTTATATCTGGGTTCTCTGTTTAGTCCATTGGTCTATGTCTCTACTTTTATACCAGTACCATGTTGTTTGGTCACCATAGCTTTATAGTATAATTTGAAGTCTAGTAATGTGACATATACAGAATGAACAATTACTCAGAGAAATATGGGACTATGTGAAGCAAACTAATATAAGAATTATAGGTATCCCTGAAGGAGAAGAAGAAAGAGAAAAAACATGGAAAATCTATTCAAGGGAATTATTGAGGAAAACTTCTCTGGTATCACCAGAGATTCAGATCTCCAGATATAAGATGGTCATCCAACACCAGGAAGATTCATAGCAAATAGAATATCTTTAAGATATGTAGTCATCAATCTGGCCAAAGTCAAAATGAAGGAGAAAATTCTACAAGCAGCAAGATGAAAGGAACAACTAGCCTACAAAGGAAAACCCATCTAACAGCAAACTTCTCTGTGGAGACCTTACAAGCCCAAAGAGATTGGAGCCCCATTTTTAGTCTTCTTAAACAGAACAACTTCCAGCCAAGAATTTTGTGGCCTGTGAAACTAAATTTCATAATTTATTGAGAAATAAAGACTTTTCCAGGCAAGCAAACACTAAGGGAATTTGTAACTACTAGACCTGCCTTACAGGAAATACTCAGAACTGCATTACACATGGAACAGCACAATAGATACCCACCAGTGTAAAAACACCCAAAAGTTAAAATTCACAGCTGTAATAAAACAGTAGCACAAAAGGGAAAACAAAACAATAAGGTATCACTCAACATGATGAATAGAATAGCATCCCACATATGAATACTATCACTCAATGTGAATAGTCTGAATGCCCCTATCAAAAGATACAGATGGGTTGAATGGATAAAGAAACACAACCCAAGTATCTTCTGTCTCCAGTAAATGCATCTCTTCTTTTTTTTGAGACAGAGTCTCACTCTGTTGCCCGGCCTAGAGTGCCGTGGCATCAGCCTAGCTCACAGCAACCTCAAACTCCTGAGCTCAAGCGATTCTACTGCCTCAGCCTCTTGAGTAGCTGGGACTACAGGCATGCGCCACCATGTCCAGCTAACTTATATATATATATATATGTTTAGCTGTCCATATAATTTCTTTCTATTTTTAATAGAGATGGGGTCTCACTCTTGCTCAGGCTGGTCTTGAACTCCTGAGCTCAAACGATCCACCCACCTCGGCCTCCCAGAGTGCTAGGATTACAGGCATGAGCCACCATGCCCAGATCCAGTAAACGCATCTAACCCACAAAGACTCACACAGACTCAAGGTGAAGGGATGGAAAAAAATATTCCCCATAAATGGAAACCGAAAGAGAGCAGGTGAAGCCATTGTCATATCAGATAAAATAGACTGTAAATCAACCATGGTTAAAAAAAGACAAAAATGGTCATCATATAATAGTAAAGGAAGCAATTCAAGAAAAAGATGGCAAGTCTAAATATTAATATATATGCACCTAACATAGGAGCTCCCAGATTCACAATATTTTATTATTTAAATTAATTTCTCACTTGGTTTTGAAGATCTCGGGTACTCAGACATTTGCTACTGCTTGGCAGAGCTGCTATCTTGAGCCTGAAATGGAAGAAATGGCCTGCTTCTCATAATTAGAAAGCTGGAATTGTGCCACCCTCCAACTTCCACTCATCGTTCCTGAACTAAAAATGCTGTGCCTATTGTGGAGGACTGTAAAGGGAAGAGATGCGCAGAACACCTCATTCTTCTTAACATTTATTGTCTTGATTCAGTGCATATATTTTGAGTTGGGGACAGGTTGAGTAGAGGAAAAGGGAAAGGAAGAAAAGAAGAAAACAAATTTTTATGAGTACCTACTATGCTTCTTTCCACGAACTTTCTAATTCAATAAGTGCAAAAGAGAATTGGTGTGCATTTGAAAAGATTGAAACATTCATTACTTATTTTCTAACTTTTCTGGCTTAATGTATTCTTGACATATAACTTATATTCTATTTGGGCTAAAAATAGTAACCAAATCATTTTATTTTTATTATTTTTAAAAATTGTGGTAAAAAGCACATATAAAATTTATCATTCTAACCATTTTTATGTGTACAGGTCAGTAGTTTTAACTATATTCACCTTGTTGTGCAACAGATCTCCAGAACTTTTTCCTCTTGCAAAACTGAGACTGTATATCCATTGAACAACTTCCCATTTTCCCCTTCCCCCATGCCTTGGCCACCACAATTCTACCTTTTGTTTCTATGAGTTTGACTACTTTAGGTACCTCATTACTATGGTTTGAATGTGTCCCCAGTTTCATGTATTGGAAACTTAATTCCCAAATTCATATGTTTTTAATTAAAATAATTTTTTTTTTTTTTTTTTAGAGATAGGGTCTCGCTGTGTCACCTAGGCTGAAGTGCAGTGGTGTGATCAGAGCTTACTGTAGCCCCGAACTCCTGGGCTCAAGTGATCTTCCTTCTTCAGCCTCCCGAGTAGCTGGGACTACAGGCACAGGCCACCATGCCTGGTTAATGTTTTTAATTTTTTGTAGAGATGGGGTCTCAATTTTTTGCCCCAGATGGTCTCAAACTCCTGGCCTCAAGTGATCCTCCCATCTTGGCCTCCCAAAGTGCTTGGATTATAGGTGTGAACTACTGTATCTGGCCCCAGATTCATATATTGATGGCATTTGAAGGTGGGGTCTTTGAGAGGTAATTAGGATTAGATAAGGTCATCAGGGTGGGACTCCCATGGTGGGACTGGTGGCTTTATAAGAAGAGAAAGAGAGACTTGAGCTGGCACAACCCTGTCCTCACTCTTCGATGCCCTCTGCGGTGTTATGATGCAGCAAGAAGTCCCTTGCCAGATGCCAGCAATATGCTTTTGGACTTCCCAGCCTCTAAAACCATGCACTAAATAAACTTTTTTTCTTTATAAATTTTCCAGTCTGTGGTATTCTAGTTTTTGTTTTTTGTTTTTGATATAAGGTATTACTCTGTTGCCTGGGCTAGAGTGCTGTGGTGTCATCATAGTCACTGTAATCTCAAACTCCTGGGCTAAAGTGATCCTCCTGCCTCAGCCTCCTGAGTAGCTGGGACTACAGGTGCATGCCACCACACTCGGCTTATTTTGCTATTTTTTGTAGAGATGGGGTCCCACTCTTGCCCAGACTATGTGGTATTCTGTTATAACAACAGAAATGGACTGAAACATTCATAGAAGTGTAATCATACTGTATTGCTTTTTTGTGACTGGCTTATTTCACTTAGCATAATGTTCTTAATCTTCATTCATGTTGTAGCATGTGATAAGATTTCCTTCTTTTTTAAGGCTGATTAATATTCCATTGTATGTAAATGCTACATTTTCTTTATCCATCAGTGGATATTTAGATTGTTCCTACCTCTTGGCTATTGTAGAATAATGATGCAATGAACATGGATTTACAAATATTTGAGATCCTGCTTTCAATTCTTTTGGATATATACTTAGAAGTGGGATTGCTTGATATGGTAATTCTATTTTTAATCTTTTTAGGAACCTTCATACTGTTTTCCATAATGGCTGCACCATTTTACAGTCCCACCAACAAACAGTATACAAAGATTTCAATTTCTCTACATTCTCACCGACACTTGTTATTTTTTTTTTTTTTTTTTTTTTTTAAATAATGACCACTGAATAGATGTGTGGTGATACCTCTTTGTAGTTTTGATTTGCATTTCCTTAATAATTAATGAAATTAAGCATTTTTCATGTGCATATTAGCCATTTGTATATCTTTGGAGAAATGTCTATGTTTGATTAGGGGTTAATATCCAGAATATATTAAAAAAAACTCCTACAACTCAACAACAACAAAAAACCCAAATAACCTGATTAAAAATAGGCAAAAAATTCAATAAAATGTCCCTTGTGCTACTCTGTGAAAATGTTGAGCAGTGTGGAAGAACCATTTACTCTTGCAGGAGGTAGGGTATCTATAGTTTACCTTGGACACATGATTCTTATATATATGAACCTCTGTTGCATATTTCTCTGTCTCTGCATGGTTGGTGTGTATGTACACATGCATATTTGACGGGGTGTTGGTGAGAAGTTAGGCTGCATGGCAGCACCTGAGTCAGAATCTTTGAGTCATAAAGGAAAAAAAGACTTGGAGTCATAAAGTGAAGTTACTCTTCATTTGTTCCTGAAGATTTAAATGTACATGTATTATCATTTTCCCTCAGCCTAGAGAACTAACTTCTTGTAGTATTTTCTATAGGTTTTTTTGGTGATGAATTATTATTTTTTATCTGAACATGTCTTTATTTCTCTTTTATCATTGTAGGATATTTCTGGTGGATATAGAATTCTAAGTTGATAGTTTTTTTTTTTCTTTTAAGTGTTTTAAAGACATATTCCACTATATTCTGGTCTCCATTGTTTCTGATAAGAAGTTAGTGATCATTCAAATTATTGTTCCCCTCTGTGTAATTTGTTACTTTTCTCTAGCTGCTCTTGAGATGTTTACCTTTAGTTTTTGGTTTTGGTATGACTACTATATTCATGGCTGTTGTTTCTCCAAGAAGCTTCTCCAAGCTTCTTGAACCTGTAAATTTTTGTCTTTCTGTATACTAAGAAAGCTTCTGGCCATCATTATTCTCTTTCTTCCCCATATAGCTCTCCTTGGACTCCACTTACACATATGTTAGACCTAGTGATAATATTCCACGCTCTGTTCATTTTTTTTTTCCAATTTATTTTCTCTTTTTTAGATTGGATTTGTCTTCCAGTTTATTGAGTTTTTTTCTATATTCAATCTGTTGTTAAGCTCACCCAATGAATTTTTGAAAATTTTCATATATTGTATTTTTATGTTCTAGAACTTTCATTTGGTTCTCTTTTATGTTTTCTCTTTCTCTGCTAAAATTTCATATTATTAGCACATTTTTCTTTATCTCCTTGATCACAATTATAAAAGCTGCTTTAAAATCCTTATCTGCTAATTCTAATTATCTGGGTCATTTTGGGATTGGTTTTCATTGACTGCCTTTTCTCTTGAGTATGAGTCACATTTTTATGTTTCTTCATACATCTACTAATTTTGAATTGTGTGCTGGTTATTATGAATAATGCATTTTAGACCCTCTTAATTCTGTTTGTTCTTCAGAGGAGGGTTTTTTTTTTTTTCCTTTTAGGAGGCAGTTAACTCCGAACTCTAAACAACCTTTGTCTGTTTAGCCTCTAGTGGGCTGCTTGAAGCCTGCCCTTCATATGCATAGTTCAGGGTCAGCTAGAGATTTGAGCAGAATTAATATATGGAGTGAGGCTTCCTTTCTGTTGGTTCTCCTTTTCCCAAGATTTTCCTCCTCACTTTTTAGCAGCCATGGTTACACCATACTCTGTCCTCTGGACCTCAAACCATTAAAACTACAGGTTTTTTTTATTTCAATTTTGTATACTTGGTGTGCTGAGTGGGGTCTGTCCTCACTTAGTGCCATTCCTTCTTTCAAATGTTGACCCCTCTCCAGTGTCTGTTTGCTTTTTTGCTTTCAAGTGTTTTCAGGTGGTTTGTAATATTTTTTTCCAGAGTTCGTAGTAATTATCTGTGAAAGGGTTTGTGTGGTAGGAGCTACACCTACCTTCTTATTAATCTACAACATCTTCAATAATCTTTCTGTAATATTTGCCTAAACAAGACGTGTAAAGCTCCTTTTAATACTTAATTCTTTCTTTTCCCTAATTATTTGACCCTCAAAAAAAACTGTGCAATATAGATATTATTATCATTACTACCCTTTAACTGGGAAAACCAAGGCTCACAGAGTTTTAGTAACTTGCCAAAGTTCACACAGATCAAATCTCAGGCTTTTTGACGTCCAGTCCAGTTTACTTTTTGTGGAACTATGCTGTCTTTATCTGATGGATAAGTGACCAGCAGCAGCCTAGACCTGACACTAAGTTATGCATGATTTGAAAATTATTAAATCATTTATTTGCCCACAATATAATTTCTGAAAACTCTAGCCCAAATATTTTTCAGGCTTAGCTCAAGGTATGGCAGGAGTAGTGTCACTGTTAGTTTGAATAATCCAATTAACAATGTATGTAATGGAAAACAGCAATTTATGTAATGGAAAAAAGGAGTAGAAAATGATATATATCTACTAAAGAGTCAATATTAAATGCCATACACAAACCTGGATTAAATATTCATTCCATTCAGCAAACACTTTCTCATTGATTTTATAGCCAACGAATAGATGGATAGATCCTGGTCACACGTTTTGCCCAGCTTATATAAACTTTAAATATAAAATGAATTTACTTTTATTCATTTTTATCTCCTTGTGTTTTATATGGTTCAGTCATGGCTTTATAGCACTTTTAAATCTCCCCAACTAAATTGTAAGCTTTATCTAAATTATTCTGTGCATATAAATGGCATTTTTGAAATAAAAAAGAAGTAATTGTGAGCAATAATCTTGTAAAAGAACACTTATATGCACCTATATATTTTTACATCTACTTCAAATATGAATACTATGCTTCCCCTGGTCTAATGGTTCTTAACATTTAGTGTGCATTAGAATCACCTGGAAGGCCCATTGAAACAGACTGCTGGCCATCAACCCTAGAGTTTCTTTTTTGTAGGTCTTAGGTAGGGCTTGAAATATATATGTTTTAAGAAGTTCCCTGATGTTGCTGATGCGGCTGGTCTCCCCACCCTACTTTGAGAGCCACTGCTGACTTTTGAAGGTTAGTATCACTGTTACTAGCTAGTTTCAAAATAGCCACTAGAGGGCGATGAAACCATAGACAAATTGGATGTGTGGCTTAAGGGTCCCCTGGTTTATGCTATCTGTGTATTGGTGTGAGCCAGAACACCAAAGCCAAACATGGTTTCCTCTTTGCCAAATGTAATATAGAGCAAATCTTGTCCTTGTGATTGTAGGAGTCAGAAATATATAATGTATCTCTAACTCTGGCTGATGTCCCATTTAATGATTATAATAAATTCAAAATTGAATTTTTATAGGTGAGCATTTGTGCACATACCTAGCAGTCTTTTGGGTTAACATGAACAATTTGTGGTTTCTCAAAGAGATTACATTTTGATATTAGATCTAGTTTGTTACAGAAACAATTCTATACTTATTAAGTGGTAATTATTATTATTTTAAGATGTGTATCTTTTATTTCGTGAAGTACTTTTGGGACAAAAGTACTTTTAAAAAATGTTAAGCTTAGTATATAATAAAGCTAAATTCACAGAATATAAAGATAACAGTATATAGGGAATTGGCAATCACTTTCTTCTAGATGTATTGCTTTGATGGTAGGAAAGAACTAGAAGACATTCATGCTGAAATTAATTCCCAATTTGTCAGTATTAAGAGGTAGGTCCTTTAAGAGGTGATTGGGTCATGAGGTTTCTGCCTTCATGAATGGATTAAACTATTTATGGATTAACCGGTTAATGGGTTAATGGATGAGTAGGTTATCATGGGAGTGGGACTCATGGCTTTATAAGAAGAGGAAGAGAGACCTGAGTTAGCACACTCAGCCACCTGTGTGATACCCTGCATGGTCTCAGGACCTTGCAGGGACCCCAACAGCAGGAAGGGCTTTGCCAGTTGTGGCCCCTTGACCTTGGACTTCCCAGCCTCTAGAACTGTAAGACATAAATTTTGTTTCTTTATAAATTGCCTATTTTCAGATATTCTGATACAATCAACAGAAAATGGACTAAGACAGATAGGTAGAGTCTTAGACATCTTTCTGAGTAGTCTTAACCTTGGCTAGAGGTAGCAATTACTTTAATTGCATTATAGAAATTTTTATTTGAAACCCAAAGACCTGAGTTTGATTCCAAGCCCTGATATAATTTCCTGGATGACCTTGATGAGTCATTTAATCTCTCTAAGTCTCAGTTTCTACATATATAGAATGAGAATTACATATTTATTAATAATAATGATGTCTCCCTGGGCTATTGTGATAAACCAGTGAGATACTATATGTGATAGTGTTTTATAGATTATAACTATCCTTGAAATTTTCTGTTTTTGACATTGTGACATTGTTTCAGTATACACTATTTCTTGAACGTGATTTTGATGTCATTCTTATACCTTTATAAAATTAATTCCACATGTACAAAATAACAATAATCGTATGATTACAATTCACCTGTTTAAAGTGTATAATCCACAAAAATAGATTAAAAACCATCGAACTTTTTCTAAACTTCAACCATCACTGCAGTCAATTTCAGAACATTTTCATCACCTCAAAAATAAACTCATACTTTTAGCTATCACTCTGTAATGGTTAATTTTATGTGTCAACTTGGCTGGCTATGGTGCTCAATAGATAAGTGGTCAGATATTATACCGGATGTTTTTGTGAAGATGTTTTTGGATGAGATTAACATTTAAATGGGTGAACTTGGAGTAAAGCAGATTGCCCTCCATAATGTGGGTGGGCATTATCTAATCAGTTGAAGGCCTGAATAGAACAAAAGACTGACTTCCCCCAAGCAAGAGGGAATTCTTGCCTTGGGACTTGAAGTGCAGCTTTGGCTCATCCTGCATGTCTAGCCTGCTGGCCCACCTTGCAGATTTTGGACTTGCCAGCCTCCATAGTTGTTGTGATGGTTAATTTTAGGTGTCTACCTGACTGGGCTAAGGGATACCCAGGTAGCTGGTAAAGCATTATTTCTGGGTTATGTCTGTGGGTGTGTTTCTGGAACAGATCAGCATTTGAATTAGTTGATGGAGTAAGGAAGATCCTCTGTCACCCAATGTAGGCAGGCACCATCCAATCAGTTGAGGACCTGGATAGAACAAAAAGGCAGAGGAAAGGTGAATTCACTCTTTCTTCTGGAGCTGGGACACCCATCTTCTCCTGCCCTTGGACATCAGAACTCCAGGATATTTGGCCTTTGGACTCCGAGATTTGTACCAGCACCCCCCACCCCCAGAGTCTCAGGCCTTCGGTGTAAAAGTTACACCATTGGCTCCCCTTGTTCTTACACCTTTGGACTTGGATTGAGCTATGCCACTGGCTTCTCTGTTTCTCCAGCCTGCAGATGGTATATCATGGGATTTCTCAGCTTCTGTAATTGTGTGAGCCAATTTCCATAATAAATCTCCTCTCATGTATCTATCTATATATCTATCTCCTATTGATTCTATTTCACTGGAGAACCCTGAATAATATAATTGTGTAGGCCAATTTCTTAAAATAAATATTTTTCTTTCTATATATTATTCATCTAATAGGTGTTGTTTCTTTGGAGAACCCAGACTAGTACAACTCCTCCTCCCCTACTCCCTTTTCCCTGTTGCTGATCCCAGTCCTAAGCAACCACTAATTCACTTTCTCTCTATATATTTCCCTATTTTGAACTTTCATATGAATGGAATCATATAGGATGTGGTCTTTTGTGACTAGCTTCTTTAAAGCACAAAATTTTAAATTTTGATGAAGTCAATCTTAGTCTATTTTCTGTTGGTATAACAGAATACCTGAATCTTGATTATTTGTTTTTAATTTTTTAAAATATACACAATTTTATTTTATTTTCCAGTTTTTCCTCAATGTCCCTGCTCATTTTTTTTTTTTTTTTTTTTTGCGACAGAGTTTCACTCTGTTGCCCAGACTAGAGTGCCATGGCGTCAGCCTAGCTCACAGCAACTTCAAACTCCTGGGCTCAAGCAATCCTCCTGCTTTAGCCTCCCAAGTAGCTGGGACTACAGGCATGCACCACCATGCCCGGCTAATTTTTTGTTTCTATTTTTAGTTGCCCAGCTAATTTCTTCTATTTTTAGTAGAGACAGGGTCTTACTCTTGCTCAGGCTGGTCTTGAACTCCTGAGCTCATGCTATCCTTCTGCCTTGGCCTCCCAGAGTGCTAGGATTATAGGCGTGAGCCACCATGCCCAGCTTAATGTTCCCCTTTTTTAAAATTTCAGAGTATTATGGGGGTACAAATGTTTTTGGTTACCTAGATCACTTTTGTAATGGTTGAGTCAGGGTTAAAAGTGCGCCCATTACCCAGATAGTGTTCATTGTACCCATTAGGTAGGTTTTCACCCATTTCTTCCTCCCCTCTCCTCCCTGATTGATTTCCATTGAGTTTTACTTCCCTCTATGCACATGTGTGCTCATCAGTTAGTTCCAATTTAATAGTGAGTATTTGCCCAAAGGAAAAGAAGTCATTTTATCTAAAGAATAGAGTCTTGATAATTTATAAAGAGATTTATTTTGTTTATAATTCTGGAGGCCAGGAGGTTCAAGATTGGGTTGCTGCATTTGGTTGACTTCTGGTGAGGGCCTCATGATGTGTTATAACATGGTGGAGAAATAGAAGGGGAAGTGGGTATGTGCAGAGACCAAATGTGAGAGGCCATCTCACTTTACAACAGCCTGCTCTCATTGTAACTAATCTAGTTCTGTAAGAACAAGAATTCACTCCTGAGAGAAAGGCATTAATCCCTCTTAATGACCTAATCACCTCTTAAAGGTACCATCTCACAACACCACCACATTGGGGACTAAGCCTTAACATGAGTTTTGGTGGGGACAAACGATATTCAACCCTAGCAAAGTCTAATTTATCAATTGTTTTCTTTTGCTGCTTGTGATTTTAGTGTCATATTCAAAAAGTTCACAAAGATTTGCTCCTCTGTTTTCTTCTAAGAGTTTTATAATATACATTCTTACATTTAGATCTTTGATCCCTTTTGAGTTGAGTGTGAAATAGGGTCCAACTTCATTTTTTTGCTTATAGCTATCCAGTTGTGCCAGCACCATTTGTTGATGAGACTGTTTTTACTATTTCTCCATTGACTGGTCTTGGTACCCTTATTGAAAATCAGTTTCCCACAGATGTATGGGCTTATTTCTGGACTCTTAATTCTATTCCACTGGTCAATATGTCTGTTCTTGTGTCAGTACCACACTGTCTTGATTACTGTTGCTTTGCAGTAAGTTTTGAAGTTGGAAAGTGTGATTGCTCCTAATTTGTTCTTCTTTTTCAGGATTGTTTTGATTATTCTGGGCCACTTGCAATTTCACATGAATTTTAGAATCAGCTTGTCAATTTCTACAAAGAAGTTAGCTAAGAGTCTGGTAGGGATTGAATTGAATTTGTAGATCAGTTTGGGAAGTATTGCCATTTTAGCAATGTTAAGTCTTTTGGTCTATGAACGTGGGATGATTTTCCATTTTTTTAGATCTTCTTTAATTCCTTTCAATGTTTTATAGTGTTCAGAGTATAAATTTTGTACTTTGTTAAATTTATTCCTGTTTCATCCCTTTTGATGTTGTGAATAGAATTGTTAATTTCATTTTTAGATTTTTCTTTGCAAGTGTGTGGAAATATAATTGATTTTTGTATATTGATCTTGTATCTTGCAGTCTTAACTGAAGTCTTAACTTGCAGTCTTTATTTACTAGTTTCAATATCTTTTTAGCAGTAACTTAGGATTTTTCTACATACAAGATCACGTCATCTGCAAATTGGGATTGTGTGGAAGTCCTTCCTGTCTAATTTGGATACCTTTTATTTCTTTTTCTTGCCTAATGACATGGCTAGAATCTCTAGTACAATGCTGAATAAAAGTGGTGAGAGTACACATCTTGTTTTGTGTCTTAAAGGAAACCGTCCAGTCTTTCACCATTAATTATGACGTTAGTTGTAGATTTTTATAGATGCCCTCTATCAGATTGACAAAGTTTCTGCTTATATCTAGTTTGCTGAAAGTTTTTATCATAAAGAGGTTGTAGATTTTTTTCAAATTCTTTTTCTTTGTCTATTGAGATAATCTTGTGATTTTTGTTTTTTAGTTTATTTATAGGAAATATTACATTATTTGATTTTTGGATATTAAACTAACCTTGAATTTCTGGAATAAATCCTGCTTGGTTATGGATCTTATCCTTTCTCATCTCCTTCTGATACTTCCTTTATGTGCATGTTGGAGCATTTAATGGTGTCCCATATTTCTGTGAGGATCTGTTTAATTTTCCTCATTCTTTTTTTCTCTCTGTTCTTTGGCTTTCATAATCTCTATCAATCTATCTTCTATCTTCTCATTCACTAATTCTTGTTTTCTTCCAGTTCACATATACTGTTTAGACCCGTTAGCAAATTTTTTATTTCAGTTATTGTACTTTCCAACTCCAGAACTTTGATTTGATTCTTTGTTATAATTTATATCTTTTTATTGATATTCTCTATTTGGTAAAATAGTGTCATAATACCTTCTTCTTTAATCATGCTTTCCTTTATCTCTGTGAACACATTTTTTTAATGGTTACTTTGAAATCTTTTTCTATTAAATCCAACATCTAGTTGCTTTCACAGGTGGCTTCTCTTGTCTGCTTTTGTTTTTTTCTGGAGAATGAGTCATACTTTCCTGTTTCTTTGCACGCCTCATAATTTTTGTTGGTAACTAGACATTTTAGATAATATAGCTACTTTAGGCACTGTTCCCCTTATTTTTGGGCTTGTTGTTATTATTTGCTTATTTATTTGTTTAGTGATTGGCTGTATTATTTTAGTAAAGTCTCTCCCTTGTCCTTCCTGCTATCTGTGCCCCATTCCCACATTGTTAAGCTTCTGATGTTGCTCCTCAGAGAGGCACAGCTTTGGGTATGGTCACAGTTCCTTTGGAATGACAGCAACACTGGTAGGGCTCCCTCCTTCTCTTTCCCTGAGCACACTCTTTCCCTGACCACTACTAACTGGTAGACCATTGCTCTATTGTCTAAAATAATGCTCTGGATTATAAATTCTTCTATACACGAATCCAATCAAATTGTGGTTCTTTGGACAGAAAAGTTTCTGAGGTCAGTGTTTGATATTTGTTTTGACTCAGGATGGCTCCTCCTAGCTGTCTTAACCCCTACTTCTCACCTGTAAACTAGCTATTTTTATAGTCTAGGCTTTTTCTTCATTATATCCACAAATCCCCCAGTTGCCTTTTACTTTTACTTTTGCCTCTACTCTTCTTGAGAGTGCTCTTAGGTTAAACCTTTCCATGCTCTGTTGCAAATGAAGTCAGGTTCTTTGGGGAGAGATTAGGAGCCATCTGTTTTATGGCCTGCCTCTCCTTCAGGCAAAATTTCTCAACCAGGGCTCTGGACCTTGGTCTAAGGGCAATGGCAAACTTCTCTCTAAGTGACACCTCTAATGTAGGAGCTGAGCACTGAGTGGAGGTGGGGGAAAGTAGCCTGAGGTCCTCTTGGTTTGCCTATGCTGGCCTGGGACCATGCCTTCAAGAGCCAGGGAATGGCTATTGGGACCCCAGTATTCTCAATGTACCATGTTCATTGTACCATGTCTCAGTTCCACAAGTAGGAGTTGGGTGGAAGAAGGGAGCCCCCACATTTTGACTACACTTTCCCTTCAACAACAGGCAGCCAGTGGTGGAGTGAGAAACACATGTCCTCCTCCTGAGAAGAAAGACCTCCTGCTGGGAGCTGGGGGAAGAGAGAGCCCTGTGTTCTTGGCTGCAGCAGTCTCAAGTGGAGTCTCTGCCTGACTAAGCTGGGAGCGGGGAGAGTATTTATGGATGACTTACTTTTCTTATGGAATTTTCATATATTTTCTTGAGTAGATGTTTTTTCATTTGCTGTTTGCACTTAGGGCCATTTCTAGAGGATTTAGTTGCTTGCTGTTTAATAATTTTCACCAGTTTCACAGGAGTGAGTCAGTAGAGTTCTTCACACTGTCACACCACCATTCATAGTTGTTCTTGACAATTGTCCACTAACCTGGCATATGGAAATTGGTACAACTCAAGCCAGTAAGAGAATCTCTTGATTCATTATGGGAATTCAGGGTCCTTCAGGCACCCATTTAAACAAAACTCTTTTTATAGAGAGGGCTGTCTAGATAATGTGAGATCAGAGATACTCTACAGTGGTCCCCAACTTTTTGGTACCAGGGACTAGTTTCATGGAAGACAAATTTTCCATGGACTGGGGCAGGTTGGGGGTGGTGGGGGTGTGGGGAGGAGACAGAGCTCAGGTGGTGATGTGAATGATGGGGAGTGGCTGTAAATACAGATGAAGCTTTGCTTGCCTGCCAGCTGTTCACCTCCTGCTATGCCCTCCCTGTTCGTTCCTAAGTTTCATGGAAGAGAATTTTTTGGGCAGGAGTGGGAGTGGGGGGTGGGGTGGGGTTTGGTGGAGGTCTGCAATAGGCCAAAGACCAGTACCGGGGAATGGGGACCACAGCTCTAGGAGACCCAGCCCTCAGTTCAGTTCTTCCTAAACTTTGCACTATAATACAATGGCAACATTTTTTTGTCGTTCACAAATAGCACCTGTATTTAGACATTGTTCTTTTAAATCAGTCTTTATTTTATTTTATTTTTTTTAAATCAGTCTTGATGACATAATTTCTTTGGTTTAAGGTTAGAGTAGCTCAACAGCTAACATTTTAAATTGTCGCTCACCATCTGTTTATATTATCATTAATAGCCAAGCCAATAGGCTTGGGCAGTGAAGTTATAGAGTAATAGCAGAGCTCTGCATGTGTGGCCTTACCCTACCAGCACTTCACATGGAGCTGCCTGGATGGTCTAGAGGCAAATCTCTGTGCTTACTTGGCAATCTGTGACAGACAGGGATCCTTCAGTTACCACTGCTAAATACTTAACGTGTAAGCAAAAGGGAAGAAACCCTTTAGAACATTATTGTACAGGAAAGCATAAAATATCTATTTCCATTACACAAGATACTCATATATCTTAAAGAAATTATATATATTATTCTCTCTATAAATGAAGAGATACTTTGCCTACATAGGAAGCAAAACCATGTCAGTTAAGGACTTTTAACAAGTAAAGGTTTAAAAATAGAGAAAATGTTAACAACTTTGGTAATGTTGATGTAAGACAGAATTCTTAGGTTTTATTTTATACTATCATGTTAATCATTCAGATCTGATTTTTCTGTATCTTTAACTGGATTTAGAATATCAAATGTTGGCCGGGCGCTCACGCCTGTAATCCTAGCACTCTGGGAGGCCGAGGCGGGTGGATCGCTCGAGGTCAGGAGTTCGAGACCAGCCTGAAAAAGAGTGAGATCCTGTCTCCACTAAAAATAGAAAGAAATTATCTGGCCAACTAAAAATATATATAGAAAAAATTAGCCGGGCATGGTGGCGCATAGCTGTAGTCCCAGCTACTTGGGAGGCTGAGGCAGAAGGATTGCTCAAGCCCAGGAGTTTGAGGTTGCTGTGAGCTAGGCTGACGCCACGGCACTCACTCCAGCCCGGGCAACAAAGCGAGACTCTGTCTCAAAAAAAAAAGGATATCAAATGTCAAGAAAATATCCTACTACTCTTAGCTATGATATGTAAATGCCTTTTTCATTAAAGGCTTTGTTCCCCTCCCTTTTCATAGCACCAGGACTATACAGGGATTTTCAAAAGTCTTTAGATTAAAAAGTCTTTCCAGTTTTTAGTTGCAAATGAGTTTGTTGTTTTGCTAGAATAGTCTTGCCAACTGTTTTCTTTTTGGTGGTAAAGAATGTAAGTTTTTATCATGGAACTCTCAAACAGCTCAGTTCCATGCAATATGCATCTGAATGCACATTGGGCCAGCTACATTGGGTATTACTAATAGTATTCACTTCTTCAGGAAATAATAGCTATTTTAAAAAGGGGGTAGAGGAAAGGAAGAGAACAAAAGGAAGAAGAAGGAATAATTCTTCTAAGGACATAGTTCAGTCTTGGGATATATGCAGATGAAAATTTCCCCCCTTTTTATTGTAAGAAATGTTTGAAAATCATCTGTCTGGCAGATCATACATCATGCTTGACCTTGTCATTTTAATGCAGTAGTAAATAAAAAACAAATGTTTTTTTTTTTCTTTGAAGGTATGGTTATGACATTTTGCAGAAGTATTTTCAGTAAGTTGAATTAAAGATAGTAAGTATTTCTTCCTGTTTTGACTACTGTCATTGTGTAGGGGAGAGACAGCATACCATAGACTTGGTTTAATTACCCTATTGGTATTCACTGTGACATCTGGTGGCATTGATGAGCTCACCTGATGGACCACAAAGAACCCTGATTTATGAACCCATAATTGGGTTTCCAATAAACATTTGTCAAAATAATGTATTAGTTCAAACCAAAGCCTTTTTTATTTATTCATATAAAAGAGCACTTAACTTTCAACATAGAATTGTCTATCATCAAAAACACTCTATAAATGAATCAAATTTATGAAGACATGGTTCTAGAGGGCGACCACTCAAAGACTAGAGCTTATTTTAACTCTTAAGAGGATTTAGTATTCTACTTGTTTTTACCATATTCTTTCATATTTTTATTTTCAAATAATGCATATTTTAACATTTACACATTAAGTTACTTGTTACAGAATGAATGTAATGATCTTTTAAAATATTTATTCAGTTATCAAGCTAGTATATCTTTAGAAGTCACCATTCTATAATAACTATTTCAAATTCTATTAGGACAACATATTTTTATCTGTTCTTACTCAGTTTACTTCTAAGTAAGAACAAAACATACACTGCCCTGAAACTACTTTGTAAAGTGAATTTTACACTTGTAGAGTGAATTATTACAAGGCAATTTATGAAGCATTATTTTAATATTTAGTAGTCACTGTCATCTTTTTTATTGTGGTAAAATATTAATGTATAGAACATAAAATTTACCATTTTAACCACTTTTCTAAGAGACAAGATCTCTCTATGTTGCCCAAGTTGGCCTTGGACTCCTGGGTTCAAGTGATCCTCCCACCTCAGCCTCCTGAGTTAGTTGGGACTACAAGGTGTGCACCACCATGGTGGGCTCATTTTAACTATTTTAAGTGTATAATTCAGTGGCATTAAGTACCTTCACAATTATATAACTGTCACCACTATTCATTTCCTGAACTTTTTTTTTATCATTCCAAACAGAAACTGTGTACCCATTAAACTCAGTCACTTCCTGTTCCCTTTTCTTCCAGCCCCTTGTAACCTCTGTTCTACTTTCTGTCTCTATGAATTTGACTACTTTGGGTACCTCATATAAGTAGAATCATACAGTATTTGTCCTTTTGTGTCTGGCTTATTTCACTTACAATGTTTTCAAGTTTCATCCATGTTGCAGTACGTATCAGAATTTCACTCCTTTTTATGGCTACTATTGCATTGAAGGTATATACCACATTTTGTTTACCCATTCATCTGTTGATGGACACTTGGGTTATTTACACCTTCTGGCTATTGTGAATAATGCTGCTATGAATATTTGTGTACAGATATCAGTTCAAGTAACTGCTTTCAATTCTTTTAGAGTAGAATTATTGGATTATATGGTAATTCTGTGTTTAACTTTTTTAGGAACCTCACTATCCCTTTTTAAAACTGTATTAAAAGTATCATTTCTTTTGTTCAGTATTAGAGTCATTCCAAGTCATGATATTTTTTAAAAAATGTTAATATATAAACAGGTTATGTTCAGATGTTCACATCAATAAGTATTTAAAGACAACTGTGTTCCAGATACAGTGCTAACCATTGATGTCATAAAGGTAAATAAGATCAGATCCCTAATTTTAAGGGACTCTTATAGTTCCTAAGTCTAAGGAAAATTCAGTCATTAGTAATAGTCTCAAGTCTGCTGTAAAACTTGAACTTTATTTAAGAAGCAGAAATAAGTTTTTCCATAGTTTTGTTATCCTTTTAACAAAAATATGGAGACAGTATTGAAATTATGAACTTTATGTTGCATACTTTTGGTTGATCTCATCTTGTAATCAGATCCTGAATAATTTTGTGATTAGAGGATTTAATTGTATAGTAATTCCTGCAATTTACATGATCTGAATAAAAGGAATCTCAGCCTAGGATCTGTGGAAATAGGTTAGAAGAGGGAAAAATTGTGGGCTGTAAGGTAAACTAAGGGGTTCCTGCTGGGATAGTCTCTGCCTAGAATTTCAGTGAAAGCCCAATATATCTAGGGGTAGAACAAGGTTTACCACTTCTTTAGATGCATGATGATTAATTTTGAAAAATGTCCTGAGCCAGTGGCCTTGCTTACTTAGTGCACATGTTTATGGGCCCTTCTGGGCCTTTGCAAGATAGAGCAGGGATCATCCTGCTAACATTCTTTAAGATAACTCCAGGGTATTTGTGAGTTCATATTCTGCTGCTTTCAGCATTTCTACAGAGTTGGGCGTGATGTCAAGACCCCCCTGTAGGCTTCACCTGAAATAGAATTTGAAAAGTTATGGCTGGCTGCTCTGGCCCTTGGGAGGTCTCAGTAATGTTATTCTTCTATTTGTAATACATCATTTTCATAAATAATACACATATTCAATTTATAGGTATTTGAATTTTTTTCTCCATTTGCTGGTAATGTTCAGAATAAGTGTTTCAACATTCTGATCTAAAAGGAAATTTCAGATTAAAAAGCAGATGTAGAACTCATTTCTGAAAGAAAAATTCTTTTTTTCCTTGTCATAATAGATATAAGAACAGTGAATTGTCTCTGTCCCCAATTTGAAGTAGAAATGCAAACAGTGGTGTTTCCCCTATTCAAATTAATATTCAAGTATATTGAGAGAGGGGGACTTATACCCTGGCCTTGTGCTGGTCCTTGGGTATATACTCACTGATAACTGGTGAGCTAGATTTAGTGGACTCCATCCCTCGGCAATATATTGACATTTGCTCCTGGAGTCTGCAAATGATGTAATTACTGACAGAACTGTAGACTCAGAGTTTTTAGGACCTGGTGGTCCAACTTGTCTGGCATGGCTTTACCTTGACTCCCACTGGTGCTGCATCTGTGCCAAGTCTCCAACATATACTGCAGATAGCACTGAGTCCTATAGCCTATATGAGTTCTCCTTGCTCCTCACCATAAAAGGCCCTATGTTATGACAGCTGTCTTGGTACCTTCTCATTCTTTCCTCCGGGTCATGTGGAAAACTTCAAGTTTACTCTACCAAATGAGAGATTAAGAATGATAATTAGGCCCTCTTTCTGCTTGGCTATCTTTTTCTGTCCTCTTTACTCTTCTAGGGTTATACCGCCTTGTACAGCAGTTTTGTTCTTGAGTCCTAAAAGGCAAAAAAAGCCCTTCTATTCTCACCATTCCTTTCATCTTATCTAAAAAAGTTTCTCCTTTCTGGGACTTCAGCTTGGAATGGGTAGATCAGGAAATGTACTTGTTTTCTTTGCTGTTTCCCCTCTCTCTGTCTTCCTTTCTCTCCTCAAAATTCACCAGCAAAGGAAGGAATAGGCACTTCTTGCTGTCTTGTCTGGACCTGTTCTATTATAAAAATCTGTGATCAAGTTGGCCACATCTGGCTCTTCATTCATTAAAGATGGAGATAAAGGAATTTAGAAAATCCTTTCCTCTTATACAAAGGCCAACATTCAAGACTATTTTCTATTCCGGTTCACTTGAAAATTTTACTTTGTGGTCCAAGTGATTGCTAACTTTTATTTCTCTTTATATTAATATGGTAACAATCCTTATCTCTTCACCTCACTTCCTAAGGAAGGTGAATACCTTAGGATGTCTATAAACAATGTAAAAGAGGAAAGCTTATTAACGTACTTTAAAAAATTATGCTTGTTACCTATGGATCAAGTGACTGTTTTAGTCAACCTGGCTTGCTTATGATATTGATTGAAGAAAGGGTTGGTCTAGTTCAGAAGAAAATGTGGCCTATGCTCTTTGCTAGCATTGTAATAGCTGAAATGTTTCTTACCTCTGTCCACTAATGATACCTTGTGGATTGACCTTTCGAGAACCCATTCTCACTTGTCAAGCCCTGTTTCTTGCAATTTGGGTAAAGCAGTTGGTCTGATCCTGTTGTAGTATGAATCTGCCAGGGTGTGGCAAAAAGAGAATTATAGATATTGACAAGATCTTTATAAGAATTACTTTTGAAAAATTAATTAAAATTGGTTTATTAAAAAAACCTGTAAAGATTTTCTACATGAGATTCAGATAAATCATATAAAACAAAAATGTTTTGTCTGTCATGTATAATGCACTGTATTTTTATAGCTAGACCTTATATAATAAGATGGTCCAGCCAAGTACCAAATTTATATTTCACATGAGAAATTAATACCATAACACCATGAGAATTTCTTATCTTCACATAATTAAAATGTGTTTTCTCTACAAGACAATAAACAACTTGAGACCAGGATTGTATCTTACTCACTTTTGTTATCTGGAATCTAATATGATAATTGGAACATTGTAAATGCTTAAAATATGTTTTCTGTCTGTCTAGATATTTTCTGATCTCTGAACAGATTTATGGAAGAGAACATAAAGGAAATGATGTACATCTCTTTTTAGTGTTGTATGCTTGGGACAATACTTTATGACAAAGGAGCCTACTTATTTGAATTTCAACTTGTGTTTACTCTACAATGATTTTGAATAGCCCAGTTAAATGATAGACAGGGACAGTTGGGAGAGAAACAGATTTCTTGGCAATCCAATCTAGTTTAAAACACCATGAAATGCCTTGGTTATTACATCTTCCACTAGCTAACAAGCCAGGAATCTTATAACATTGTGACACTGACAAGAGTTGAAAAATGTTTGCTGTGCAAGGTTTCATTTTGATGCACTGCAGTACTCTTGATTGTGATATCTCATAGTCATATAATTATACTGAAATAACATGGCAACTTTTTTATTATTACTGTTATGTACAAAATGTAGACCCTTTGAGAAGATGAACGGCAAAATCAGTTCTTTGATTTCTAGTTTTCTGGTGATTTCTAGTTATGGGTTGCAAGTCTTTGCTTTTTAGGTCTTGAAATGTTTCAGCCTTCCCAATTTTCTAGCCAGACATAAAGTAAAGGAGTGTTTGGTATAAAAGTTTAAAGGATCTTAATGGCAAAGATAAAAAGTTGTTGGTTTCAGTTGAATAGTGTTTTGAAAATTATTATTTTTAAATGCTATTTTCCATTGGCTTGAAGAGAAATAAATATATCATGAAAATATTAAATTAAAAGGTTATTTGTGCATGTAATAGAAATGTATATTTGTGATAAACATATTACATAGTCATTGTACTATAACATGAGTCTTATTACTTTGTAAAAGGCCCCAATATTATGATTACTAAGTGCTCAGAAATGTTCTTTCAGTGATTATAAACAGATCTGACCAATAGATACAGTGAGGTAAGTAGTTTATAAGTGTCTTTGAGGGATTTTTGGTTTGGGTTGCCCAACCGAAAGAGGACATTTGGCATGTTTATTGATGTGGGTGTGCAGGGCAGCAGGGCTATGGCCTAATTCAGTTGGAGAATATGCATTAACAAATTGGCTCTGTCAATGATGGATTATGCCTGAAAGAAGTTAGCCTGAATGCAGTCTGCTGGCCATGGTCATAGAGTAGCACAGCTTTTTTTCTTCCTCCCATCAGGCTGACTTTTCTCTTGGCTGAGCACATAACAAGCTCCACATGCAAAACTGGATGATCCTGGTTGTTGTAAAGTGGCCTCAACTTGTGTATTTTGGGAAAGGGGAGAAGCCCTTGGATTAATGTTTTTGTGTTTTTTGGAATGTGTGTGGATCAGACTTTGGGAAGGAAATTGATAGCATCATGGTGAAATGTTGGCATACCATTTCTAAATTCCATTTGTCAGTTAAAAAGGGGAAGTGTTCAGGGTCAAAACAGTGTTTTATTTGCTACCTACAATAGCAATGAATCAACAAAATGAGTATGTCATTGCAATATTTGGAATCGAAGCCCAGCGTGAAGTAAGGGCATTTAATTTGTTCTGAAACCACTTGGTTGCAATGGACTCCTCATTTTTTTGTAATCTTTGTTAGGTTAAGTAAGAAGTCAGAGCTTGCCTGTTAGAATAGGGATATTCTCATGTAAAGTAAAAGTATGGAGATTTAAAATCTAGAGCAGTGATCCCTAGAAATGGTTTTATAACATTCTCTTTAATATAATAATACTCTTATGTGATAATACTTCTTGATTTTTCTTTGCACAAGTCATCTTTAACAGAACATCTCTTCATTGCTGTTATACCTCTAATTTCATACACAATGGAAAATTCTCAACTGATGATTTGCCAGATTTCACTTTTAGTACCAATAAGACCTTATGTTTCTAAGAGAAATAGCATATGAACTGTGCGATCAATGGATTTATTATTGAATGGGCTAAAATATGCTTTGTAATAAAGAATACCTAAATCTCAGTGACTTAACATGACAAAGGCTTAATTTTTACTCACACTACATGCCCAAAAATGATTAGCAGGATCCCTGTCATATACACCCAGGGACACTGGTCAACAGAGATTCTATTTTGATAGATACTTCCTTATTAATAATTCTGTGGAAGAGGGAACATGTTAAATTATGCACTGGCTCTTAAAGCTTCTACCCTGAAGTAGTACACTTCATTCACATTTTATTGGAATGTGAATGAAGCAAGTCAACATTTGCCTACCCTTGGGTTTTAAAAGTTTTTTCTTTTGTTTTCTTCTGGAAGCTCTATAATTTTTAACTTTTAGGTCTATGAACCATTTTGGGTGACTTTTTTTTTTGTGTGTGTGTGTAATAAGACATAAGGGTTTAGTTTCATTTTTTCCCGTATGGATTTCTAGTTGTTCCAGCACAATTTGTTAAAAGGACTGTCCTTGCCCCCATTGAATTACCTTGATACCTTTGTAAAAAAAGAATTAACCCTATATGCATGGGTCCATTACTGGGTTGTCTATTTTTTTTTGTTTGTTTGTTTTATGGGTGGTCTATTCTGTTCTTTTTTTTCTACCTATTTTTCCTTAGGCCAATGTACACTGTTCTGATTAATGTAGTTATATTGAAATAAATAGTGTAAGTTCTGTAACTTTGTTCTTTTTATAAATTGTTTTCACTGTTTTATGTCTTTTATATTTCATTATAAATATTATAATCAACTTGTCAGCCTTTAAAAAAAGCCTGAAGGGATTTTGATTAGTAAGGCATTGAATCTTTGGATCCATTTTGAGAGGGGAAAGTTTACACCTTAACACTGCTGAGTTTCCCAGTATCTCCTCATTTATATAGATCTTTAATTTTTCTTAGCCATGTTTTATAGTTTTGAATGTACATATTTTATTAAATTTATCCTTATTTTATGCTATTGTAAAATTTCCAAATTTTCTAAATTTCATCTTCTAATTGTTCATGTGAGGAGATATAAATACAACTGAGTTTTGTGTATTGATCTTCTATTCTGCAAAATTCCTAAATTCACTTCTTAATTCCAGTAGCTTTTTTGTAGATTTCTTAGTATTTTCTAATTTAGTTTCTTTAATTGATATTGGGGCTATTCATATTTTTTTCTCTTTTCTAGAATAAGTTTTGGTGATGTCTTTCAAGAAATTTGTTCATGTCATTTAAATAATCAAAAAATTTTTAATAATCTCTTCTTTTACATGCCTATATGATCTTAGTGATTTTTCTTTTTTTAATCATAATACTAGTAATTGTCTTATCTGTCTCTTTTTGAGCTAGAGGTTTTTTTTTTTTTAATTTTATTGAACTTTCAAAGACCTGGCTTATATTTCATTGATTTGTCTCCTGTTTGTCTCTATTTTATTGTATTCCACTTTCATCTTTATTATTTTTTCTACTACTTATTAATATTTGGGTTTAATTTTCTCTTTTTTCCTAGTTCCTTAGGTTAGATGAGTAGATAATACACTTTTTAACCTTTCTTCTTTTCTAATATAAGCATTTAAAGGTATAAATTTCCCTCTAAACATTGCTTTAGGTGATCCAACCAATTTTGACATGTTGTGTTCTCATTTTTCATTAATATTTCCTAAGTTCCTTGTGATTTTTTAAATTTTTAATTATTATGGGTATGTAACAGTTGTATATCTTTATAGGGCACATGTGATGTTTTGATATAGGCATACAAAGTGAATTAATAAAATCAGGGTAATTGGGGTATCCATCACCTCAGGCATTTAACATTTCTTTGTGATAGGAACATTCCAATTCCACTCTTTTTGTTATTTTTAAACTATACCCTATTTTATTGCTGATTATATTCACTTTGCTGTGCTATCAAATATTGTTCATTCTATCTAACTATATTTTTGCACCCGTTAACCATCCCCAATTTATCCTCCACCCTCCCTGCTACCCTTCCCAGCCTCTGATAACCATCATTCTGCTCTCTGTCCCAGTGAGATCAATTGTTTTTAATATTTAGCTCCCACATATGAGTGAGAACATGCAAGATTTGTCTTTCTGAGCTTGGCTTATTTCACTTAACATAATATCCTCTAGTTCCATCCATGTTGTTTCAAATGGCATGATTTCATTCTTTTTTTGTGGCTATATAATATTCGGTGTGTATATGTACCAAAATTAGCAGCAAGGTTTGATGTTACTATTCCAGCAATATTAGACCATTTGAGGCAAATCGGCAAGGTAAAGAAGCTGGATAGATGGGTTCCACATAATTTAAAGGAGCGTCAGAAGAGAAATGGTCCAGAAGCTTGCCTTTATTTGTTGTCACGACATAAAGGTGAACACTTTCTACACCATATTGTTACATGTGATAAAAAATGGATTCTTTTTGACAATTACAAGCATTCAGCATGATGGTTGGATGAAGACAAAGTGCTGAAACACAGTCCAAAACTGAATAAATTTGTTTATTCCTGTAGTGTAAAAATCCATGCTTCAGGATTCAACGAACTCTTGGAAAGCATTTTCTACATGTTGCTGGTTGTGGAAGCGTTTGCCCTGCAAAAAGTTTATTGAGATGCTTGAAGAAGTGGTAGTCAGTTGGTGAGAGGTCAGGTGAATATGGCGGATGAGGTAAACCTTCATAGCCCAGTTAGTTCAACTTTTGAACCATTGGTTGTATGATGTGCGGTTGGGTGTTGTTCGTGAAGAATTGGGCCCTTTCTCTTGATCCATGGTGGCTGCAGACGTTGTAGTTTTTGGTGCATCTCATTGATTTGCTGAGCATACTTCTCAGATGTAATGGTTTCACCAGGATTCAGAAAGCTGTAGTGGATCAGACTGGCAGCAGACCACCAAACGGTGACCATGACCTTTTTTTGGTGCAAGTTTGGCTTTGGGAAGTGCTTTGCAGTGTCTTCTCAGTCCAACCACTCAGCTGGTTGTGGCTGGTTGTCACATAAAATCCACTTTTTGTTGCACATCACAGTCCGATTGAGAAATGGCTCGTTGTGTACAAGAAGAGAAGATGACGCTTCAAAATGACAATTTTTTTGATTTTTGGTCAGCTCATTAGGCACCCACTTATTGAGTTTTTTCACCTTTCCAATTTGCTTCAAATGCCGAATGACTGTGCAATGGTCGACCTTGAGTTCTTCAGTAACTTCTTGTGTAATTGTAAGAGGATCAGCATCAATGATTGCTCTCAATGGATCATTGTCAACTACCGATGGCCAGCCACTGTACTCCTCATCTTCAAGGCTCTCCTCTCCTTTGCAAAACTTCTTGAAACACCACTGTATTATAGGTTCGTTAGCAGTTACTGGACCAAATGCATTGTTAATGTTGAGAGTTGTCTCCACTGCTTTATGCCTGAACTCGAATAAGAAAGTCACTCAAATTCGCTTTTTGTCTAACATCATTTCCATAGTCTAAAATAAATATAAAATAAACAGCAAGTAATAAGTCATTCATTAGGATAAAAAATAACATGAGAAGTGTGCATTAAAATGATGTATAACATAGCCACATTTATTTAAGAATGTATTCCATTATCAAACAGCAAATTTCAACAATGCTAAAACCACAATTATTTTTGCACCAACCTAATGCAACATAGATCTCTTACTTATCACAGGATACCTTGAAATAATGTTATGCTCCTTCTTGGATAATGTAAAAATCTTACAACAGTATAATTCCATTTTTCATTTCCATCCTTTGAATTACTATTTCCATTCATTTTAGTTTTACATGATTACAAATCCTAAAATACATTATTATTTTTGCCTTAAATGGTCAATTATCTTTAAAGAACTTAAATAAGAAAAATCCTTTTGGCCAGGCGCGGTGGCTCACGCCTGTAATCCTAGCACTTGGGAGGCCGAGGTGGGCGGATTGTTCGAGCTCAGGAGTTCGAGACCAGCCTGAGCAAGAGCGAGACCCCATCTCTACTAAAAATAGAAAGAAATGATCTGGCCAACTAAAAATATATAGAGAAAAAATTAGCCGGGCATGGTGGCACATGCCTGTAGTCTCAGCTACTCGGGAGGCTGAGGCAGGAGGATTGCTTGAGCCCAGGAGTGTGAGGTTGCTGTGAGTTAGGCTGATGCCACGGCACTCACTCTAGCCTGGGCAACAGAGCGAGACTCTGTCTCAAAAAAAAAAAAAAAAAGAAAAAAAGAATACTCAATAAATGTTTAAAAAAAAAAAAAAGAAAAAGAAAAATCCTTTTATATTTACCCCAGTATTTATCATCAGTTCCAGGGATCTTCATTATTATGTGTTCATCTATGTATTTGTGACTTATTGTTTTCCTTTTGTCCGAAGAAGTTCCTTTAACATATCTTGTATTGCAGGTCTTTCTCTAAGCTGTTCCCTTCTTTTAAAAATATCCAGACTTCCAGTTCCAAAATGACACTGTAGAAGCAAGCTGGCTTCATTCCCACCTCCCAGAAAACCCCAAAGAAATACTATCACCAGAAATATTTCAGAACTCAAATATGAGGATGAGACAGTTCTGAGAGCCACAGGAAAGTGAAAAAGACTCCAAGAAGACTATAAGAGAATTGGACTTCCACATTTGTGAAACCCCTCCTCCCATTCTGTCCAGCACCAAGCACATGGAAAATTTCTCCCCAATTTACTGTTTCTATACTGGAAAAAGTGAGCTTGAGGTGTACAACCAGCTTCTCCACCATATTGGGTTCTCTGGCAGGAGACCTATCCCTGTATTAACTCATGGGAAGCATTGTAAGTGTCTGAAGGGAGAAATATCCCTGAGGACAGGTAGAGACTAAGAGGGGAGGCGGGACTACTATCCCCAGCTCTGGAAACTCTGCTCTATGACTCAGCCAAAGGAGACACCAAGTCACAGTGGCTATTTAGCAGCACCATGCTGTAGGAGGTTCATCTCAGAGGTCCCCTGGGCACAAACCTCTAGCCAGACTTCCCACACTGCTGGGATATCCCAGCAAACAATCCTTAAAAGAAATCAAGAAAACAATATGTTTTACAATAGCTACAAAGACTATAAAATACCTGGGACTCAATTTAACCAAAGAAGTAAAAGATCTATATAAGGAAAACTATAAAACACTGATGAAAGAAATTGAAGAGGACACACACACAAAAAATGGAGAGATATTCCATGCTCATGTATTGGAAGAATTGATATTGTTAAAATGACAATATTACCCAAAGCAATTCATGGATTCAATTCAGTCCTATCAAACTCCTAATAACATTCTTCACAGGAATAGAAAAATATCCTAAAATTTATATGGAACCACAAAAGACACCAAATAACCAAAGTAGTCCAGAGCAAAGAGAACAAAGCTGGAGGCATCACACTACCTGACTACAAAATTTACTGCAAAGCTATAGTAAACAAATCAGCATGGTACTGGTATAAACACATACACATAGATCAGTGGAACAGAATAGAGAACCCAGATATAAATCCATGCATTTACAGCCAACTCATTTTCAACAAAGGTGCCAAGAATATACAATGGGGAAAGGAGAGTCTTTTCAAAAAATAGTGCTGGGAAAACTGTATAACTATATACAGACGAATAAAACTAGGTCCCTATCTCTCACCATACACAAAAATCAAATCAAAATGCATAACAAATTTAAATATATGATGCCAAACTATAAAACTACTAGAAGAAAACATTAGGGAAGCACTTCTGGACATTTGTCTGGAAAAAGATTTTTTTTTTTTTTTTTTTGGTAAGAACTGAAAAAGCACAGGCAACCAAAGCAAAAATAGACAACTGGGATCACATCAAGCTAAAAAGCCTGCACAGCAAAGGAAACAAACAACAAAGTGAAGAGACAACCCACAGAAAGGGAGAAAATAGTTACAAACTATCTATCTGACAAGGGATTAATAACCAGAACATATAAGGAGCTCAAATAGCTCAATAGAAAACAAAACAAATAATCTGATTAAAAATGGGCAGAAGATCTGAACAGACATTTCTTAAAACGAGACATACAAATAGCTAGCAGGTATATGAAAAAATGCTCAATATCACTAATCATCAGGGAAACGCAAATCAAAACCACAATGAGATATCTCACCCCAGTTAGAATAGCTATTAGCCATAGTTGTGACAGAGACCATATGTGGTGATCTCATTGCTTCCCACTACTGTTTAGTGTACTAAAAATTGCAGCGATGCAGTTATAACTTGATAGCATTTTGCTTACCACGTATCACTGTACATTACATTATATTTACTTTTTTATTACCAGTGCGTTCCTGTCATGTCAAAGCAAGAAAAGGAGAAAAAGTGGGCCTTGAATATCATGCTTTTAATGTTCAGTAGAGTTTAGATTATTTTGTTAACAAATTAGATGGTAAAGCATTGTGTTTATTATACAATCACATTATAGCTGTGCTGAAAGAATGCATCATACATTGACATTATCAGATTATTCATCACAATATTCCAAATACATAGGAAAGCAACTGTGAGAAAAATTAGAAAATTCAATATGGAATATCTTATTACAGCAAAATTTCTTTCCAAAAGTAAAAAATGAGACTGCAGTCAAAGTAAGTTTCTGAGAGGTTCATTTGTTAGCCAAACAAGGGTTACTGATGGCAAATTAATTAAATCATGTTTGATTGTAGCAGCTGAAGAAATGTGTGCTTCTGGTGAATTGAAGACATTGGGAGCAACATCAGTAGTCAGTGAAAAAACAAGACAAATGATTTCAAGTGGTTTTCCTTGGCTTTTGATGAGTCGAGACATGCTATTGATATTCCTTAATTGCTGATATTCCAAATTGTTGATTTGAAGAATTAATACCAAGTTTGAAATGATAAAGAATTAGCCCCATGAATAATCTGCCTGCAACAACTACAGGTGAGAATACCTTCAAATAAATTGAGATAACACTATCAGTATAATCTGAAGTGGTATCTCCTAAAATGTGTTATAATTGATGGCGATGAAAAATGTGTGGAGCAGGAAAGTCTTGGTTGAACAAATTAACCAAGCTTTCGAAAATGAAAAGTGTTTAAAGCTTTGGTTATTCAGCAGGTACTTGGAAGAGAATATTTGAATTGATAATGTGTTATTGAAATAGTAGTATAACAGTTGAGTTCATTCACTCTCATGGACTTAACCATTGTCAGTTCTGTGAACTTTTGTCAGAAACAGAATGTCCTAACTTGTCCTTCCACACAGCAGTTCAATGACTTAGCAGTGGTAACATTTTAACATGATTTTTTGAGCTCAGGGCCAAGATAGGATTTCAAGAGAAGAACCTCCTTGAATTGCTACTATTAAACATCAAATGACTTTGGAAATTAGTTTTAGCTGCACCTTAACAAAGTTTCTTAATGAATTCAACCTAAAATTACAAGGAAAACAGCATTTACATGAGAAATTTATACTGACACAAAGTCATTTTGATTTTCGTTGTTTGAATTGCAAGTAATGTCAAACTGCCTTGTACTCTTCCTGAGATGCATAAGTTAAAACAAAAATATCTTCATTTCTACAGAAATTTGTAGCAGATTTATTTTCCAGCATTGTTTGGAACATGATACAAATGCAAAGGAGATTCCATATTTCAAAATCCATTTAACTGTGCAACTGAGGAGCTTCCACCTACCCTTCAGATGGAAGTAATTATTCTGTGATGTAATGATATGCTAAAAAGAAAACATCGAAAGGACCTAACAGAATTTTATAAATGGCTTCCAAGTGATAAATATACTCAATTAAAATCATATGATTGTGGATCGATATCAATCACTATTTGGCAATGCTTATTTGTGTGAAAAGACATTTTCAATGATAAAATCTGTAAAATCTCATCACAGATCAGCATTAACAGATGTACATTTGCAATTAATCTTTTAAAATTTATTTTTTTGTATTGAGATATAATTCACATATAACATTCATTATTTTAAAGTGTAAAATTCAGTTTTTTTACTATTTTCACAAGGTTATACAACCCTCACCACTATCTAATTCCAGAACATCACATCAGATCCAAAAGAAACCCCATACCTGTTAGCAATCACTAATTTTCCCCTTTCCCCATACACTGGCAGCCATTAATCTACTTTGTATCTCTATGGATTTGTTTATTCTGAACATTTTAAATAATTGGAATCATATACTATGTGGCCTTTTGTGTCTGACTTTTCATTTATTATGTTTTCAAGGTTCATCCATGGTATGGAATGTATCAGTACTTCATTCCTTCTTACCATTGGATAACTTTCCATTGTATGGATGTACCATATTTTGTTTATCCATTCATCAGTTGAGGGAAATTTGAGTTGTTTCCACATTTTACTATTATGAATAATGTTCCTATAAACATTCATGTACAAGGTTTTTTGTTTGAACACCTATTTTCAATTCTTTTTTTTTTTTTTTTTTGAGACAGAGTCTTGCTCTGTCACCTGGGCTAGAGTGCCGGAGTAGTAGTGTCAGCCTAGCTCACAGCAACCCCAAACTCCTGGGCTCAAGTGATCCTCCTGCCTTAGCCTCCTGAGTAGCTGGGACTACAGGTGCGCAGCACGACGCTGGCTAATTTTTCTATTTTTAGTAGAGATGGGGTCTTGCTCTTTCTTAGGCTGGTCCCGAACTTCTGATCCTTGGCCTCCCAGAGTGCTAGGATTACAGGCATGAGCCACCATGCCGGGTCCTATTTTCAACTCTTTTGGTTATGTGCAGTGGAATTGCTGGGTGCTAAAAAAATTATAGCCATCCTAGTTGGCATAAAGTAGTATCTCATTGCAGTTTTGATTTGCATTTCTTCAACAACTAAAGATGTTCAGCATCTTTTCATGTGCTTATTTGACACTTGTATACCTTCTTTTTGGAAAAATACTGTTTAAATCCTTTCTACATTTTAAATTGGGTTATTTGTCTTTTTATTGTTGAGTTGTGAGTGAAAAATACACACTCTCTACTACTGGCTTTTAATGTTTAACAGAACAGGTGTCTTTTGAACTTAGTAACACAGATAAAAACAAGCTGAAAGAAATACAAAGTACAAAGGGTATTCTTAAGTAGCTCCTTTTGTGTAGATGGTCATAAGTCTTAAGACCAGTTTAAACTGTTTTAAGCTGCCTTAGTTGCCTTTACCCTTTAGTTAATTGTAGTACTGAAAAGTCCCCATCTAATGGCAAGTACTGCACATGCTTTGCCTGTATGGTATGTAAATATGTGATTTAAGAAAGGAAATTAAGGGTTGCCAGAAAGGAGTTTAAGGCTCTTTAAGTAGGTAGGCAGTGTAGATTTTACTCTCTGAACTCTTGCTGCCACCCAGGAGTGAGTGCCAGGAGGATTCCTATCTCGACTAGGAATGAGACCCTTGTGTAAGTAACCAACCTCTAATAAACTCATCTAACTTGCCAAGCTGGATATGTCTGAGTCATTTCTTTGGTCTCTCTGGCACCATCTCAGTTTGGAGGGCGGTTTTTCTTCACTGTCCTGGAATTTTCTGGAAACAAGTTTTAAAGGTTTATCATGCATTCTGGATACTAGACCCTTATCAGATATATGATTTGCAATATTTTCTTCCATTTTGTGGATAGTCTCTTCACTTTCTTTTTTTTTTTTTTTTTAGTTGACATGTATTAGTAATAATTATACATATTTATGGGATTCAGAGTGATATTTTCATATATGTATACAATGTGTAATGGTCAAATCAGGGTATTTAGCATATTCACCACCTCAAACATTTATCATTTCTTTGTGTTGGTGATCTAAATAATGTGTACACATGGGCATAGAATGTGAAATGATAGACATTGGAGACTCAGCAGGGTAGGAGAGCAGGAGGAGGCTGGGTGATGAGAAATTACTTAATGGGTACAATGTACATTATTTGGGTGATGGATACACTAAAAGCCCAGACTTCACCACTATACAAAATGCCCATATAACAAAATTGTACTTATACCTGTTAAATTTATACAAATAAAAAAAGAGAGGAAAACATTGCTCTTCTAGCTATTTGGGAATGTACAATAAATTGTTGTTACTTCTAGTTACCCTATAGTGCTATAGAACAGTAGAACTTATTCCTCTTATCTAGCTGTACTTTTGTATTTGTTAACCAACTTCTGGCTACCCCATTCTTCCCCCATCCTTCCTTCCTTCTAGTAACTACTATTCTACTCTCTACTTCTATGAGATCAACTTTTTTTAGCTTCCAAATATGCGTGAGAACATGTGGTATTTTTATTTCTGTGCCTAGCTTATTTGGCTCTACATAACATCCTCTAGCTCATCCATGTTGCCAAGAATGACAGAATTTTGTTCTTTTTAATGGTTAAATAGTATTCCACTGTGTGTATATACCTCATTTTCTTCATTCATTCATCTACTGATGAATACTTAGGCCGATTCATATCTTGGAAATTGTGAATAGTGCTGCAATAAACATGGGAGTGCAGTTATCTCTTTGATATAGTGATTCCCTTTCCTTTGGATATATACCCAGTAGTTGGGTTGCTGGATCATATGGTAGTTCTATTTTTAGTTTTTTGAGGAACCTCCAACTGTTTTTTATAATGGCTATACTAATTTACATTCTCACCAACAGTGTATCAGAGTACCCTTTTTTCCCAATCCTTGCCAGCATTTGTTATTTTTTTCTTTTTGATCATAGCTATTCTAATGGGGGTGAGATGATATCTCATTGTGGTTTTGATTTGTATTTCCCTGATGATTAGTAATGTTGAGCATTTTTTTATATACACGTTGGGCATTTGTATGTGTTCTTTTGGGAGTTGTCTAATCAGCTCATTTGCCTGAAGAGTACACTCTTGATAGGCATTTAGAATAATCTTTCCCCAAAAGTATGTTCTGCCAAAAAATGATTAGTTCCTTATAATATTTATGAGGGTTACTGGGGAAAATTGATCATAACCAAATAAATCAAGGGAGCACTGGGTTAAACAAACTTAAAGGTGTTTTACTGCAGGATCATTCAGTCCTTTATATGCAAATGTGCTTCCTGGTACATCAAGAATGTTGGCAGTGGGGATATAATATGCGGTGTTACCCATCTCATTTGACTGTGGAATTTTCTTTTCATTGAATTACTTACAGCACTTGTGTTCTACAACATACACTATTGGTTTAGGAAAATTTTTAAAAAGCCCTTGGTATGTAGTTAGAATTTTACAAGACACACTTACACACACAAGTATGATTGTAAATTATAAGCTCTAGACTCCTGCTTCCAAATACCTTGAGGAAAGTCTGTCTTTACTGGCTTCAGGTCCTGCAGAAGCTGTCACTATCACCTGGACTCAGGTTGAACTTTGAAGCCTGATGGAAAGCATGTAGGATTGAACCAGGACAGCTCCAATCGTAGACTCTTTGAGTGACCTTGAATTATTTGCTTTGCCATTTTGGGGTTTAGTCTTTCCCTCTGAAGAATGCCTTCTTGCCTACATTTTATTTTTATCGTATTTAATTTTTAATTATAAATTGACAATTTATAATTGTATGAGTTAATGGGTACAAAGTGATGTTATAATTTATGAATATAATGTGGAATAATTTAATCAAGCCAGTTAACATATCCATCACCTCAAATACTTAACATTTTTTGTGATGAGAACATTTGAAATTTACTCTTAGTTTTGAAATGTGCAATACTCTATTATTTACTATATTCAGCATACTGTGCAATAGAACTAAAAAAAATATTCCTTCTGTCTGAGATTTTGTACCCTTTGTCTGTCATCTCCCCATCCCTCCCACTCCCCCCAGCCTCTGTAACCACCACTCTACTCTCTGATTCTATGAGTTTAATTTTTTTAGATTCCATGTATAAGTGTGTATATGAAGTATTTGTCTTTCTGTGCTTGGCTTATTTCATTAAGCATAATGTTCTCCAATTCCATCCATGTTGTCATGAATGATAGAATTGCCTTCTTTTTATTAAGACTGACTACTATTCCATTGTGTATGCATACCACATTTTCTTTATCAATTTATCTGTTGATGGATGCTTGGATGGATTCCATAACTTGGTTATTGTGAGTAGTGCCGCAATGAACACAGGGGTGCAGACATCTTTTTGACAAATTGACTTCAAATCTTTTGGGTAAATACCCAGGAGTGGGACTGCTGTATCACATTGTAATTCTATTTTTAGCTTTCTGAAGTATCTCTATAGAGTTTTCCATAACGGCTATACTAATTTACATTCCCACCAACAGTGGAATGTTGAAACGCCAAGGGTTCCCTTTTCTTCACAACCTTGCCAACATTTGCAATCTTTCATCTTTTTTATAATAGCCATTCTGACAGGTATGAGATTATATCTCATTGTTGTTTTAATTTGCATTTCCCTGATGATTAGTGATATTGAGCATTTAAAATAAATCTGTTGGACATTTATATGCTTTGTTTTGAGAAATGTCTACTTATGTCCGTTGCCCATTTTTTAATTGAGTTTTTTGTTATTGAGTTCTTTGAGCTCCTTGTATATTTTAGATATGAACTCCTTACTGGTTGCATGGCTTGCAAATATTTTCTCCCAATTTGTAGGTTGTCTCTGCACACTGTTAATTGTTTTCTTGGCTGTGCAGAAACTTTTTATTTTAATGTAATCTCATTTGTCTATTTTTGCTTTTCTTGTCTGTGCTTTTTGGGTCAAATCCAAAAAATCATTGCTCAGACCATTTTTGTGTAGTTTTTCTCTTATGTTTTCTTCTGCTACTTTTGCAGTCTAACATAAGTCTTTAATCCATTTTGAGTTGATTTTTGTATATGGTGTGAGATAAGTGTCCAGTTTCATCCTTCTGCATGTGACTATCTAATATTCTCAGCACTGTCATTTTCCCATTATGTATTCTTGGTACTTTTGAAAATCAATTGACTGTACATGCATGGTTCATCTCTCAATTTCTTATTCTGTTCCATTGATTGATGGATCTATTTTTTTTGCCAATATCATGATGTTTTAATTACTATAGCTTTGTGGTATCGTTTGAAATCAGATCGAATGATCCCGCAGGCTTTATTCTTCTTGCTCATGATTGCCTTGGCTATTTGAGGATTTTTGTGGTTCCATATGAATTTTAGGATTGTTTTTTCTATTTCTATGAAAAATAACATTGGAGTTTTGATAAGGATTGCATTGAATCTGTAGATCACTGGATAGTATGAACATTTTAATAATATTAACGTTTTCAATCCAGGAATATGGTATATCTTTTATTTGTCATCTTCAATTGTTTTCATCAATGTCTTATTGTTTTTAGTGTACAGGTCTTTTACCTTTTTGGTTAAAATTATTCCTAAGTATTTTACTTTTTCTTGTAGCTTTGTAAGAGGGATTGTTCTCTTGATTTCTTTTTCAGATAGCTCATTGTTAGTGCCACTGCTTTTTTTTTTTTTTTTTTTTTTTT
>CM052438.1:73301771-73326252 GCA_028533085.1 Varecia variegata | reverse complement strand
TGGAGTCTTTAGGGTTTTCTATATATAAGATTATGTTGTCAACACACAGTGACAGTTTTGCTTTTTCTTTTTCTATTTGTATGTATTTTATTCCTTTCTTTTGCTCTGGAAGGGACTTCCAATATTATGTGACTAGAGGTGGTAAGAATGGGCATCCTTGTTTTGTTCCATCCAGATCTTAGAGGGAAGACTTTTAGTTTTTCACCATTGAGTATAATGTTAGTTGTGGGATTCTCATATATGGCCTTTATTGTGTTGAGGTAAATTCTTCGATACTTAATTTGGTAAAAATTTTTATTATGAAAGGATATTAAATTTTTTCAAATGCTTTTTGTGCATCTAATGAGACGATCATATGATTTTTGTGCTTCATTCTGTTAATATGATGTGTCACATTTATTGATTAGCATATGTTGAACCATCCTTGCATCCCAGGGATAAATAAATCCTGCCTGATCATGGTGGATGATTCTTTTAATGTGTTGTTGAATTTGGTTTGCTAGTATTTTGTTGAAGATTTTTGCATATATTTTCAACAATGTTAGTGGCCTGTAAATTTTTTCGTGTAATGTCTTTGTCTGGCTTTGATATCATGGTAACACTGGATTCATAAAAAGAGTTTGGTATTATTCCCTCCACTTTGATTTTTTGGTAGAGTTTGAGAATAATTGATTTTTTTGTCTTTAAATGTTTTTTAGAATTCAGCAGTAAAGCCATTAGGTCCTGGGTTTTTCTTTGATGAAAGACTTTTTATTACTGATTCAATCTCTTTACTCATTATTGATCTGTTCAGTTTCCATTTCTTCATGATTCATTCCTGGTAGGTTATATGTGTCTAAGAATTTATCCATTTCTTGTAGGTTATCCAATTTGTTGATATATAATTTTTATACCGTCTTATGATCCTTTGTATTTCTGTGGTATCAACTGTAATGTCTCTTCTTTTACATCTGATTTTATTCATTGAAGTCTCTTTTTTTTCTTAGTCTAGCTAAGATTCATCAATTTTGTTTATCTTTAAAAAATAAACTTTTAGTTTTGTCAATCCTTTTTTAAAAATTGCTTTTCTAGTCTGTATTTCATTTATTAATATTTCTGCTCTGATCTTTATTACTTCCTTCCTTCTGTTCACTTCAGGCTTAGTTTTTTTTTTTCCTTGTTCCTTGAGGTATAATGTTAGGTTGTTTATTTGAGATCTTTCTTCTTTTTAATGTAATTATTTATTGCTACAAACTTTCCTCTTAGAACTGTTTATTTTATATCCCAGAAGTTTTGGTATGTTGTATTTCTATTCCTTTTTTTTTTTTTTGGTCTGAAGGCATTTTTAATTTCCCTTTTAATTTCTTCAGTACTCAATAGTTGTTTAGGAGCATGTTGTTTAATTTTTGTGTATTTATAAATTTTCCAAAATTCCCCTTGGTATTGATTTCTAGTTTCATACCATTGTCGTCAGAAAAAAATGCTTTATATAATTTCAGTCTTACATTTGCTGAGGCTTTTTTTGTGCTCCAATATATGATCTATCCTGGAGCATATTCCATGTGTACTTCACAAGAATGTGTATTCTTCTGTAGTTGGATGGAATGTTTTGTATATGCTTGTTAGGTCCTTTTGGTGTAAAGTGTTGTTCAAGTCCAATATTCCTTATTAATTTTCTGTCTGGATGGTCTGTTCATTATTAAAAGTGAGATATTGAAGTCCCCTACTATTATTGTACTATAATCTATCTCTCCCTTCAAATCTTTTAATATTTATTTTATATATTAATATTAGGTTCTCTGATGGGTGTATATTTATTTATAATTGTTATTCTCCTTTTAATGAACTGAACTCTTTATTATTATATAAATCCTTCTTTGTCTCTTTTTACAGTTTTTCACTTGAAGTTTATTATACCTGATATAAGTGTAGCTATCTCTGCTCTCTTTTGGTTTCCATTTGCATGGAATATCTTTTTCTACTTCTTCACTTTCAGTCTATTTGTGTCCTTAAAGTAATTCTCTTACAGGCAGCATATAGTTGGGTCTTTTTTATTTTTAATGCATTCAGTCACTCTGTGTCTTTTTACTAGAGATTTTAATCCATTTACATTCAGGGTAATTATTGATAGATAAGAAATTGCTATTGCCATTTTGTTAGATGTTTTCTGGTTGTTTTGTAGGAATTTTATTTCTTTCTTCCAGTCTTACTGTCTTCCTTCATGGTTTGATAGTTTTCTGTAGTGGTATGCTTTGAATCATCCCTATTTTTGTTCTTTGCTTCTACAAAAGATTTTTGCTTTGTGGTTACCATGATGCCTGCATTGTAGAATATGGTTGGAATATTCGGAAACAAAGGTATTAACTATATTCTTAAGCAATCTTGGAAATCTTTTAAGTTTATAACTAATCCTGAAGTAAAGTTTATGTAGGTAAGGAAATAGGAGAGATAAATTTAATGCTGCACAGATGTGATTAGTACTAGCCTGATGACATCTTTTATCTCCATGGTGTTGCCAAATGTGTTCACTCAAAACTAGTTCTGCTACTTATCTACATATAGGCAACAATAAAATTTTTTTTAAAGAAATAATAATGATGATACTAATTACCTATTTGAATCTTCAAATGAGTGGCTCTAAAAGTAACCATGGAGAAATTTTTAGGGGATAAAGCTGAAACAGATGTTTTCCCCAAAACACTACCCTAAATGTGGTGGGAGATTCAGTTAAGAAAAATTATTTACTTTAAAATTTAAGCACAAGACAGGTTTAGAAATTTCAAAGTAGATATTAGTAAGTGTTGGTAGGAGGAATTAAGACTAGAAACCCAGGACCTGAAGAGAGTGAATGAGGTTTTAATGTCTATGTGCTTTACAACAGCCCTGGGTATACAGCCCAATCCACTAGAATAAAATGAGAGACAAGAACATAAGCTCATAATAATAATAGTGTTTTGTCTCCCTAGTTACTGAGCACTTTAAAAAAGCTATTAGACATTTACAGAAGGCAACAAACCATGGCCCAGCTCCATTTTGTGCAAACAGCAGAGAACTCAGTATTTACAAAGACAAACCAGGTTTGTGGTTTTATCTAAGCACAATTTGCTTTACAAAATATAGCACTAGGTATCTAAGTGATACATATTGACTAACTTTATTCAGTACTATTTGGGAAAAAGCTAAGTCAATTTGTCTAGCTTAAATATTTTTAGTAAAGAGATATTATTAAGGTATTTGTCCAAGAGTGAAATCAAACATTTTAGGTGTCCTGAAAACAAGCAAATAAAAAAAAATTAGGGGGCTTACATTCATGACATAGTCTCATTTATGACTATCTGTAACTTAACTTTGACCTTATTTAAGTTGACTGAAGAAAAAAAAATCTCATATTTTGAAGGTCCAAACTTCAAACAATTCTAGTGATAAACAACCTCATTGATTTCAGTTATCTTTAATAGTTACACAGTGGTAAGACTGGCTGACCAGAGTTCAAATCTTGACTCCTCCACTGATCAGCTCTGTGTGATTAAATGTTTATGCCACGGTCTCCTGTGATAAGTAATAGCACCTATGCCACAAGTTAGTTCCATGAGCTGAGACAGTGTACATGAATTGTGCATAGATCTATGCCTGATGTTTATTAAATGTTAGTTGTTAGCTCATAAGCTTGCAAGCACAGTGGTAACTGTCAGTTGTTACTATTTTTCCAGTTTTATGTTGAAGTTTTACAACATTGTTGAGATTCATGCTGTGCAGTGCAAGCAGTGTTCCATGCTTGCTACCCTTGGGCAAATGGGCCAATAAAATTGCATGCAATGTTCAAACCAACATTCTAGCCAGCAGTTACACTGAATTATTGGAAGACTTGGTAGGCATGCTTAACTAGCACAGAAGTTCATAAACCAAACATTTAAGTCTGTACTGACTCACTTATACTTATGTTACATGATAATTATAAAAGCAAATAGACTGTATAGTTTCTAAAGAATGATTTGTTAAAAATTAGATATCTATGGTTTATGAAGTTATACTCCCATTTAGCTGATGTATATAACTGCTAGAGAATTTTTAGTTGGGTAGAGTTTCCTTACTGCATAGTGAGAAGAATCAAACTCCAACAGGTAAATAAGAATGTTATAAGATAATATTTATCAAGAAGTTTTAACTTATCTCATAAAATGTCCTAAAAATTACATTTCTCCAAGTGGGCTGGAAAGCCTGGTTATGATACTGTGTGTATAATATACACGTAAGGGTGGGTCATGTGTGAAACAGACTAAAATATGAAGACTAAGGTCTGTAATCTGTTGTATGCTTGCTGATTGACTGCTGGACTAATCCTTTTTTCCTCTGTCATATATGTGAAACTACAATAAAGTTCCTTAGAACAATGAGAATTTAATTTCATTTTTCAAAAATGTAATCTAACTAAACCAATTTAGGTCATTAGTGACCTCATAACTACTAGAGTGGTCCTTTTCTATTTCTTGCTGATTTCATTCACAACAAACAAACAATAAGAGAAGGGTAATTTCTAACTTAGATCTGAAGGGAAAATGTCTATACTGTATATACTAAGTATAAGAAAAATAAAAAATCAAGTGCGATTTCTAAAAAGTTAATTCAATTCTGTAGAATTAAGGCCTAGAAGACTACCAGGAATATACTATAATACAATGATTGTTGATTTACCTACATCCTCATATGTGGAGGAAGCTTTGGGAAAAAAATATGTATATCTGTGAGGCTAGGTTCAACTTTATCTGCAAAAAGAACTTCCGTAACTGTAGGATCATCAGTCAGTCTCAGGGAACAGAAAACCCCGATTCAAACCTAGAATTCATTTCTTTGTTGATATTTTAACCAAACCAGACCAATATGGGTCAACTTTTATGTAACAAAGTTGTTTCTCAGTTGCCGTGGACTCCTGGGTTGAACCTGAGCATGCCCAGATGAACCAAGCATGCAACCAGGGGTGGAACCTAAGTGCTTGGGCTGGACTGAGAAGACTGAATTAAGAAGCATACATTGTATGGCAGGATCCAGGGTCCAAACAGATTAAGCCCTGGCATCACCCCATGGCATGGTCCAATCAGAGCAAGCCTCCATTGCAAGATGCAATCAGATCACACCTCATTACTGTATGCTTCTAAAACCCAACCCAACCCCCAGCTCCAGGAGACAGATTTGAGCATTTTCATTTGTCTCCTTAACAACTGACTTGCAATAAAGCTTTTCTTTTCTCAAAGGCTGGTGCCATGGTGTTGGCTTCTGTGTACATCAGACAGTGATACCGTTGATTGTTCAGTAACAATATTATGGGAAGTTGAGTCAACTCAGTCTCAATGCAGAAACACTGACACAAAAGAATGAGATGGAGATAGGAGATAACCATTACCAAAAGGAAATCTCTTTTCTGAAATAAGAGAAATACTGTGCAGTGATTTTCATTGAAATTTATGGAACACATCTCTAAATGTTGGCCATTATGCAGAAAGCTCAGGCTTATCTCATTCTTCTATTATGTAGCATCTTAATTTTTCATGACCTGTAGGTTAGATGTTTACAAATACTAAAACAAAGAATTTAAAAAGCAAAGTCATCTTGTGGATTGTAGCTTTAGTAATCACTGCTCTCCTTGTTTTACTGCATTTTGGTGAGCACCAACATTCTAATTACAGTCCAGCGTCTCTTGTTTAGCAGGCAATGCCAATCATACCCCATTACATACCGCTGTGGAGTAAGGACCCGTTAGGGCCTGCTGCAATCAACACCTTAATTTTCCACTCACGCTCCATCCACGTCAGCACTCTAGTTGCCAGAAGGAAGAGCAGTTGTACTTGCTGTACTTATTAATTCAGCTATCCTTGACATTTCTTCCTTTTACTTTTTATGCCTAATGGCACAAACTCAGCAAGTGAAACACTTTTGGCTTGAGACTTTTAAAAATTGTTTACTTCAGGTGTTTCTTATGCAAGATCTGCACTTTCATCTAAAATAGTACTCTTATGTCTCATACTAAGGTTAAAAATTCCCAAGAGGAGACCTGTGCACCACTATGATTTGATATGATAGGATGGCCAATGTGGGGGAACAAGTTGAAAGCAGCTCCAGAAATTCACTCCTTTATCTGATAGTTTGGGTTTAAAAGAATTGGAAATTAATTTCTTCTGTTATCCCCAACTGCCTAAAAATGGAAGTTTTTCTACTCAGTAATTCTCATTTCAGAGAAGCTTAGTTGTAATGGGTTCCTACGCTGAAATGCTCTGACTCCCCTTTAGCTCTGCAAATGTCTGTTTTTGAGAGGATAGTTTACATTGATTACACGGTATCTTCATCTTTCCCTGCATGCACCAGAGTTCTAATGTCTGGTGCCTTGCACATGAAATGCATGAAATGAGGAAAGGACATTTATATTTTTACAGGCTAGTATATAGCACAGGACCAACCTCTCCTACCCCGAAGTCTCCTGTATATCCTCCTGCATCCCAATCTTTATCCTCCACAATCTTTTTTTTTCCATAAGACACAATTGTCTTAGTCCTTTTGGGCTAATATATCAAAATGCCATAAACTGGGCAGCTTATGTACAAGAGAAATTTATTGTTCCTAGTTCTGGAGGCTGAGATGTCCAAGATCTAGGTGCCAACAGAGTGTCTGGTGTCTGGTGAGGGCTTACTTCTTTCTATAATAGATGATACCTTCTTCATGTGTCCTCATATGGTGGAAGGGGTGAATAGCTCCTTTGGGCCTCTCTTACTAGGGCACTAATACCGTTTATGAGGGTTCTGCCATCATGACCTAATCACCTCCCAAATGTCCCACCTCCTAAGACCATCATTTTGGAGGATAGGATTTTAACATAAATTTGGCATATTTTTCTTAGTAGTACACAAAATATGGATTAAAAATGATTGCTATGATTTTAATATTTGTCTCCTGCCAAATTCATGCTGGAATTTAATTGCCATTGTAACAATATTAAGAAGTGTGACCTTTAAGAGGTGAATAGGCCATGAGGGCTCTGCCCACATTAATGGATTAAAGTTACCATGAGAGTGGGTTCTTTATAAATGGGCAAATTTGATCCCTCTCTCTTTCCCTTTCTCTTTTCCCCCCTCTCCCTCTCCTTCTTCTTCTTCTCTTTGCCCTTCTGCCAGGGGATGATGCAGCAAGAATACCCTCATCAGATGCCAACTTCTTCATCTTGGATTCCCAGCCTCTAGAACCATGTGCCAATAAATTTCTGCTCATTGTAATTTACCCAGTCTGTGGTATTCTGTTATAGCAGCAGCATAAAAGGGACTAAGACACTAATGAATTCTCAGCTTGTATGAAATTCAGTAAAAATTACTAACATTTATTGAGGGCTTACTATGCCCCAGTTAGTATTTTAAGTGCTTTATCCCCCTCATTTATTAACTCCACTAGAATCCTATGAATAAGTAGGGACTATCCTTAGCCCTGTTTTACAGAAACTGAATCTCGGAGGGGCGAAGGGCCTTGGTAAGTGGCAAAGCCAGGCTTCAAGAACATGTCTGTTTGATGGAGCTCCTGTTCTTCACTATGTTCCACCACACCCTGTTCTCCATCCAAGCCTGACCTCGGGAGAGGATTGGTTATTTGATCTTCAGTGTTCTTTCTTCCAAGGGGTTTTGCAAGTTAGAAATAAAAGGTTAATTCTAATTATAGAATACTGATTATTATGCACAGCAAAATAGTTTATGAAGTACTTAAACATATTCAATAAAAATATTCAATAAAAAATTCAATGAAACAAAAAAAATTTAAAAAGAAAAGAATCTAAAGATGAGGAGAGCATCCTGGATTATCCAGGTGGGCTCTAAATCCAATGATGTGTCCTCATAAAAGAGACACAGAGAAGAAACACACAGATGGAGTAGGAGAAGGCAGTGTCACCATGGAGGCAGAGATTGGATTGATGAATCCACTAGCCACAAGGAGTGGGATGAGGCTAGAAACAAAATCCCCCTAGAGCCTCTGGAGGGAGTGTGGCATTGCTGACACCTTCATGTCACATGTCTGGCCTCTTTAGAACTGTAAATTTCTATTGTTTTAAACCACCAAATTTGTGGTAATTTTTTTTTTTATTTCAGCATATTACAGGGACACGAATGTTTAGGTTACATATATTGCCTTTGAAGCGTGTACATTCCCCAGATGGTGCACACCGCAGCCATTAGGTGTGAATATACACATCCTCTCTTCCCCCCTCCCATCTGACCAACACTTGATGAATGTTACTACTATATGTGCACATAAGTGTTGATCAGTTAATACCAATTTGATGGTGAGTACCTGTGGTGCTTGTTTTTCCATTCTTGTGATACTTCACTTAGTAGAATGGTCTCCAACTCTATCCAGGATTACACAAGGGGTGTTAGATCAACATTGGCTGAGTAGCACTCCATGGTACGCATATATCACATTTTATTAATCCACTTATGTATTGATGGGCACTTGGGTTGTTTCCACATCTTTGCAGTTGTGAATTTTGCTGTTATAAACATTCTAGTGCAGATGTCTTTTTTATAGAATGTCTTTTTTTCCTTTAGGTAGATGGGATTGCTGGCTCAAATGGTAGTTCTACTTGTAGTTCTTTGAGGTATCTCCATATTACTTTCCACAGAGGTTGTACTAGTTTGCAGTCCCACCAACAATGAGTGTTCCTATCTCTCTGCATCCACACCAACATTTATTGTTTTGGGACTTTTTGACAAAGGCCATTCTCACTGGAGTTAAGTTCTATCTCATTGTGGTTTTGGTTTGCATTTCCCTGATGACTAGAGATCTTGAGCATTTTTTCATATGTTTTTGGCCATTAGTCTATCTTCTTTTGAAAAATTTTTGTTCATGTCCTTTGCCCACTTTTTGATAGGGTTGTTTGATTTTTTTCTTACTGATTTTCCTGAGTTCTATATAGATTCTAGTTATCATCCCTTTATCAGATGAGTAGCATGTGAATTGTCTGTGCAAAAGCTTTTTAATTTGATCATTTACTTATTTATTTATTTTTATTGTTGCTGTGATTGCCTTTGGGGTCTTCTTCATAAATTCTTTCCCTAGGACAATGTCTATAAGAGTTTTTCCAACATTTTCTTCTAGAATTCTTATAGTTTCATGCCTTAGGTTCAAGTCTGTTATCCACCATGAATTGATTTTTGTGAGAGGTGAAAGGTGCAGATCCTGCTTCAGTCTTCTGCATGTGGCTGTCCAATTTTTCCAGCACCATTTATTGAATAAGGATTTTTTCCCCCCAGTGTATGTTATATAATACATATAAAATATCCTCAATTTTTCTCACTCATTAGTTTTGATGAGCACATAGGTTGATTCCATATCTTTGTAATTGTGAATTGTGCTATAATAAACATTCTAATGCAGGTGTCTTTTTTTGTAACATTATTTCTTTTCCTTTGGGTAGATACCCAGTAGTGTGATTGCTGGATCAAATGGTAGGTCTACTTTTAGTTCCTTGAGGAATCTCCCTACTGTTTTCCATAGAGTTTGTACTGGTTTATATTCCCACCCAAGTGTGTAAGCATTTCCTTTTCACCACACCTGCTACAACATCTATTGTTTTTTTTGACTTTTTAATAATGACCATTCTGACAGGGGTATGGTTGTATCTCATTGTGGTTTTAATTTTCATTTCCCTGATGATTAGTGATATTGAGCATATTTTCATCTGTTTGTTGGCCATTTGTCTATCTTCTTTAGAAAAAAATCTGTTTATGTATTTTGCCCACTTTTTGTTTTTTTTTTTTGAGACAGAGTCTCACTCTGTTGCCCAGGCTAGAGTGAGTGCCGTGGCATCAGCCTAGCTCACAGCAACCTCAAACTCTCAAACTCCTGGGCTTAAGTGATCCTACTGCCTCAGCCTCCCGAGTAGCTGGGACTATAGGCATGCGCCACCATGCCCGGCTAATTTTTTTTCTATATATATTTTAGTTGGCCAGATAATTTCTTTCTATTTTTTTAGTAGAGACGGGGTCTCGCTCTTGCTCAGGCTGGTCTCGAACTCCTGAGCTTGAACAATCCGCCCATCTCGGCCTCCCAAGTGATAGGATTACAGGCGTGAGCCACCGAGCCTGGCCTTGAATTCATTTTTGTATCTAGTGAGAGATAGGGATCCAATTTCATTCTTCTGCATGTGGCTATACAATTTTGGGAACAGTTTTTAAACTGAAGGGGTTGTGCTCTTAGTGTCTTTCTTTCTTTTCTTCTATTGCTTTCTTGAAATACACGGGATGGCAGGAGCTCCAACAGATACCTTGTACCCTAAGGTAACCCTGAAAATGGAAGCAATATGTTGAAGCTCGCAGAATGTAACTGTGCAACTCTACAGCAACTACTGACTGGCTACTTCTGCACTTCATTTATGGACTTCATTTATAGGAACAAAAATTAAATTATATCTTGTTTAAGCAACTGTTATTTTGGGGTTTTATTAGATGTAGCTGACTTAGTCTTGACTCATACAGACAGAGATAATATTAATAAGCATAACTTAGGTATTACAAAGGTACTTTCTGAGACTGACCAAATGAATCAACTTCCACCTCTTTGACCTTCTGTTTTCTTTCCCTTGTCAGATTTTCTTCCACTTGACTGCTAACTGTTGGAGTTTCTCAGGTTTTAGTCATAGGTCCTTTTCTCTTCTCTGAATGCTTTCTCCATAGGTAATATCATCCATTCCAAAGACTTTGTATAAATTCTCTATGTTGGTGATTCTCAAATTTATATCTTCAGCATAGAATCCTTATACATACAGACATATCTTAAAGATATTATAGGTTCAGTTCCACAGCATTGCAATAAAGTGAATGTTGCACTAAACCAAGTCACATAAATTTTTTGATTTCCCAGGATATGTAAGTTATGTTTTCATTATATTATACTCTATTAAGTGTACAATGGCATTATGTACATAACACAATGTATATACCTTAATTAAAAATACTTTATTGCTAAAAATGCTAACGATCTGCTGAGCCTTTAGCAAGTCATTATCTTTTTGCTGGTGTAAGTTCTTGCATCAATATTGATAGCTGCTGACTGAACAGGGTGGTGGTTGCTGAACAGTGGGATGGCTATGGCAATTCTTAGAATTAGACAACAATGAAGTTTGCCACATCAATTGACTCTTGCTTTCATGAAAGATTTCTCTGTTGCATGCAATGCTGTTTGATAACATATTACCCATAGTAGATCGAACTTCTTTAAAAATTGGAGTTAATACTCTCAAACCCTGACACTGTTTTATCAACTAGGTTTATATAATATTCTAAATCCTTTGTCATTTCAATAATGTTTGCAGCACCTCTACCAGGAGTACATTCCATCTCAAGAAACCACTTTCTTTGCTCATCCATGAGAAGAAACTTCTCATCTGTTGAGTTTGATCATGAGATTGCAGCAATTCAGTCACATGTCAGGCTCCACTTCTAATTCTAGCTCTCTTCCCATTTCCACCACATCTGCAGTTACTTCCTCCACTGAAGTCCTGAACCCCTCAAAGTGATCCACCCAAATTCTTCCAAACACCTGTTAATGTTGATATTTTGACCTCTTCCCATGAATCACAAATATTCTTAATGGCATCTAGCATGGTGACTCTTTTCCAGAAAGTTTTCAATGTACTTTGCCCAGATCCATCAGAGGAATCACTGTCTATGGCAGCTATAACCTTACAAAATGTATTTATTAAATAATAAGACTTGAAAGTGGAAATTACTTATTGATCAGAATGGGTGTTGTATTAGCAGGCATGATGAAAACAACATTTATCTTCTTGTACATCTCCATCAGAGCTCTTGGGTGACCAGGTGTATTGCCAATGAGCAGTAATATTTTGAAAGGAATATTTTTTCTGAGCAGTAGGTCTCAACCATAGGCTTAAAATACTCATAAATCATGCTAAACAGATGTGCTGTCATCCAGGCTTTGTTGTTCCATTTCTAGAGCACAGGCACAGTAGATTTAGCATAATTCTTAAGGGCTCTAGGATTTTTGGAATGGTAAATGAGCACTGGCTTCAACTTAAAGTCACCAGCTTCATTAGTCCCTGACAAGAGAATCAGCCCATCCTTTGAAGCTTTGAAGCTAGGCATTGACTTTTCCTCTCTAGCTATGAAAGTTCTAGATGGAATCCTTTTCCAATATAAGTCTATTTCATCTACATTGAAAATCTGTTGTTTATTGTAGCCACCTTCATCAATTATCTTAGCTAGATCATCTGGATAACTTGCTATAGCTTCTACATTAACATTTGCTGCTTCACCTTATACTTTTATGTTATAGAGTTGGATTCTTTCCTTAAACCTCATGAACCAACCTCTGCTAGCTTCCAACTTTTCTTCTGCAGCTTCCTCATCTCTGTCAGCCTTCATAGAATTTAAGAGAGTTAGGGTCTTGCTCTGGATTGGGCTTTGGTTTAATGGAATGTTGTGGCTGGTTTGGTCTTCTAACCAGACCACTAAAACTTTGTCCATATCAGCAAAAAGGCTGTTTTGTTTTCTTACTATTCATGTGTTCACTGGAGTAGCTCTTTTAATTTCCATTAAGAACTTTTCCTTTGCATTCATAACTTGGCTGTTTGGTGCAAGAGGTCTAGCTTTCAGCCTGTCTCAGCTTTCCATATGTCTTCCTCACTAAGCTTAATTATTTCTAGTTTTTGATTTAAAGTGAGAGTCATGCAACCCTTTCTTTTTCTTGAACACTTAGAGGCCATTGTAGAGTTATTAACTGGCCTAATTTCAACACTCAGGAAATAGGGAGGCCTGAAGAGAGGGAGAGAAATGGGTGGGGTAGCTGATCAATGAAGCAATATTTACACACAATATCTATGGATTACATTCATTGTCTTATATAGGCACAGTTTGTGGCACCCCAAAACAATAACAATAGTAACATCACAGATCACCATAACACATACAGTAATAATATAAATGTTTGAAATATTGAGAGAATCACCAAAATGTGACACAGAGACATGAAGTGAGTACATGCTGTTCAAAAAATGGTGCTGATAGTCTTTGTCAATTCAGGGTTACCACAAACTTTCAATTTGTATAAATATCAATAATAATCAATAATAAAATAATAATCAATAATAATAAATCAATAAAAATCAATATCTGCAAAGTAGAATAAAAAGTAGGCATAATAAAATGAGGTATGCCTATATATAACTGCCTCCTTGATATCTCCTCTTGGATGTTTCATAAGCACTTCAAAGTTAATATACTATAAACTGAATTTGGAATCCCTATTCCCACCTCCCCAGCCTGCTGATATCTTTTCTTCCTTCAGTCTTCGTCTAAGAAAATGGCATCATCATTCAACCCAGAAACCCGGGAATCATCTGTGATTCTTTCCTATTTCTCAACCTTCACCCACCTCATTCAATTCGTCGGTATGACTTGCAAAGTTTATCTCTAAAATGTATCTTGAATCTTCCTACATTTCTCCATCCACTGGCATTACCTTAGCCAAACCACCATCATTTCTTGTATAAATGACAACAATGGCATCCAACTGTGTTTTTTCTCCCTGTCTTATTTTCTTCCAATCTATTTGCACATACCAGTGAGAGTAAATGGACTTTTAAAAATGTAAATAGGTTTAGATCAGTCCTCAGCTGAAAACACTTGATTGTTTTCCCATTATATTTACAAATAAAATCAAAAACTTTGTGTCATGGACTACAAGATCTTCCATGTTCTACTCTCTGATACTACCTTTCCAAAGTCAGTGTTTGGCCCTTTGCTTATTGTACTCCATCCATTATGGTCTTCTTGCAGATTTTTAAGCCGTAGCACTTCTGCTCAGGTCATTAGTTTGGAGTACTTTTTTTCTGTAAGTTTCCACTTGGTTACTTCTTTTTCATCCTTCAAGTTTCAGCTTAAATCCTTAGGAAGTCCTTCCCTGGTTATCTTACATAATAATTATTTTCCATCCAGGCATTCTTACTTTCTATTAGAATGCCTTATTTATTTATTTTTATCTTTTGCAGCACTTCTCTTACCTTGTAATAGCATTTTACTTGTTTACTTATTTACCTGTTTATTGACCATCTCTTGCTTAGACTATAAACTTCATGAGTGAGGATATTATGTATGACTTTTATTGTAATATGACTAACACTTAAAGTATGACTGTTTACCACCATGTAACTAGTACCTGGCAGTATTTGTTAAATGAACGAGTGAATGACTATATTTGAATGTCCTAAGGAATCTGGAGAAATCTATGAAATCTGGGGGCAGATGGCCATATGTATCTTAGTATAGTATGAGACAACATTTACACTGGGTTGTGTAAAATACATTTTATGGCCTAGGGCTTTCGTTTATACTAAATCGATAGAAATGTAACTGGTGGTTGAGTAGTCTTAGAGACTGTGGCATTTTGACATAGCTCTGCTAAGTCATTGCTAGAGAATTGGGTTACACACTGGCCTATTTACAGTGTGGTTGCAGTTTGGCAAGACCAAGTCCATGGCCAGCCATCTGGGTCTCAGGTCCTTCTTTAGCTCTGGAATGGTGAGACAAAAGCACTCCTGTCTTTCTAAAGCTGATGAAGAACAGACTTCTTCCCTAGAAAGGGGCCGAATGGTAATGTGCCTCTAAGGACTGCACTGAATAAACCTTTAGAGTAAGGTGCAGTCAAAGCTGGTTAAAATCACACCATTTCATAACAGTGCTTACAGGCAAAGACATACACCAGGAAGCTGTGAAGAAAGAGCGGGCTGCACAAGGAACAGCAGTTTGATCTGGTTCTCTCACCCCCTTCAGCTATTTGTTTAGCACTGCATGGAAACAGATTTCCTGGTTTGTCTGTTAAACTTCCAGCTTCCCCTTTGTGTCTAACTTATGGATAAGATGCCTGCAGATGTCTCACCGTTTTCCATCCTGAGATTGAAAGTTGAGATCACACTCTTGTTTCTCTGTTGCTTCCTTGAAATAAAAGATTTAGTGACATTTTAGGAAAGTTGAGACAGAGAAAATCATACCTCCTAGAAATTTTCAGTATGTTACCATCATACGAAAGTTTCCATTCTCTCTTTGATGGATGAGACTGTGTTTCCAGGAAGCTGTCAGTATTCAGTTTTTCATGAGTGGTGAGGAAAAGATTGTTGCTCCTGGAATTTAAAGCAGGGTTGAAAGTAAGAGTTTGTCACTTAACAATTTGAAGACTTCAGGCAAGTCACTCAACATCACTGAGCCTCAATTTCCTTATGTAAAATAACAGCAGTTCTACCTACCCCATAGGGTTGTTTTAAGAATTAAATAAAACAATGGATGTGAGGGTACTTTGCATCCCCTTAAGCTCTTTGCAAATGTAAAGTGCTATTGTCCTTGCCAAGGCTTTTCTCTCCCTTTCTGTAAAGAAAATGTTAACATTTTCCAAGCATTAGTTTATCATTTTTCTAGGGCCACACTTGTTTGCAGACAGAACAGGTGTAGGCTCTATGATGAGATTTGGAGGGAAGTAGAGAAGAAACCCTAGAGTCTTTTAAGTGATCTAGTCTGCCAGCCTTCAAAAAGAGAAAGTCTGGCTCATATAAAACCCGCTTCCTTGCGATACCTCTTCTAGCAAGGCCCCGTTGAAAGTACAAACTTCTGATAGAAAGCATTGGTAGGGTTCAGAACATCTTACTCCAAAATGCCATATTGGCATTTGAGAAAACAGCAGAAGCAGGAAGGTCACTCTCTGACCTTCTCCCATTCTTTTCCCCTGAAGCAGGTCAGAAGACCCTTATTCGAGAAGTACCCTCCCTGTACTCAGAGGAAACTAACATCCTTACCTATGAAGGCACAAGGACACAGGGAAAAATCTGAACAAATAGGCCTTGCTAAGTTCCCCTCAGTTTATTAACATTAACTCATACCCTTTTGTCTAATCATACTTCTCTAAACCTGTCCACTCTTCATCAAACCTAAGCGTAAAAATACAGAAGTTTATTTGGTTCCTTGAGTCTTTATTTCTGAAGGCTCCTGTGTCATGTATAAGTTATATTAAATAAATTTGTTTGGTTTTCTCTTGTTAATTTGTCTTTTATTTTAGGGGCCTCAGTCACAAACCTCGTGACGGTGAGAAAAGAAATATTTTCTTCCCTATAGCATATATTTGTAAGAATATTGTTATTATGTATTTACTAAAGGAAACTACAGATACGTTAATTTAGTCATTTTAATCCATTACTTTGTTGTAAAAGAAAATAGAAGCACCTTTAACAAACATATCAACCTGATTAAAAATCAGTTTAATTAATTGTATTGCATAACATTTTTTTATCCAAGTAACAATATTTTTATTGAAAGCAATCTTTCTTCCCTATCTAAATTTCATCTGGACTGTGAGCTAAAATAAAATCTTAAGGGTGCCCCCCCCCACACTGGCTGAGTGAATGGACCCCTTCTTGGCCAAGGGGATATTCTAAAACTAAATTGCCTGCCATGAGGAGGGAGGTCAGACATGCCTCATCATGCCTGCTCCCTTCTTGGAGATATCCTTTGTAACACGCCAAAGTGTATGCAAGACAAACCTGCAGGTCCTCAATTTACACAACAAAAACATGTCTAGTGGCTTGTCTCTGATTAAGAAGAGCTCCTTATCTTGGTCTCTGAGAATTTCTATAAAACAAAAAACAAAAAACAAAAAAAAAAAAACACTAGAGCTCCTTATCTTAAAACATTCCAAGCCTTTAGACAAAGCTTCGTGTCTTTAACCAATTACAAGTCAAAGAATCTTTAAACCCACCTATAACCTATCATCCCCTGGTGTGCCCCCCACTGCATGGCCCACCTTTTGGGGCCAAACCAATGTATGCCTCCCATGTATTATGACTTTACCTGTAACCCCTGTCTCCCCGAAATGTATAAAACCAAACTGTAACCCAACCACAGCGAGTCCACTTGCTCACGGCTTCTTGGGCATGACTCTGGGTCATGGTCCTCTAATTTGCTCAGAATAAATCTCTTTAAAATTATTTTACAGAATTTGGCTTCTTTTCCATTAACGGGACATTTTTAGTGGCTTAATTATAGATCTTGTCCATTTATCATAATTGTCATGGAAGCAGATTTTGTCAAAATAATTTCAGATAGTTTGGGAAGAACAGGAGTATTTGTGGTTATGAGTAACATAAGCAGAAAATGAAGGACTTTTTTCTTTATATTTGAATCTGCTAATTTCTACAAAACTATTGCTATTACTCTACTTATATTTATCTGAAAACATAGACATATAATTTACTAATTATATTTTTATAATAATAAAATAATTATAAATAATATAATTAATATTAGGAAAGGAAAAGAGGAATAGGTTTAAATTTTAGTGGCAGGGATGTAGATAAGATAATCACTTTAACTTAGTGACTTCCTAGGACAGTGAACTGACCAGTTGGGTACCCAGTGAAAGTTGATTCTGAGTAGTGAGTTTAGCTTTAGCAGCAAACGTGGCTTGTTTCCACCCATCCCTGCCCCCAAATCCACATTTAAGACTTTACCTACTCTGAAAATGCATGCAGAGCAGACTGAGAGAGTCAAGTTCCTGAAAAACTCTTTGGTAGGAAAATTCATCGTTATAGAATATAAGACATTATGAGATAAACAGAGAGATTGAACTTTTAGGAACCTATGAAAGTTCTTATAATCTTAAAGTCAAGAAAATAAAACAATGAACACAGGACATGAAATAAAGAGAACAGTCAGTAACATTTTAGCCATTTGATATAATATCCCTTTACAATTAATTTCCACCTATTACAGCTGCTTCTTAGAAAAATTTCAGGATCTCTGCTAGAGTTTCATTGAGATGAAGAAATGTTCAGTTTGCTTTATGGGAGATAACATGTATATAGGCCGGACGCGGTGGCTCACGCCTGTAATCCTAGCACTCTGGGAGGCCGAGGCGGGAGGATTGCTCGAGGTCAGGAGTTCGAGACCAGTCTGAGCAAGAGCGAGACCCCGTCTCTCCTAAAAATAGAAAGAAATTATCAGGCCAACTAAAAATATATATAGAAAAAATTAGCTGGGCATGGTGGCGCATGCCTGTAGTCCTAGCTACTCGGGAGGCTAGGCAGTAGGATCGCTTGAGCCCAGGAGTTTGAGGTTCCTGTGAGCTAGGCTGACGCCACGGCACTCTAGCCCAGGCAACAGAGCGAGACTCTGTCTCAAAAAAAAAAAAAAAAAAAATAAGATGTATATGAAGGGACTACTTCTTTTGTATCTGATGCCCTGTCTGAATGCCTTTACGGTCCAGATTTGTTGACTTTGTCCCCAGACTTCATTGTGGTCCTACAAATACATCATAACTTAGACATTTGACACTGACCTAGCTTTGGGTACATATTTACATATTTGGCATGACTAAATAGACATTTCCAAAATTATATCCTCAACCCAAGGTTCTATAGCTATGGCTCTGATCACTGCAATTTGTATGAAACCATGCCACCAGCTCTTATGTATAATGCAAATTCTCTCCTTACAGAAGTAGAAGTGCAATTCAAGGTTACTTTTCCTCAGCTTTCTTTATTTTTGAAGAGGGACAAATGCAAAAATTTATATTTTGCTCTGCTATGCACTCTATCTTTTCTATTCCCAGCCACTAGTTCCTTTTAATTTTATTATCTCTAATAGGAATCTCATACAATTTATGCACTCAGGAACTCAAATTCTCATGGCTGCTAAAAAAGTATGCAGGAGACCAGAATTTCTGGTGAGAGAAAATTGCTGTTGGAAAAGGATTCTAGTACTCAGGTAAAGGTAATATATATTCAGTATTTTTGATTGTTTTCATGTTTCAGTGAGGTGAGTTTATGCAATTGTTCCCTGAGAGAAATTTTAGATGGGCATGGGGTGGGGGTGGGCAGGGGGGTTGGGGCATAAAGAAGAACACGAAGATCTGTGTCCTTGATCAGGTGGACAGGGGTTTATACAAAGGAGTTGAGGGTAATACTGAAGAAGGACACTAGGAACATTGAGGATAAACTTTGTCCCTTTCACTGTTTTGCCTAAAGTAGAAATAAAATCTCCTTTCTCAACGAACTTGAAATCTAGTTTTTGTAGCAATCCCTGGAATATATTATCAAAACAATTTGTAGTTTTTTGAGAATTTCTTAATGAAAAAAGATCACAATAATTTTTTGGAGTAGGCTGGCTTAAATATAATCCTGTGCAGAGAATACTGGGAAAAAAAGCTATATGCTATGATTCTGAGATAGTGACTAAGGAAATACGTTAGGAGAAAACGGATCATTTTCAGCTATTGGGTCTTTTAGAAAAATAATATCTGAGCACTTGATTAACTTCATCTCTATATTACCTGTTTTACATGTTATCCTGGCACATAGGAAGTAGACCATATTTATGAGTTGTTTTTAGCAGAACTATGAACACAAAATTATTGTTTTCAGTCTACAGTTTTTCTGTAGTATAAATTAAGGCCTATGTTTGCTATTTCCCTTCTTTTCATTAGGTTTAATAGCTCTATTCTTTATCCATGACTGACCCTGCTTATTTAGATCTCCCTGTTTCCTGGCCTAATAATCTTATTCCCAAATTTTCTCATTATCACCTTGAGCAAAATGCCTTTTACTGCTTTAAGAGAGCAGATAGACCCAAAGAATAGGTCTCCATAAAAGACTAAACAAGGGCTATGTAGAGTTGATAATCTTGCTGTTTGCCTACTGAGGAATTAAGAGAAGCTGAACACTAAATCTAACAGAAGTTATATTTTTTCTCTTTCTCTCAAAAATTCTATGTAGGAACCATGGTAGGCATTTATATCCTGAGAACATTAAGAAGGGGAAAAATAGTGACTAGTAAATATCTATGATTATATGAAGAAAGCTATTTTATAGTCTTCTTGAGTTGTGGTATATGGTCTTAGATTTTGGTGGGGTCGATTTAAATAAAAGCACTTTCTGAGAGATACAACTTGGATATAGGGACTCATTAGGGCAAGGAGTACTAAATAGTATTAACAGAGAAGTTAATAATAACATAAAAGAGGTCCTGCAAGATCTTGGTGTTTTCTCATTCCTGAAAGTCAGGTTAAAATGTTTAATATGGCTTTAGTGGGAAGAGTATTTTATTTTAAGCCAAATCAAATTGCATATTCATCATGATTCTCTGGTTCTTTGTGTGGACTCTCTGAAGCATGGAAGTCTGATCTTTTCCTGAAGTTTTTCTAGAAGTTCTCTTTCCTCTGTTTGAGTTATTTGGTGAATGATAATTTTTAATCTGTAGCCCCTCCCCTCCCCGAACTGATCATATCTTTAAACTTTCCTCTTCCCACTGGAGTTCTCAGTTGGACTTGATAGGTTTTTCTCATCCTTACTTCATTAAGTGGTGTGCTCAGATATCTTGGAAAATTTGTTGGCCTGAATTCTCCTTTAAGTCCCATTATTTGGGAAGGTTTATTTCCTCTTTTTATGCCTTCCTTCATAGTTTTCCTGGATATAATAAAACATTTTAAATTCATACAATTCTTTTGCAGAATTCTGACAAGACATCCTATTTTGGAAAAATTATCTATCTAGTTAAAAGGACATTTCCTTGAAGGATTGGCTTAGTTGTCTCTTCAGCTCCTGGAAACACCAAGTTCTTGTAGTTCTTTCACAGGACCACCCTGAATAGCTTTTTTAACGAGGATCCAGTCACTTCTGTGCCTCCCAAATTGTCTGTGAATGTCATTGCTGTCATCTAGAATTTTAATAGATAAGCCATAGGGAAATCTATTAGACACCTGGATACTTAAGAATCCTTTGAAAATTGATCATTCATTTGTGGGATCTATGGACATGGTCTATTAACTATCCAACTTCCTTCCTCTTTCCTCCACCCCTGCAATGACCATGCTGGAAAATGGAATTTGCTGCAAAGACATTTAAAAAATGAACTTATTTCCTTCACAATGGTATAATTTGTTCTTTTGTTCATGTAAAATATATATTTATAATTTATTTTATGATTGATTTAAAACTAAGGTATATAGTAGAATAAACTAATTCATAAGGAAAAATTAAAATCAGAGGCCTCCAAATACTAGATAAATTCACGTTGGTAAAAGTGAGGTTCTGTTACTCACATATTATTCTGGGTCTTTGTTTTCCAAGGGAAGACTATGTTTTGGCTATGTTTTGGGCCAAAACATTTATATAGCAAATTTTCAGGTATTGAATTTTAACTCTGGCTTCAAAAGTTTTGACTGGTTCTCAGTATTACTTCCTCGGTGTGGACTGTAAAAATCAAGAGATGAAATTTGAAATAATCAGTTTTTGGTGTGTCAGAAGCTTTGTAAAAGGTCTATTTGCCTGTCTTCTATTATAGCAAAATCAAACATTGACTTCTTTTGGTTTGTTCTACTATTTTTTTCTTTTCATTCTTAAGCATCCTTCATCTAACAACTTAATTAGATAACTTAAATTTTGTCTTTTTTTGATGGGAGACATCAGTTTGGCCCAATTTAAGTCAAACAAAATGACTTAAATGGTTCTTGTTTTTAAATTATGAGAAATTCAGAGGCATTACCGTCTTCTACCCATATAAAGTTATTTATATTGATTTATGTTACTTCCTTTAAGAATTGTAATAGCTTGGGCTGATTTATTTTGCAGGCTTTCCATTGCCCATATATAGATCTTTTTCTGTTACAGTTAATTTGGAAAAGTCTTCAGGTAACACTGTTATATTATTTTCAAATATTGTCAGGGTAGAAATGGAGCTTTGCTATTTAATATGTTTATATAAGTAATGATTAACTCATTTTAAAATAAAAATGCTCTCTGTATATCAATAAAAATGAATAAATTAATTTGTAATAATGCATTCACATCCTATCCTAAATGTAGTTTAAAAAGAAAAATAATTCCTAGAAGTGATTTTTTTGAAGACCATTTTTTAAAAAAGAGGTTAACAAATGAAATAATACAGGCTACAGGCTCATAATGTGTCAGTTCTTTAGTGATCCCTCAACTTTTAAAATTTGTTGGACATAAAAGCGGTGCTAATCTGATTAGTAACTGTGATTGAGTAAATCTACTGTAAAAATGGACTGTGTTCTGGTTTTTAACATGATACCATGAAGTCATTTGAGAACTGCCTCTGTGGAACATAAAAGTCTCTTTGATGAAATATTTATTCCATGATTAAAACCTATATTTATATATATAGTGTTTTATATATATGTACACATATATACATACATACACACATATATGTGTATATATGATTTGTGTTATTTTCATAAATAGTTATAAATTTTAGTTTCTAGAAAACTGATAGGCAGGAAAGAAAAACAGTATGACACAAACAAATGCCAATTCTGGATGTGAATGTGGTTACCAAAAGTTAAGACCCAAAACTATTTAGTGCTCTTTTTAGCTTCCACTCTGCCTTCTTCTTGCCTCCAGACACACATATAGAGAGAACTAGTATCTGAGAGACTGTTGTGTGTAGGCATTTTACATATGATACCTCATTTAATTGGAAGAATAAGGGGAAGTTTGGAAGTTTTGTGATGTTGAAAAATCTGTTAACTATATTGTGAGACCTTGGAAATATTCCTCAAGCCTTCTATCTCACCTGTAGCACATTTTTGTATGTCACTTTAGCAGTCACAGATACTTCTTTTAAAGCAGAGAAGTTCATTCCTTGGCACCCACATACACTGCAATTAGACTTTTTACAAAGTGCCAAAAATCTCTGACAGTTTAAACAAAGTCCAAAGAAATGTCAACACTGCTTATGAATGTACTTATTGGGAAAAGAGTGGTCATTTCCAAAGTGTGAATATGTATGAAAATATACTAAGAAAGGAAATGTTTTAACCCCCCAAAAAAAACCCAAAAAACTAAAAACTGCTTAATTTATAGTTTATATGGAATTTAAATGAAACTTTCCATTTTTATCACAGTAGATATCTGTTAAAATTTTAAATTAGGTGATCTAATTTTAATTTTTTTATGTATCCAGTAAACATCTTATTTATAAATAAAATCACTTTGTACTTTTATAATGCTTTTTATACAAGAATTTCATTATTGACAATGTCATAGAATATGAGTATGGACATTATGTAAGACACACATAATAGATGAGACTGGCACAATTGACCCAACAAAGTTAGGATTTTGTTTCAACTTGACTGCTTGGTATTTTTCTTTAGTTTCATAACAAATTTTGAAATAATCAACCAAGTTTGTTGCCCTTTTAAGGATTTCAAACAGCACATTGTTTAGTTTGTGGTGGAGTACTCTATCTTCAAAGATGAAGTTTAATGAAGAGTATTCAAATAGGCTTATATTATATGATTTAAAACGCAGATTCCAAGAAACCTTAGATTTTAGATTCATGATTTAACTGTGGGCATGGAGAATGGCACAAGAGTTCCAAGGTTTGGGTGGGGCAGTGGGTTGAACCCCTAATCATTCAGTTTAATGTACAAGAAGGACTTGTGGTAAGAAAATAGTGCTTAGGAGAGCACAGGGTATCACAACCATAAAGGTTAAATTATCCCAAACTATTTTATCCATTGGGTCATTAATAGTCTTGAGAATAAAGTCCATGTTCCCATTCTAAAATCTTTACATGCATTAATTTGTCCACCTCTACCTGTTACTCCCCTAATAATTTTCAGTTACCAAGTTTTAGAAGAATTTAAACTGCATTCGTTGCGAGAGAAATTCAATCTGTTTTCCTCCAAAAAAGGAAAATTCTCCTGTTGAAAGTCATGATAACTTTTATCAACAAAATAAGTGGTAAAATGACATTTCTTTGGCCTTTATTGTCCCATATGCTTGTGTTGAAGTTTATCCCTTAAATAAAAATAGTGGACTTTGTTGTTCAAGTGCCTGAACTCAAAGCCTAACTTCTCTACTTACTAAATGTGTGACCTTTGTGAATTAATCTTTCTCTGCCTCAGTTTCTTATTTGGGATAAAGAAAATAATAAGACTTTTGTATACGTTAAACAGAAAAATATAAGTAAGGTACTTAAAACAATAAGCACTAAATAAGTGCTGGCTATGACTATTATTGTTGTTGTTATTACATACTTTTATTTCTATGAACTTCTGGGGGTTCTCAGGACCTAGCTCTGGTTTGGGAAGTAGAATTTCTGGATCAAGGATTTTGACTATTTTAAAGCCTCTTGATACATATTATTAAACTGTTTTCCAAAAAGATTTTAGCAATTTATGTTTCCGAAGCACTTATGAAAGTTCTCATTTCACTTGGGCCAGCACATCATGATTGTAATTTTGAATCTTTTTTTTTTTTTTTTTTTTTTGAGACAGAGTCTCACTCTGTTGCCCGGGCTAGAGTGAGTGCCGTGGCGTCAGCCTAGCTCACAGCAACCTCAAACTCCTGGGCTTAAGCGATCCTCCTGCCTCAGCCTCCCAAGTAGCTGGGACTACAGGCATGCGCCACCATGCCCGGCTAATTTTTTCTATATATATATTTTAG
>CM052438.1:73279818-73301671 GCA_028533085.1 Varecia variegata | reverse complement strand
TAGTAGAGACGGGGTCTCGCTCTTGCTCAGGCTGGTCTCGAACTCCTGACCTTGAGCGATCCACCCGCCTCAGCCTCCCAAGAAGCTGGGATTACAGGCGTGAGCCACCGCGCCCGGCCTGTAATTTTGAATCTTTGCTAAGTAATGCTCAAACCTGATGCTATATTATGGCTTTAATTTTTGCTTCCTTGATGACTAAGTTGCTTTTTTTTCTATGAGTTTATTTATTTATTTTTAAAAGTGCTAATGTTCCTGTCCTATTTATCTTTGAGGTGTTATTGTTTTGCTCATATATTTTTATGAAGCCATTATTTATTAAGGCTATTCATCTTTGTTGTAAATATTTCTTCCTTTTAATTTTATATTTCTTATGTACAAACATTTTAAATGCTTATGTAAGTGAAATCTGTTGATCTTTTTTTGTGATTTCTTTCACTGAAAAACCACCATACTTCAGATTTATTACCTACTGCTGGTTCTAAGTCTTGATTAGTGTAGTAAGGAGAATTGTTTACTCATCAGTTTCAAGGACTTGGAGTCATTTGTGTGAGCTTACAAAGTCACTTTCTCTTACTGTAAATAAAATTTATCATCAAAAATCATAGCAAAAGTTTTCTAATAAATATAAATTATTAATAAACCAATTAGGTACCCAATATCTGCTCATATAACACACTATAGTTTACAAAGCATTTCTAATGTGCATTCTAAAATTGTATTTCACTCCTCACAACTACCTTATGAAGTAGAATAAGATGGGCATTATTATTGTCTTCTTATATGCAAAGACCCAGATCTCAGAAAGAGTATGGCTTTTCTAAGTTTATACAATTAGTAAATGGCAGAGTTTCACTTGAATCCAGATCCTCCAATTCTAAATCCATGCTTCACTCGTGGTACCACCTTGTCTTCATGTTTTAAACCAAATAACTTTTTAAGAACCTAAGTTCTTTGAGTTTTAAAATTCCAAATCCACTGTTCCAGACATTCTGCTAGAGAAGGGGAAAGGAAATAATGTTTGTTGAGCTAATATTTATATTTAAAATATGTTGTTTACATTTAAGTTTCTCCCTTGATTAAAATACCCTTTAATTCTTTTTCATTTTTCCCTTTTGCAGTGAGTGTATAATGTCCTGTTAGTAAAGACTTCTCCTTCATCTCTTTTCCATGTTATAAACCCTCCTTTTTGTCATCTTTCTGCAGGGATCTGCATTTTTACTTTACAATTTGTGCTGATATTTTGCCAAATAAGTCACACTTCTGTCCTTTTTTACTTTTTTCAAAGATGAAATCTATGTTCAAATCTCTTAAATGTTTAGACTGGGATGCTTTTCACAATCATTGTCTCTTTTTATTCTCAAAATAGTGTATGAAGTAGATATTATTATTATATTCTCCATTTTAGGGGTAGTGGACAACCTTAGACTAGTGAATACTGCTGCAGTGCCATGATTGGAACCCAGGTATTTTCCTGCTGCATCCTACTGCCCCCCTGGCAGGAATGACTGAAATTCTTTTCACCTGTTATGATCCTGGAAGCAATTTTTCTTATGTGTCTGAGCAGCTGTAAATGCACTTCTTGGTTCCTATCCCATAAACCTAATTCCATCTCAGGGTCATTCTGCACAGCTTGACTTACACATAAAAATTAACTTTTAAGAGGTTTACTTTAGCTTGATAGCCATCTATTCACTGATCTAGAAAGCAGGTATCCTGAGTGCAATTTCCTTTTTATAAATGAATACACTGCCCTACTCTTCTGTGAGCTCATTCTTACAGAGTATCACATTTGCATTATTGTTCCAGACTAGATGAGGGCATACTGACCTACAGCTCTCAAACCTTCCTGGTCTTCAAATTTCCACAAACAACTGGGTCTGGACATTCATGGGATCTGGACATTGAATTTTTTTTCTCTTTTGGAAAAAGTAAAAGAGAAATGGAAAGTATGTGGCAAAATTACACACAAGTAGCTTTTGGAGTGGAAAAAACGATTTGTAGAAAAATATGAAAGAAGCAGAATTTCCACAACATGGACAAAAGATGACTGAGAGGGGAAGTCTTTACTTATAGGATTAATATTAATAAGGAAGTCTGCTAAAGAGAGAATGAGTTGAAAGCTGATTTAGTTGTAGCAGAGTTTTTAACATTTTTACTATGACATGGATTTGAATCCCTTCACTGTGCCTTTTCCTCTCAATGTACTTCCTTTTTTTCTATATTCTTTCCAATGGTTGGTGCTCCTCAAAAGAACATAGAAGTCAATACATGGTCTCATTAGTATAAAGCAGAGGACTTTTAATAAACTTCTTTCCCTTGTGGTAGACAATATATTTCTTTAAATGCAATCTAAAATTTTAAAATTGTCATATAATACTTAAGACATACAAAAAGATTTGAAGAATAATGCAACGGGTATCCATAGACTCACCACCAGATTTAAGGTATGGAATGTTCCCAAATATAATTGAAACTCTCTGTGTAGCTCCCTCAAATGTACTTGCTCTCCGAAGTAACCCTGTATTTCTTTCTCTCTCACATTTTATTATATACTTATATATTTCTAAGCAATACGTAGTATCATTTTGCATTTAAAAATTTTGAAACTTTATGAAAATTTCATCTGATTACATGTATGCTTTTAAAACTTCCTGTTATGTTTGAGAGATTTGAATATTTTGGCATATGAAGATTTTGTTCATTCATTTTCACTGCTACATTATATTCCATTATAGTAACTATATCAATATTTATTCTTTCTTTGTTGATGGACATATAGGTTGTTTCCATTTATTTTAATGTAGTCCAAATTCATATTAGCTTTTGAATAACCAACTCACACTATTGATTCAATTTTTACATGTGCTACTGATAATCTATGATTTACCCATCCCGTTGTAGTTAATTTTCTGAACAATTTTAAGGCAAGGCCTTATATTTTATGCCAGTTATATTTCATATTGTTTAAATTCCTGAGATAGATTTTTTCATCTAAACTTTTAGCTTATGAAAGTGTTCTTTGGATTATAATTTGGTCACCTGGTATTTTAATTACCAGAAAAAGGCATAAGAAAACCTTCTATATATTCATTTAAAGCACTGAAAATAATTATATTGAGTAGGACAAGACCACTTTACAATGAAGCAGAGTCCATATTTTTCCATGCTACAGTTTGGATTTACCAAGGATAAAAGCAAAAACAGTGAATGTATTGTTTATAATTAGATACAAGTAGCTAAAACTTATATACTGCTTTAAACCAGCACAGTTCAAGAAAGATTCTGAGACTAAAATTGCACTCTGGATTCTCTCTCAAGTACCACCATTGACTCATTGAGCTGGATTAGTTAATCAGATAAAAGAGTTAGAATCTAGGGATATGGCTTAAAGACAAAATTGTGCTGTGTTTTTCACCTTAGAGTTAATTCTAATATGATCATATTAATTTTATTTTTTTAACTGCGTCTATGGCTGGAATTTAAGGGTCTTACATCTGTCAACCACAAGGAGGAGCTATGGCCTAATAAGGAAGAAGCTTGCTTCTCCGGATTGAGAGTGGCAACTCAAAGATCTTTTAGAAGAGGCCATAGCTTTGAAAATGATCTGTCTCAAAAATGACATTAATATAGGAAATTTTAAATGTGTAAGCTAGTCTTTATTTTCCATTGGAAAGGAAACAAGACAATTATACATAATTCAAATAAAACTCTTTCTACTAAGAAAAATGTGAGTTTCCTAATCTTTTTCAATTGGTTAACTATTTGGAACAGATCAATTGGCTAATTCTTTAATTCTTCAACGAAAACCATAAGGCTTAGAGTGGAAAGGAATCTCCACTCCAAAGGTGTACCTCTTTGCCTTTACGTGTTCAGCTATAAAGATTTTAAGAAATGCAGTGTGGACTCAATAATCATTTATTGAATGAGTGAATTAATGACTATGAAAACCTACTGCCCAGATAGGTTAATCAAGTTGACCAAGGCAAACAATTCAGTCCATGAGGAAAAGATCTAGGAAGAGAAGTGATCAAACAAATCCCAGGTTTCTATTTTCTTGGACTATACTTCTTACACAAAATCATACAGTCCCTCCTGTCTTCCTTGCTTAAATACAGTCTAAATGTAAGTTAAGTAACTATTTTTAGTCATAGCTCAAAGATGCAGTATTCTACCTTGGAGCATTGTGACCCTCCAACCACTGAACATATATAAACTGAGGTGGTCATGATCTATTGTTTTGAGAGGTTGTAGAGGAGATTCCTGCATTAGATATAATTTTAGAATACATGATCTCAAACATTCTTTCAGTGCTAATATTTTCACTTATTTTGTTTCATTTTTTCCTATTCTATTCATTCATTTGAAGAAAAACATTTTATTGTGGAAAATTTTAAATATGCAGAAAAGGTTAAAGAATTTTACTGGGAATACCCATATACCCACCACATGGATTCTACTATTAACATTTTGCTATATTTGTCCTATCACATATCTATCCATCTCTCTATCCATCTTATTTTTTGGTGCATTTCAAAATAAATTGTAGACATCAGCATGCTTCTCCCTAACCACTTAAGCATTTATATCAGTAAAGTTCAGTATTTATTTAATTTTTTAAGATAGAATTTTCATGTAAAAATGTACAAATCTGTTTTGTTTTCTTTTTTTTGAGACAGAGTCTTACTCTGTCACCTGGGCTAGAGTGCCATGGCATCAGCCTAGCTCATAGCAACCTCAAACTCCTGGGCTCAAGCCATCCTCTTGCCTCAGCTTCCTGAGTAGCTGGGACTATAGGCGAGCACCACCACACCCGGCTAATTTTTACTATTTTTAGTAGCGACCCCTCTTGCTCAGGCTGGTCTCCAAGGCCTGAGCTCAAGCGATTGTCCCTCCTCGGCCTCCCAGAGTTCTAGGATTACAGGTGTGAGCCACCATGCCTGGCCAAACATGTACAAATCTTAAGTAAACATTGCTGAGCTTTGACAAATGAATACACCTGTGAAACCTAAACTTCTCTTAAGATATGGAGCATTACTGTCATGTTAGAAGATTCCCTCTTGTTCTGGCCCCCTATCCAGAAGAAACCGCTGTTCTGTGTTTTTTTTGTTTTTTTTTTTTTCCACTTCAGGTTAGTTTGACTACTGTAGAACTTCCTATAAATGAAAGTACACTATGTGTTTTTGTGTCTGCCTTCTCTTACTTAGCATACTATTTTTGAGACTCATCAGTGTTGCATATACTAGTAGTTTGTTCCTTTTATTTTTGACTAGTATTCCATTATATAAATACACTACAGTTTTTTAAAAAACTTAAATCCATTTGATTGATGGATATTTGGATTGTTTTTGGTTCTTAGTTGTTACAAATAAAGCTGCTATAAACATTTTTGCATCAATATTTTTAAAGGACATATATTTTCATATCTCTTGGGTAAATACCTGTGTATGGAATTGCTGGGTCATAGGTGGATGGATATACATTTAGTTTTATACGTATTCTTTTATTTTCTAAAAAATATTTATTAGATCCCTACAATATGTCAGGCACTGTGCTATGCACTGAGGATAAGTTGTGAAGACTAAATTAATGTCTCAATATGTATCATATTTTTCCCCTACTGGTTCAATATATTATTTTATAGTTTTATTTTTATGAAATTGATCACATACATTTTCTAAATTATTTTGTGATTTTTATTTTAAAATAACTGACCTCATTAAGGGACTACTTCCACTACTACACAGAATCAGGACCACAGATTCTAGAGCCTGAATACCTGGGTCAAAATCCCAATTCTACCACTTTCAAATCTGGAGCAGGTTACTCAACCTCTTTGTGCCCCAGTTGCCTTCTATTATAATTGCTTGAACATACCTCTAAAACCACTTATTTAATTGTATTGCAATTATTTACATTCAGGTTTGTTTCCATTACATTGTGAGCTTCTTTAATCAGAGTCTGTATCTCACTCATACATGTAGTATCAGTGCAGCATAATATTAATACATAGAAAATAGCAAGTGCTCAGTGAGTGAGTGGGGAATAAATGGCTTACCGTAACTTTTTGGGTTTAAGACAGTTTCCAACAGGGCTCTGTAAGAATAGAAATTTCCTTATATAGGAAACCCTGTAAACACATGCTATCACATTATTGGGAGTTTGCCTATTAGATTATTAGTATATAAAGCAGTGAGTTGAAGAGATGGGACAGAGTACATGGAAATTTTTTGGAGGTGGAGTATGGGACAAAGGGGTGCTCTGGAAGTAGGCCAGTGAGCCTGAGCCCTGGAAAAAGGCTGAAAGGACACGATGTATAGAGGTAAGGGACTGAAAGGGGAGGAAGTAGAACAAAAACAATGAACATAGCAAACTGTACAGTTTAGCTAAGTCTTGGTCGTGCTGGTATCAACCCTGGTTTGGAGGCAACAAGAGCACCTCTTGAATTATTGTTACTCTTGGATTTCACTGGAGCCTGTGAACTGAGAGAGAAGCAAGGTTCTCTTAGGGTTACTAAGCAGGCCATGGAAGATGTATATTCCTTCTCTCTGTTTCTATACTTCAACATTGAACTAATCAGAAGCAGAGAATGTAAGGATGGTGAAAACAATTATCAACTACCGTTGATGTTGAATGAAATGTCTTGAGGTTTTTAACCAGTATCACCTGTTTAAAAGTTCATGATCCTTTACTATTACTGAAAATTCCTTCCTAGTGAGTGCTTAAATCCCCTTGAATATCATTGCTGAGATAAAAGTTTAGTCATTTGGTGTTACCGTTAGTGACAAAAATTTTTGTTCCTTTCACTCTAGGACTTACAGCTGCTGAAAAGTCCAGCTGATCTAGGGCTAGGCATGATTATGGTTAATATGTTTCAAGAGATGATTGTTGAATAGATTCCTAAATAATAGTAACAACAGTTACTACTGAGTGCTTCCTATGTGCCATATTCAGTGCAGAACAATTTTATATTCATTATCTCTCTTTATTCCTACAATCCTCCTGCGTAGTAAGTATTATTGCACTCATGTTATAGATGGTAAAGGTGAGGCTCAGAGAAGGCAAAGAGAGAGAGAATGTATGTATGTGCTGTATGTACTTAATATATTTTATGATGTCATTTATTTAGGCAGGTATCATTACCTTCCACTTTACAGGCAAGGAAACAGACTGCGGAAAACTCAGGGAAAGAGTATTACTGAATACTTAGAATGTGTCAGGCATTTTGTTAACTGCATTCCCAGCATTGTTTTATGTCATAGCCTTGTAACAACTCTGTCACATAGATATCATTATCCCTACATCACAAACGGGAAAACCGAGGCTCAGAGATGTTAAGACCTTGGCCCAAATTCATACATTCAATGAACAAAAACAAAACAGACCTGGGAGTCAAAAGCAGTCACATCTTTCCCTGAAGTTCATGTTACCTCAAAGATATGGTGTTCTCTGATACTTAATTTGTCCAAGGTTACCAAGTTAGCAAGTAGAGTGGGATGTCTGACTCTAAATGTGGATGTTTTTTCTACTACACCCTGTCCCTTGCTCTTGTGGTTTTAGTTGTTTTTTATCATGTCCTCTGCAAAGGTAGAGAAAACTGGTCAAGGATTTGCTCTTTATGAGACATTTTCAAATCCATGTGATTAAGCAACTTTGTATACTCCTTGTCTCTAGACTAAATAATTTGATAGCAAATCCTTTAACCTTCATTTATAGATCATGTTTTCAGCTCTTTAATATTTTTGCTTATCCTTGATAGTTTTGTACCTTCTGTTACCTCCTGTTACTAGGTAAAATAGCACAAACTGGCCTATTCTAAGGGGCTGTTTCCTGATACAGAAGTCCTGCAATGTTCTTAAAGAAAAGAGAATGAAGAATACAATGTGGGTGAAATAATATGCCCTAATTCCATATTGATTACATTTATATGACTTGGAGGTATACTGGGAAGATAGTGAGGGAAATTTCGTAGTCCTAAAACCCATATTGTTTCCTGAAGGACTGAATTTTGTCTGCACAACTTTACCTACAATATAAACCAGGTAGGCTGCCATGGGCTTTCACTAAAGAGGGGAACTTTAACCTCCTGAATCTTCACATTTGTGCCTGGAGGCTAGTGTTTCTTTATACCACATGAAAAATACATTCTCCAAGAGATTAGGATTCTTAGAGATTTTTAGACTTGGTCTTTAAATATGGGCTTGATACACCAATGCACTACATTTCTATCTTTTTACCAAGCATAGGAGTCACCGTCACTTTTATTAAAGTGTGTTAATAGTTGCTTAAACATAAAGACAATTTTATCTCCAGGATTTTAGTGAATCGCTTGGACAAAAACATATCTTTGCAAAATGTGTTTGTCATCTATTTCTTTTTTGTTTTCTGAGATGCCTTGCACAACTTCCTCAGGAGAATTTTATGTTTATCTAATCAACAGAGAAGACAGTCTAATTTTAACAGTGAAAAAGAAACCGCCACTTGCTGAATAATAGCATATGCTCTGGGGTAAGGCACAGTCCCTAGATTTTAAGGGTATTTGTCCCTGAGACAAGAGCTACCAGCAGATGGCAATACCCTTTCATGGAATCTCCTTCCAGACAAATGGCAAGTGCCTAAAGTAAACTGATACCCGGGTGAAGTCACATGCCATTTCAGAGAAATCTGATAGCTTTGGCTGGGTAGGAGCCCATTTAACATTCTCTCTCAGCTATTATCTCATCTCTCCATTCCATCTGACAGTTCTCCAACTCAGCATTTTGTATATACACCATTCTAAAGGTCATGCATGGCTACTAGTGTTGGTGCTTTGAATGTGGTCCCTGAGTTTGGTATTAGGAGCAGACGTTTTTAAGTAACTTGTGTTGACTGCTCTCAGCAGTGACCTTGATGGGGATATTTACTGTACTCACCTCCATGATTTCCTGGCCTTGGCTGACCGATGTTTTGGGATGCTAAGCATTGAATTACAAGAACAGAATATGTTGGTGTTTTATTTAAATAAGAAATTTGGAGATTTCCCTATAACAAAATGTTGTAGTTTTGAATTTGGTTGGTTGATTTAGCTCTCTTCTTTTTCCTCCTTTATCCTCAGTGGATTGGGCCTGTTGGGAGGTTTCTAGGATAACTCTGGACTTCTTTGCTTACAAAATCCACTTGCAAAATACTGTAATCTTCCAGAAACTGGTTGAAATGTGGAAACTCTTAAGTATTTTGAGGCCTATGGCTGATATGTTGTTATATTTTTTTTTTTTTTTTGCCTATTTTAGGATTTATTCTCTTTGTAGGAAAATTTCTTTGACCTTATATTTTTTTCTCATTGATGTATATGTATCAAGATCCTTTTGGTGGCAAGAGAAAACCCATTTCACACTGATTTAAATAATAAGGATATTTGTTATTTTCTGTGATAGGAAATCCTGAGATAAAGCAATCTCAGGGTTGGTTAATTCAGTGGCTAAATAATGTTATTGGACACAGATTCTTCTATATCTTCACTTTGTCATTTGTAGCATTGGCTCCATCTGTAAACTTCTTATGATCATAATATGGCATCATCCAAGAGAAAAGACTCACCCTGTCCACTAAAACCCCTGAGAGGCCTGTGCATCATTGAATCAACTATTGGCAAAGGGAGAAGAATTAGAATGATTGACTAAGATTAATCATTTGGACTAGAATGGAGAGTAAGGAGAAATTCACAATGTTTACTACAATATCTATGGAACTTGTTTATACTTTAAATATGCTATTAAGTTGATTTTTACACTTTTTAGTCCCTAAAAGTTTTGACAAACAGGTGTTGAAAGAAATAGTTATTTCTAACTGCAAGATTAAAAGTGAGATATCTTTTATGAAAGTAAAAAATTTTGACTCTAAATTCACAGGGTTTTGGGCAGGTTAGTTACTAAAAAAAGGTGTATTAGAATGTCTATGCTTTATAAAAATTACCTGAGGCATTATTTGAACTGTGAAAAGCAGGCTTTTGTTTTAATAACATCAAGACATAAGAGAATAACCTCATGTTTTTTAAAGAAAAAATTCTTATCTATGAGTAGTTTTTTTTTTTTTTGAGACAGAGTTTTGCTCTGCTACCTGAGCTAGAGTGCAGTGGCGTCATCATAGTTCACTGTAACCTCAGTCTCCTGGGCTCAAGCGATCCTCCTGCCTTAGCTTCCTCAGTAGCTGGGACTACAGGTATGTGCCATCACACAGGGCTGATTTTTCTATTTTTTTTGTAGAGGTGGGGTTTTACTATGTTTCTCAGGCTGGTCTTAAAACTCCTGACCTTAAGCAATCCTTCCACCTCGGCCTCTCAAAATGCTAGGATTATAGGCGTGAACCACCATGCCTGGCCTTGAATGGTATTTTTTAAGTTTGATAAAATCATAGCATTCCATCTTTATTTTCTGGGCCTCAGTTTCCAACTCTATAAGGAAAGACTGGATGATTTCTTAGCTTTTTTTTTTTTTTAAATTTGAATTTATTTATTTTTTTGAGTTCAGCCCAGAAATGTCAGTTTTATCCATGTTTTCCTTTCATTAAAAATTTTTTATTTTAGAATATTATGGGGGTACAAACACTTTGATTACATAAATTGCCTTTGCACTGCCCAAGAGGTGTGCCCGTCTCCCAGACAAGTGCACATTGCATCCATTAGGTGTGGATTTATCCATCTTCCCCTCCACCTCCTGATTTCTCAGCTTTTAATAAGGCTATAATTCAAAATAAATATTTTTGCTTATTTGAGTACCTATTTTAATAATGAAATAATTCATCAGATTTCTGTGAACTTTTTGTTTAATTATACAAATCACAATTTGGTTTTATAGTATATCATATTCAAGATTATTTCATAATCTGAGATTAATACAATAATTTATTTGGCAACAATTTAAAACCTGCATAAAAATTGCAAGAGCAGCACAAAATACTCTTGCATACTCTTCATCTAGAGATTGTGTTCAAGTTTCACCAATTGCCTCATTGATGTCCTTATAGTGTAAGGACCCAGGATCACATACTACAACCAGTTGTCATGCTGCTTTAGGTTCTTTAAATCTGGAATGGTTCCTCAGTCTTTCCTTGCATTTTATATCCTTGACATACATGTTTTAGGGTCACAGCTCTGTCACTTTCTAGAAATGTCGTTCAAATTGAGTTTTCAAATGTTTCCTCATGTTCAGGTTATGCAATTTTTGGCAGAAATATCACAGAAGTGATGGCATGTTCTCCTTGCAGTCCAATTGGGTGACATGTGATGTCAGTTTGCCCTCTTACTGGTGGTATAAATTCTGACTACTTGATTACCATAGTGGCTTTCAGGATTCTCCACTGTAAAGTTGCTTCTTTTCTGTTTGTAATTAAGTAAGTATTTTGTGTGGAAATACTTTGAAACTATATAAAACCATATAAATATTTGTTCCTCATTCCTCTCTTACCTACTACTTTTAGTATCCATTGATGTTTCTTGCTTGAATTAATTATTACTGTGATGGTTTTTAAGTGGTGCTTTTTCTAATTCCATCTAATTAGATGGAATAGATATCTAATTCTTTTTATATTTATTAGTTGGTATTATACTGTAAGCAGAGCTTCCTTTTTCTCCCCTTTTACTTATTCATTCATTTATTTAGGTCAGTGTGGACTCATGGGTTCCTATTTTATTTAATAGTTTATAATCTGTTATTGTCATTATTATTTTGATGTTCAAATTATCTCAGATTTGGCCACAAGAAGCCCCTTTAAGCTGGCTTCTGTGTCCTTTTGACATATCTTCACCATTCTTTTAGCGTTTCTTTACCATTTGGCACCAAAATGTGTTTCAGGCTCATTTTGTACTTTCTTTGCTCAGCCCTGGATTCAGCCATTTCTCCAAGAAGTCCTAGTTCCTTTGAGTATAGAGTAGAATTTAGAAACCAAGGTTTGGGTGCTAGATGTTGGATTCATTGCTATTTGTTCTTGCTGTTCTCAGGCCAGAGCTAAGAAATATACACAAATATACAAAGTCCTTTACATCTATGTTTATTTATATGTGTATACATATATATAGATAGATAGATTCTAAAACCAAGAGTTCATATTGATAAGTCTAATTCCAAATCAATACCATAAAGTTCTTCTCAGTCATTGAGAAACCTGGCTCTCATTATCATCAATATATTTACTAATTTACTGAATCCTTTTTATGCAGCTAACTGCTTACCTTGTCAGGCTGTCCCTGCTTCCTTACTCCAACACTATCTTCACAAGGGCTACCATTTACTAGCTGCAACAGGGCTGCTCCTGCCGCCCGACTCCCACACCATCTTCAAGAAACCACATTTCTGAACTTCTCAGGGTGCCTTTTCTCCCCAGCTCCAAAATCAGCCTCCTGCAGGTCACCATTACTATATACACAATGACTTTTGGACTGAAGAAGGAGAGAACGAAGGAAGGAAAACAGGAAGAAGAATGGAGACCTAAGAAATCATGAATTAAAATAAATAACAGAGATTTTAACTATAATTAAGTTATGGTGCATGTCCATGATTTATTTATTCTTCACTAGTTTAAGTTTCATATTAAAATATACCTTAAAAGAACATTAGTATAATTTGTTCTCCAAAAGAGAAATATATAGGCTTAAAATACTATAAAAATAATAATGATTGCATATAACTTGGATTTGGTATATGAAGTCATGCAAGTCCTAATATAACTGGTAAGTGTAGCCTTCTACTATGAATATCTCAAAAGTTAAGTACAGCATGGATTTTAGCTTAACTTGCCTGAGTTTCTTGTTGTATAACTGTAAGTTACTTAAACTTTATATTCCTTGGTTTCCTCATGTGTAAACTGTGAATCATGATAGTACTTGCCTTCTAGAATAATGTGGAGGATTAAATGAGTTGATTAATATAAAGTTCTTCGAATAATGTCTGATACTTAGTAAGTACTATCGTAATGGTAGTTATTGTTTTACTATCATTATTTGTATTTCTATATCCCCTTTTTGCACAAATCTTTGTCATTTGAGTTTTTTCTATCATATCTCTAACTTCTTTAAAAGTTACCCTAGAGGGAAGGGCTTCAAGATGGCTGACTAGAGGCATCCCACACTGGCTCCTCCACAAAGAAGAACCAGAATAGCAAGTAGATAGTCACACTTCAGATGGAGCATCTAAGAGAGAACACTGGAATTAGAGAAGTGACAGGAGACACCTGAAGCACAGAAGAGGAACGGAGAGGGAAGCAAGACAGCCAGCTGGGCCAGGAGACTGGAGAGGCTCCCCAGTGTGTATGCGGGATAAGTGAGAGAGCCCCAGCAGTCCACATTCCCACTGTGGACTCCTGCAACCATTGCCATGGGAGAGCCCCTCCTGGGCCCTGAAAATTGCATAGGGACCTGTCTGGAGACTATACGAGGGCATTGCTTCAGAGAGAGAGCTCAGGCCGGGTCACACACATACCACCAGTCCCAAGCAGCTGTAGCAGGTGCCATTCTGAGAGCCCAGCTCCCATCAGACTGAATCCTGACCTGGGGCCCAATAGCCCCTACATCTCCACATCCCTGGGGCTGCACTGACATCTACCTGGAGGACTGCAGGAGTGTGATGCCATTGAGACCCAGCAAGCAGCCAGGGCCCAAGCACTCTAGCATGCATAGTATCTTGCACCCTGAGGAATGAGTAGTGCAGTCCACTGGGGAGGGTGCCCCCAGGACAAAGGGAACCAAAATACATGCTCCCTAGTGCCTGAGAGCTGCCTGCCATGGAGGGCTACCCCAGATAGAAATCCTGCCCTTCACTCCCAGCAGCAGGGCTGCTGTGCACATGCCCTGAGGACAGGCTCTGCTGCTGCCTGCAGTAGTCCAGGGCTGAAGCACTTGCCACTGGCAGGGGACCCACCCAGCCTGCTGCTAAAGTCACGGTCAGCACTCACCTTCATATGCCACCTGGGGGACTGGGGATGGACTTACCTGCCCCATCAGAGCCATTGCCAACACCAACGTGCCACTTTGAAGCTCAAAGTTTGTCCTGCCTTGGATACTGCCATTTTCCATGCCACCCACACTACCCAGGAGACTGAGGAACCACCTACTGCCAGAACCCCTACTGTCATTGCTGGCACCTGACTGAACAATATGCCTGGAGGGTCAAGAATTGACCTGTTTGGGCCTGCTAACACCAGTGCCTGTGTACGCTGAATGGGGGTCCAAGGACAGGCATGCTCGACCCACTGCTGTCACCACTATGGCCTGAGGACTGGCCCACCTGGTGTCCCCTTCACCAGCAATATATCACCACTGCCTCCACTGACAACTGTACCCTAAGCCACTGAGGAAATCACAGACACAACTGACACTGTTTACAGCCAAAGAAAACATATAGAGACTGCACTATTGCTCATACCCAGAATCAAAGCTAAAATGTCCTACCTAACCAACACCATAAATATATCTTCAGAAAAAATTTTTCCCATATGAAAACCAAAAATTTAGAAGAAGTGACTGTTATACCAGAGGCAGAGATATCAACATAAGGATAAAAGAAACAAGAAAAAACAAGGAAATATGATACTTACAATGGAACACAATAATCCCCAGGCAACAGATTCCAATGAAAAAGAGATCTACAAAATTTTGGAAAAAATTCAAAATAATGTTATTAAGGAAGCTCAGTGATATACAAGAGAACACAGGTAAACAATACAAGGAAATAAGAAAAGCTATTTAGGATATGGAAGAGAAATTCACCAGAGAGATATCATGAAAAAGAACCAAACAGAAATCCTGGGACTCAAGAATTCAGTGAATGAAATTAAAAATTCATTTGAGAGCTTTTACAATAGACTGGAGCAAACAGAAGAAAGAATTTCAGAACGTGAAGATAGGTCTTCTGAATTAACCAAATGAGACCAAGAAACAAACAAACAGCCCCCCCCCAAAAAAAAACAAAAAGCAAAAAAAAAAAAACCCACCAAAAAAAAAAAAGAATAAAAAAGAATGAACAAAGTCTATATGATATATGAGACATCATAAGGCAACCAAATATACAAATTTTGGGTGTTCAAGAAGGTAAAAATATTACTGAGTCATCAATGGGCTCACTGCCCAATGCATATGGAAGCCAATACCAAGGCACTGGTCTTTGATAAAAGAAAAGCTTTATTGCAAGTCATCTGACAAGGAGATAGGAGGAAAAGCTCAAATCTGTCTTTCCAAGCTGGGGGCTGGGTTGGGTTTTATAAGCATCGGGGAATAAAGTGTGATCTGATTGGATCTTGCAATGGGTTATGCCAGGAGGCTTGCTCTGATGGGACCATGCCATGGAGTGATGCCATGGCTTGACATGATTGGATCCTCGATTCTGCCATGTGGTATCTGCTTCTTAATTCATTCCCTACTTCTCAGTCCAGCTCTAACACTTACGTTCCACCTACCATCCCACACTTGGTTAATCTGGGCATGCTCAGGTTGTGTGGCTTTCAACTTGGGGGTCCATGGCAACTGAAAAACAACTCACAACTGTGTTACATAAAAGTTGAGCCAGATTGGTCTGGTGTAGTTACAAATCCCCTCTTTTTTATGTCCATCCTCACTCAATCTTGAGAGAAAAGGGGTGACAGTTAGCTCTTAGAGAGCAGAGTGGGTAATATTGGTGAGGATAATTAAATAGATGAGAATTTGGAAAATAGCCATTTCTGTGGCCAAATATCCTGGTGAGGATAACTCAAGTATTATTTCTCCCTCTTTGTGAGAACCAAATATGGGCCTGGCAGGTTTCTAAGAAGTCCCTCCCCAGAAGGTGGATGGGGCCAATGGAACAAGCGAAAGCAATGAATGTCAGTGCGGGGGTCCTAGTTGGAAGGGGAAAGGTAAAGATTAGGGACCACCATAAGTTTGTTGGCTACTCATCTAGCCATCTGGATGAACTCAGAACTACAGGGAAGGAGTGTTGAAAGCATGCTGTGGTTAAGGGGGACTAAAGAAAGGGCCTTCAGCCTTGGCAGGCTGAATGCTGCACAGATCTTTGCCAGTTGGGCCTTTATTATTCCATTAGTCTTTTCCATCAGCCCAGAAGACTGAGGGTGGTAAGCACAATGGAAATGTTGACAAATAGGCCAACTTAATTTGTCATGTAAAATGAGTTCCTTGATCACTATGAAGCTCAAGAGAGACTACCCATGTTGTTAAATTTTTCCAGTAGGGCCTTAGCCACTGCCATGGCTTTTGCCTGCCAACCAGGGAAGGCTTCAACTCAAGACAAAAACATGCAAACCATAATTAATACCTACTGGTATCCTTGAGAGGTAGGGAGCTGAATAAAATCTTGTTGTCATACCTCAAAGGAACCCTTTGGTAATGAGAAATGGCCCATGGAAGCATGCAATGGTTTTCCAGTCTTGTGTTCTGTACAAATTTTATACAGCTACCTAGGTCATGAGCAACCCTAAAGGCAAACCTGATGTTTGTATAAATACTGGCCATTTTATGTTTGACTAAAAGACTTGTCCTGCTTTTTGGGAAGATCTGGCATCAAGAAAGGTAAGTAAAGTGGCAGGATCAAGCAAGTTACATTGGGTGATGGTAAGGTGAGGTGAGGATAGAAAAAAACCTTTTAGTTTTCTAGGTAACTGGCAGAGAGGTGTTGAGTGTGATGTGAATTGAGGAGAGCCTCAACAGAGTGAGGAATATAGATTGTTAGAGGTGACCCCATAACTCTTTTCTCCGTGGCTTTTACAAAGGGAGAGACAGTATCAACGGCTTTGAGACAAGAGGTAAGACCCTGAGCAATAGGATCTAACTGCTGACCATAGTATCCTATAGGTCTACTTTGCCCTCAGTTCTGATATATAATTTCCCTAGCTGGTTAGATTTAAGAAGGAGAAATCCCCTGATTGTCACTGGAGCATCCCTAGTTTTGACTGGGGGAAGAGGGCCAGAGGACTTTATCAGGATTTAGTTATAGCCGAATATTAGAGAAAAAAGAATTCAGGATCTAGTCCAGACTGCAGGCAGATGACAAGGACTTGAAAATAATGCACAGGGTTACAATCTAATAACAGGTATACTTTTGCTTTCTTAAAAGCATAACTTTTTCTCTCCACATTGATTATGTAGGAAATCTCAGATTTAGAACCTCTTGAGGCTAGGAAGCCAACCCAAGGTAGATTTTAGATTTTACTTACAGTCTGAAGGTTGTTGGGCCTGCCAGGAAGTGACAGTTTTTACTCATCTACTGTAAAGCTAGGAATTCTCAAAGCCAAGCATTTTATGCACATTCTTAAATACGACATTTCAGTCTAAACTTTGGTAATATAACCAATGTTTCCAATTGTATCCTGCTTATAAAGAGAGAGAAGAGTGTAGTCTGAAAACCCTCATTTAAATAATTTTCTAATTAGGTTGTTGCTGTGAACATCAGGTTTTATAAGCATAGGGTAATGAGGTGTGATCTGATTGAGTCTTTCAATGGGTTATGCCAGGAGGCTTGTTCTAATTGGACCATGACATAGGGTAATACTGGGGCTTGATATGGTTGGCTCCAGGATCCTGCCATGTGGTGTCCACTTCTTGATTCAGCCCCCACTCCTCAGTCTGGACCTTGAAGTTAGGTTCTACCTATGATTACATGCTTGGTTCATCTGGACGTGGTGAGGTTATGTGTGACCTTCAACCTAGGGGTTCATGGCAACTGAAAAACAACTCACAATGTTGTTATACAAAAGTTGAGCCAGATTGGTCTGGTGTGGTTACAACAAGACCAAAGGCATAGAAAACCTATTTAACAAAATAGTTGAAAACTTCCTAAGTCTAGCAAGAGATTTAGGCATCCAGCTACAAGAAGTTCAGAGATCCCCAAATAGATACAACCCAACCCAAAAATGTTTTCTCTATGGGACATTATAGTGAAGCTGTCAAAAGTCAAAGACAAAGAGATAATTCTAAAAACAGCAAGAGAAAATCATCTAGTCACATATAAGGGAATCCCTGTTAGAGTAATGGCAGATTTATCAGCAGAAACATTACAGGACAGGAGTGAATGGGATGGTATATTCAAAGTGCTGAAAGAAAAAATTGCCAGTTAAGAGCACTATACCCAGCAAATAGTATAGTATTCATAGTATTTGTAAATGAAGGAGAAATAAAGTCTTTCTAACACAAGCAAAAACAGGGAATTCATCACCTCTACATAAGCCCTACAAGAAATGTTTAAGGGAGTCCTACATCTGGAAGTGAAAGAATAATATCTATCATCATGAATACACATAAAAACATAAAACTCCCTGGCAGAGCAAAGACACAAATAACAAAGAGAAAAGACTCAAATGTTACCACTATGGAAAACCAACAAACCAAAATGGTAAACAAGTGAGAAAGAAAGGAACAAAGAATACACAAAACAACTAGAAAGCAATTAACAAAATGACAAAAATAAAAAAATAAGTCCTCATATATCAGTTATAACCTTGAATGTGAACAGATTAAATTTTTCACTTAATTAAAGATATAGAATAGATGAATGGATTAAAAAAAAAAGACCCATCTCAACACAGCATTCCTGGCCAAAACAAAAACAAAACCAAAAAACAAACAAACAAAAAATCCCCAAAACATGATCCAACTATATGCTATCTAAAACAAACTCACTTCACCTTTAAAGACATGTAGACTGAAGGTAAAGGGATGGAAAAAGATATTTCACAATTGAAATTGAAGACAAGCAGGAGAGTTATATCTAGATAAACAGACTTTAGCTTGAAAACAGTAAACAGAGACAAAGAGGGAATTATACAATGATAAAGGGATCAATTCAGCAAGAAGATTAACAATTCTAAATATATATGCATCCAACACTGGAGCACACAGATATATAAAGCAAATATTACTAGATATAAAGAGAGTGATAGAATCTAATACAATAATTTTGGGGACTTCAACACCACACTCTCAACATTAAACAGATTATCCACAGAAAAAAATCAACAAAGAAACATTGGATTTAAACTGGACTTTAGACCGAATGGAGCTAACAGACATCTACAGAACATTTAATCCAACAACTTCAGAATATGCATTCTTCTGATTAGCACATGGAATAGTCTCCAGGATAGACAATATGTTAGGACACAAAACAAGTCTCAACAAATTTTAGAAAATCAAAATCATAACAAGTATTTTCTCAGGCCACAGTGGAATAAAACTGGATATCAGTAATAAAAGGAACTTTGGAAACTGTATAACATGATCCTGAATGACCAATGGGCCAAAGAAGAAATTAAGAAGGAAAGAAAAAAATTTCTTTAAACAAATGAAAATGGAAACGCAGCATACAAAAACCTGTGGGATACAGCAATAGCAGTGCTATGAGGGAGGGTTATAGCAATAAATGCCTACATGAAAAAAGTGAATATTTCATATAAACAATCTAATGATGTACCTCAAGGAACTAGAAAAGCAAGAACAAGCCAAGCACAAAATTAGTAGAAAGAAAGAAATAGTAAAGATTAGAGCAGAAATAAACAAAATAGAGACAAAAACTCGACACTAAGGATTAATAAAACAAAAAGTTGGTTTTTTGAAAATATAAACAAAAGTGATAAAACTGCTAGGTAGACTAACCAAGAAAAAAAGAGAGAAATAAGCAAAGTCAGAAATAAAAAAGGAGGCATAACAACTGATAACACAGAAATACAAAAGATCATCATAGACTATTATGAACAACTATGTACTAACAAACTGGAAAACTTAGAGGAAGTGGATAAATTCCTGGAAGCATGCAATCTACCAAGACTGAATCAGGAAGAAACAGAAAATCTGAAGAGACTAATAATGAGTAATGAGATTGAATCAGTAATAAAAAGTCAACCAACAAAGAAAAGCCCAGGACCAGATGGCTTCATTGCTGAAGTCTACCAAATGTGTAAAGAGAAACTAACACCGATTCTCCTCAAACCATTCCAAAAAATGAAAGAGGAGGGAATTCTTTATAAGGCATTCTATGAAGCTAGCATTACCCTGATACCAAAACCAGACAAGGACACAGCAACAAAAAGAAAACTATAGGCCAATATCCCTGATGAACATGGACACAAAACTTCTCAATAAAATACTAACAAACAAAATCCAACAGCACATCAAAAAGATAATACACCATGATCAAGAGGGATTAATCTCAGGGAAGCAAGGATGGTTCAACATGTGCAAATCAACAAAGGTGTTACATCACATCAACCGAATGAAGGACACAAACCCTACTATCATTTCAATAGATGCAGAAAAAACATTTGATAAAATCCAACATCCCTTCATGATAAAAACTCTAAAAAAATAGGCATAGAAGGAACATACCTCAAAATAATAAAGGCCACAAATGACAAATCCACAGCTAACACTAAACTGAATGGGGAAATGCTGAAAGGCTATCCTGTAAAAACTGGAATGAGACAAGGATGCCCAATTACACCACTCCTATTAATATTTAACATAGTACTTGAAGTCCTAGGTAGAGCAGTCAGTCAAGAGAAAGAAATAAAAAACATTCAAATTGAAAAAGAGTAAGTCAAATTGTCTTTCTTTGAAGATGACATAATCTTATATTTAGAAAACCCTAAAGACTTACAAAAAACTTTTAGATACTCATAAACAAATTCAATACAGTTTAGGATACAAAACATACAAAAATCAGTAGCATTTATATACACCAATAATGAGCTAGTTGAGAAAGAATTCAAGAAGGCAATCCCATTTACTGTAGCTATAAATAAAATAAAATAAAATATCTAGGAATGAATTTAATCAAGGAGATGAAAGACCTCTACAAGGAAAACTATAAAACATTTATTAAAGAAATTGAAGAAGGCACAAACAAATGAAAACACATCACATGCTCATGGATTAGAAGAATTAATATTGTTAAAATGACCATACTAACCAAAGTGATCTACAGAGTCTATGCAGTCCCTATCAAAATAGCAATGATATTTTTCACAGAAAAAGAAAAAAAATCCTAAAATTCATATGGGACCAAAAAGGAGCCAGAATAGCTAAAGCAATCCTGAGCAAAAAGAACAAAGCTGAAGGTATCACACTACCTGACTTTGAAATATATTACAAGGCTATAGTAACCAAAACAGCATGGTATTGGTCTAAAAACAGATACATCAACCAATGGAACAGAATAGAGAACCCAGAAATAAATCCACACATTTACAGTCAAGTGATTTTCAACAAAGATGACAAGAACATACGTTTGGGAATGGACACTCTCTTCAATAAATGGTGCTGGGAAAACTGAATATACATATGGAGAAGATGAAACTAGACCCCTATGTCTCATCATATAAAAAAATCAACTCAAAATGGATCAGAGACTTAAACTTAAGACCCCAAACTATAAAACTACTAGAAGAAAACATAAAGGAAACACTATAGGACATTGGTCTAGGCAAAGATTTTATGGCTAAGACCTCAAAAGCACAGGCAACAAAACCAAAAATAGACAAATGGGACTATATTCAACTAAAAATCTTCCACACAGCCAAGAAAACAATCAACAGAGTGAAGAGACAACCTGTTGAATGGGAGAAATATTTGCAAACTATTCATCCAACAAGGGACTAACATCCATAATATACAAGGAACTAGAACAACCCAACAGTGAAAAAAATCAAATAATCCCATTAAAAAATGGGCAAAGGACATAAATAGATATTTCTCAAAAGAAGACATACACAGACAACCCACAGAATGGGAAAAAATTTTCGCATACTACACATCAGATAAAGGACTGATAACAAGAATCTATTTAGAACTCAGCAAAATCAGTAAGAAAAAATCAAACAACCCTATCAAAAAGTGGGCAAAGGACAT
>CM052438.1:73256694-73279318 GCA_028533085.1 Varecia variegata | reverse complement strand
AAAAAAAAAAAGAAGACAAACAATGGCTAACAGGTATAAGAAAAAATGCTCACTATCACCTATCAGAAAAATGCAAATCAAAACCACAATGATATATCATCTTATCCAAGTTAGAATGACCATATTAAAAGACAAAAAACAATAGATGCTGGTGAAGTTGCAGATAAAGGGGAACTCTCATACACTTTTGGTGGAAATGTAAATTAGTAAAACCATTATGGAAAACATTATGGAGATTTCTCAAAAAACTAAAAATAGAACTATCATATGATCCAACAATCCCACTACTGGGTGTTTATCCAAAGGAAAGGAAATCATTATATCAAAGGGATACCTGCACCCCCATGTTTATTGCAGCACTGTTTACAATAGCAAAGATGAGAAATCAACCTATATGTCTATGAATGGATGAATGCATAAAGGAAATATGATATATATACACAACAGAATACTACTTGACCATAAAAAGGAGTGAAATCATGTCATTTGCAGCAACATGAATGGAACTGGAGGTCATTATGTTAAATGAAATTAGCCAGACACAGAAAGACAAATATCATAGGTTTTAACACTTACACAGGAGCCAAAAATGTTGATCTCATGGAGGTGCAGAGTAGAATGATAGTTACAGAGTATGGGAAGGGTATGTGTGTGTCAGAGGGATATAGAAAGTTTTGTTAATAGGTATAAACATACAGTTTAATAGAAGGAATACATTCCAGTGTTTGATAGCAGAGTAGGGTGACTATGGTTAACAATAATGTTTTGCATATTTCAAAATAGCTAGAAGAGAAGACTTAAAAATTTTCCCAACACATAGAAATGATCAATATTTGAGGTGATGGATACCCTGAATAACCTGACTTGATCATTACACATTCTGTACATTTAACAAAATACCACATATTCTGCATAAAAATCAATAAAAAGTTACTCTAACAAAGTGCCATGGTCTGAATTTTTGTGTCCCCTCAAAATTCATATGTTGAAACCCTATTTCCAATGTGATGGTATTTGGAGATGGAGGCTTTGGGAGGTAATCAGATCATGAAGATGGAGCCCTCATGAATAGGATTAGTGCCCTTATCAGAAGAAGATGGAGAGCTGGCTAGCTCTCTTTCTGCCATGTGAGGATACAATGAGAAGTTGGCAGTCTGCAGCCTGGAAGAGGGCCCTCACCAAAACCTGACCAACTGTACTGGTATCCTCATCTCAAACTTCCAACTTCCAGAACTTTGAAAAATAAATTCCTCTTGTTAATAAGCCACCAGGTATGGTACTTTGTTATAGCAGCTGAACTAAGACACAGACACTCTCTAAACATTATTTACAATATTTGCTTTTCTATATGAACTACTGATTACATTTTCCTCCTTCTCATCCTTTTTATCCTCTTCCTCATCCTCCTGCATAGGCATTCTCTTGGCAATTAGTTACTTAATCTAGCCACCCTGCCCCTACCCAAACTGCTCTGTTTTCACTCTTTTCCCCCTGCTTGTTCATATATGGCTTATCCAAGTTAGGGGGGTAAGGCATCTCCCAGTCTGGGCATTTAAACTTTCCAGACTAGGACAGTGGGCTTGAAGAAACCTGAAGCTCAGAGTAGTAGAGCAACTTGAACAGATCACACAGCCAAGACCTGTTCAAGTTGCTCTATTACTCTGAGCTTCAGGTTTCTTTAAGTGTAAAATGGAGCTAAGTATTGTTACCTCGTAGAGCTATTGTGTGATTTAAATGAGATAATTTGATAAAGGACTTAGCACAGCAATTAAAAATGTTAGCTATTATTAATAATATTATTATTTCAAATTAAAGGGGTTGATTATGACTTTCTTTACTTTGACTTTCTTCTCTCTCCTTGAATGCCTTTATTCTATATCTTAAACATTTGGTCTAATGTTTAGAAAAATTGATATATGCAGCTTCAAACACTTGTCTGTTAGTAACATTTGTAAAACGAACTAAATTTTTTTAGAGTGACATGATGAATTTGAGATTGTGGAACTCGAGATGGACAACTATTGAGAGTCAGTATAATATTTTTAAGAGCATGGAATCTGGAGCCAAATTACTTGAATCCTGAGTTTCTTCCACTCAGCATTTGTGTGTCCTTGGGAAAGTTACTTAACCTCTCTGTGCATCAGTTTCCTTATCTGTAAAATGGAGATGATAATAAAATACTTATTTCAAAAAGCTGTTGCAAGAATTATGTAAGTTAATATATGTAAAAGTACTTAGACTGGTGCCTGGCACTTAGTAAGCACTGTATACTTGTCAGTTATTCAACTACTGATCTGTAATGGCCTTTCCATGAGCATAGGCAGTCTTCCTGTCACCACACCAAATTATTCTTATTTGCTGTGGTTTAGATGTTGTTTTCCTTTATATGTAAGTGGTTGAATTTTTGTAGTGCATGTGTATGAGCATATATATCTAAGTTTATGTATGTATATGTGTATATATGCACACATACATGCAGTTATGTTTTTTAACTTATCCATTCCACTGATACAACATGTTGATTGCAGTGTGGAAGAAACCTTTTTTCCTTTATCCTTTGTCCATATGAACAAGTTAGATGGAGTGGAACCAAAGTACATCACCAGTGTGATTTATTGGAGGATGTCTGAATGGCTGGGAAGCAGTGACGGATGCCTCCCCTTTAGTCCCATGTGACTCAGACACTAAAAGAGCCGTGGAGAAGCAAGTCACCTGAATGTTTTGGCTCCGTCCATTTTGTTTGTGGCATAAAACTGCACATAGTCTCTCTTAAGTCATTGCTGTTTTTTTCCCCTAACTGATTAGAGCACCTAAGGTTGGAGTTTTGCATTGTAGACTTGAACTCTCTAGCAAAAGAGATGTTTTTTTGAATGGGTGTCTCATTATTTTGGTATAAAACTTATTCTTTGGAAAAGCTTTTTTTGCTGTTTGTTTTAGATAAATTTTGGGCCAGTATAGATTAGGTTTGAATATAATTATTCTTTCAACCATGGATCATACTTAACATCTGTCCAGATTTTTCCTAGAGACAGCATGGTATAATACAAAGAACATTAATTCATTAAACAAACATGTATTACACTTATAAATGCTAACCAACTGTACTGGGTAGAGAATAAATAGGGGTTTACAAATGCATTGCCCCACCCCTTGCCTATAAAAAGAAATTTTTACTCTTACAACTTACATCCAGTGAGGAGATAGATATTAATCTAAGAATCATATAAATATAAAAATAATTATGATTAGAGTAAGAGTAAAATACTTAGAGTATATTAGGAGAAGAAATCTGTCTACTCAGAGAGGCCAAGGACGGCTTTCCAGGAGGCAATTGCATTTGAGCTGAGATGTGAAGGAGAAGCAGGAGATAACACTGCTTGTCCTTCACTGGAGTCAGGATGTGAAGGAAAGAGAATATTCTAGACAGATGATAGTGTATGCAAAGGTCCTGTGGTAGGAGAGAGCATGGACTGTTTGAAGAGTAGAAAGCATGGATTTGTTTGAAGAGTTGCCAGAGTTCAGAAGCAAGGAGGAGTGAAAAGATGAGGCTGTTGAACTAGGTAGGAGCCAGAGAAATCAGGGTCTTGTGGGCCATGTGAAGCACTTGTGTTATCCCAAGTTTGCTGGAAAAAGACCTCTCAGATGTCGAGAAAAGCCCTTAGCTTCTGGTATATGGGGGAGAAAAAGAGAAGAAATTCAAAAAAAGAAAAAGTCTAATAATTAATGCTGTAATGTTAATAGTCTTGATACATAAAAATATAATGCATAAGTATGCTAGTCACAAGATAATTACAGAATTAAAAAAATCAGTTTAAAGTGTATTATAGGTGGTATGGACTGATAAGGGCACACCAGTTTAAAATTGTATCTTCTCTTAGTCCTGTCTCTGTGTCTCTGTGACGGTGTGCATGTCTTCCTTTAGAGGTAGGTCAAACTTTAAATTTGTGGCCTTTCATGAATACGAAGCTTAGGCCACAGGACCTTCTTTGTGCTTCTGTGACAGGCTCTAAATACGAAACTATTGAAACGTTTCAAGCAAAGGAAAGGGATGCAGTCAGATACACATATTGAAAAATATCACTTTCAGTGTAAATTGATTTTACAAGGGCCAGTAAGAATTTGGAGAGGTAAGTTAGGAGACTATTGCAGTAGTCCTGACAGGAGATGATAGAAGCATGTCTGTCATGATAGCAGTGGAGCTGGAAAGAAAGAAATGGATTGTCTTAATCTTTGTTTAGGATGAAATGTAGAGGACAACCATAATTTTGGACTTTATAGAATTATACTTTGGCTTTGTTTTTAAGGCAGAAATTGAACAGAATTTGCCAATAAACATTTACTGAGCATCAACTATGTGCCAGGTAATAAAGGATTTTAGTTTATAATTTCTAAATTTGTACTGTTTTCCCCCTATAATCTTAAAACATACATGATAATTCTGAAAAAATTTTAAACAATTTCAACTTAGTTTTAAATACCTTGGTTAAAATTAAAAAGAGAAAAGAAAAAAATTGAGCTCATTATTCTTGAATATTGTGAAGCAAATGTCCTAAGTGTTTTAAGAATCCTGTTAGCCTTTTCACTCTGTCTTTCCTTCCATGTGCCTGGACTAATTGATTATCCATGTATGATCCTACATGCATTGTAGCATAAAAAGCAGAAAACAATGGACAAAGATAATGAAATTTCACATTTTTCCCTGCCTATCTTTTTCTTTTAAACTAACGTAGGTTAATAAAACTTCACATAAAAGCCTTTGAAATTTCATCATGGGTTTTCTGAAAGAGGTGAAAGTTGACCTAGAAGCGCCTGACCTATAACTTGGTGGCTACTGAAAGTCTAGCCTCATAATTCAGCAGTCCAGTGACAGCTTTGCCTATAAATCCAAGTCTTCATTTCACCGACATTTTCAGGTTTAGTCTCCTTGAAAATGCTAACAAAAGTGAAGCATATCATTTCTCTGCTTGGGACAGCAACAGTGATGTTTATGGAACCATTTGTTGTCTCAGGGGTAATCTCCCGGATAATTTGGATTAACCTCCTCAGGTCTCTAAATACCACATTACCCAGAGTGGATGATCTCCAAAATAACCTTTCCAGATCTTAAAGTTTTAACCCCATCACCATGTTTTAGCAAAAAACTTTCAGCAGAAATTTAACTATCTAACCAGGCTTACTTCAACTATTTTGGTCTAAAGTGGCCTTCATCCAGGCCAGAAAACATAATATATTCTGTGAATAATTCTAATTAGAAAGTGGGACATCTTGACATATTTTTCTGTTTACTTTTTTCACAAGAAAGTTGTTATATATCAAAGTGCCTCTCTCCTCATATTTGGTCAGGTTTTGAAATTAATTACCCAGAAAGCCGAGAGGAGTGCTTTTGTTAGTTTATTTGCTAGTAGGAAGAGTTTGCTTAAGTGAGTGGAGAGTTCTCCCCAAGGAAGAATTTGTCTTTTGGACTGGCAACAGCAAGAATCTTTCATTTATATTTATGTGGATCAAAAGTCCTTCTGGCCCTTTTTTTTTTTTAAGGAAAGAGAAAGTCAAATGCCTCCTGAAGCTGGGATCAACCCTGAAATTCTGTCCTACTCAAGACTTCCATATCCTGATAAATTTTCTCTTTTTAAATCTAATTTTATGCTAAGAAATAATTATTTCTTAATAATATAAGGCCAGAGCTTATAGTTCCAGTGCAAGGTTATGAATTTCACTTTCTAAAAACTGAAAAATGGAAAAATAAAATAAGTTAGCCATTGTAATTATAATGGTATGAGATGGTGAATCCAGGCGATGCGCTGAGGATTTTCTGGAGAATCTTCAATCAGTTTAAAGTGATAGAGCAGAGCAGAGGTGACTAATAGAACTAGTAATAATATCACATCTGTAATGATTAGAGTACTTTCATGGTCTTAGTCAAAAGGGATATGGAAGAAAAAGTCACCTTGCATTTATCATACTGAAATCTGGCCTGTGCTTCTGAAAGTGAGGTGTCCACAAGCCTTTAGCCAATGCACTTTAGTTAAAGTCTTAAAGTAGGCGCTTGAGATATGGAGTGTGAGAAAATGTTGTCTGCAGTTGAAGCCCTGTGAAGTTAGTAATGCGAGTTAGGGTGCTTTTTGACATGTAGGGTGAAGGAAAGTATTGAAGTTGTCTCTTCTTAAAATATAAGGCCCTGCTGCTGATTTATTCTACAACATAGATTGAGCTGGTTAAAGTAAAAGATCCAACAATTTTACCTTAGAGGGAATGGGTAAAGCACCCTTCAATATAATAACAGTTCCTATTTCCTGAGAGTTTCCTTTGTGTCAGATACATTGCATGTATATAGTCTCATAAACCCTCACAACACAATCATCTCCATTTTACAGAAGAGAAAACTGAGACTCAGGAGACCAAGGCATTTGCCTAAATTCACCTGTCTGGCTTGGAAGCTCATGGTAGAGGAGCTGTGATTGGAACCCAGTAAGTCTCTGAAGTCTGTGCTCTTTCCACTATGTGTCTTGCCTACATAATGCTTACTCACTTCCTGATGTATCTTTTTAAAAATCAAATCTGAGAGATAAATGGGAAAAGCCAGACTATGGGGTTAGCGAAAGGAAGCGATTGTAGATGCAGTGTTACATATTTGGATTATAATGTGTAGATTTAGGGCCAGGCAATTAGGGAATGAGCCAGTTAGCTAGCTAGAGGTATTTCCACTGAGCTTGACAGCAAAATCCTTTAAAAAGATTAGTTTAAGGACTGGCTGGAGCATTTCCTTGTCTCAGACCAAGGGAATAATGGAAAGAAAATTTTGCATTTCAGGTAATAGAACAATTCCCTTCCAAAACTAAAGTGAGCTATCTAAAGAAATAATAAGAATAATAGTTATCATTTTTGGACTCAAGTGCAAAGCACTTTTCATACATTATTTTTAACTTCACAACACCTCTGTAATGTAGGTATTATTATTTCTATTGTACACTGAAGAAACCAAGCAATCAAGTATTGTGGAGATTAAATGAGTTTCCCTAGCCCGACAAATAGGTCCATCTTGATCTTGAGTTTGCATTCCTTCCACTACATCTTGGTGTCTCAAAGGAAAATATTCGATACCCTTCCTTACCCATTGTGTATTAATATATGATCAGAGAATAAAAGCCTTAGAACTGTGTTTTAAGAATGATTAGTTTTGGATACCTGACTAGACGTACTGGTGAGGGCACATAGCAGGTTAGGTGGGTTACAGTAGGTTTTAGACAGGAGAAACCTACAAACTTTTCCCATCTTATTAGGCTAGAGGGTACCACGTCTGCCTCCATAGTCTTAGATAGGTCATGTAACCTCACTGAGCTCCAATTTTTGTGTATTTTTGGTTTATCCTCAGTTCCTAGTGCAATGCCTGACACATAGTAGGAATGAGAATGATACACGCTATTAATGAGGAGGTAGGGGCTGCTAATTTTTAGTTTATTTCAGGTCTAAAGTTCCGTGATTCTGGCATAGTAACTTTGGTTTCTTTATTCTTTCATTGAGGAAACTTGCATCAATCTCTTTTATAAGATCATCATGAGAATTAACTAGTTTGATATTTTCTAAGCTATGAAGTTCCTCCAGAAAACAATAATAAGACCACTTCTTTCCTTTCAAAGAGTTGTGATAATTTTATTAATATTTTGCATTGATCAAATGTCACAAATGTGATAGGTACTATAGAGAAAATAGGACCTGCCCAGCAGGTTCATAGTCTGAACAATTTCATGGCACTAGTATTGTGACTGAGTTTAAAAGTGACTGCATGCCAATATTTGAGAGAATCTGGTTACATATATTGCAGCACAGGAAAAAATCAGCCTGAAATCAGCCCAGACCTGGTCAGAGAGAAGAGAGTTCTCTAAAAGCCTGTTCTATGGTGGAATTTTGTGTTGCTTCTTATTTTTGTGGTTTGGAATGGTAGCCACCAACATGTGGTCTCAGAAAGTATGGAAGCCAGGGACTTTGTGCTCCAGTCCTGGAAATTTGCCATGTAAGCGTCAATCACATATCTTGATTCTCAGTTTACTCATTTTGGAAAAGTTGATAGCAGTGTTTACATCTTCAGTTTACTGTGGAGATTCATAATGAATTACTGTAGAATAATCCAGGAAAGTTCTATTTCCATGGCAACTCTGTGCATATTGCCAATTTTCCAATCCTGTGAAAAGATCACAATAATCAGGAGCTCATATTTACTACAATGTTCCAGTGGAACTTGCAACATGTGCTTCTATCACTCACTTTTCTTTCCTAAAGGCCTTAATAACAAAGGAAAATAAAAGAAAAATAAGGACGAGACTATTTTTCTACTAGCAATGAAAAGTGTGTTATTTGAAAAATCTTTTGAAAGCATGGTATTTTCTTCAAACACAAGTGTGAACTATTTGTAAAAGTATTAGTGTATGCCCCAGATTTGTATTCATAACCTACAGTGATTCCAAGTTGTAATTTATACCTTACACTTTACTTGTAGAGACTTTGAACTAATAAAAAAAATGTTACATGGGAAACATCCAAGATTCAGATGTTGGGTAATAATTTTCCATTATTTTTTCATTCTTTTATTCATCTCCATATTCATTCATATATTTATTTTTCAATCAAAATTATTAAATTCCAGCTACTAAGCTAGATGATAGAATAACTAGAATCATGTTTTTTAATTTAATTTCTTCCATATTAATTCAGACATAACTCATTTTATTGGAATTCACTTTATTGGAATTCACAGATACTGCATTTTTTACAAATTGAAGGTTTGTGGCAACCCTACATCAAACAAGTTAGTTAGTGCTATTTTTCTAAAAGCATATGTTCAGTTCATGTCTCTGTGTCACGTTTTGGTAATTCTCACAGTATTTTAAACTTTTTCATTATTATATATCTGTTATGGTGATCTGTGATCAATGATATTTGATATTAGTGTTGTAATTGTTTTGAGGTACCACAAACTGCATCCATATAAGATGGCAAACTTAATCAATAAATGTTGTGTATATTCTGACTGCTCCAATGGCCAGCCGTTCCCCCATCTTTCTCCCTCTTTTTGGGCCTACCTATTCCCTGAGACACAACAGTGTTGAAATTAGGCCAATTAATAACCCAGAATGGCCTTTAAGTGTTCAAGTGAAAGAAAGAGTTGCACATCTATCAGTTTAAGCCAAAATCTAGAAATGATTAAATTTAGTGAGGCAGGCATGTCAAAAGGTAAGAGAGGATGAAATCTAGGCCTCTTGTACCACATATTAGCCAAGTTGTGAATGCAAAGGAAAAGTTCTTGAAGGAAATTACAAGTGCTACTCTAGTGAACATATGAATGATAAGAAAGCAAAACAGCGTTATCGCTGATATGTTTTAGTGGTTTGGATAGAGGATCAAACAACATTCCCTTAAACTAAAGCTCAATCCAGAGCAAGATCGTAACTCTCTTCAATTCTATGAAGGCTGAGAGAGGTGAGGAAGCTGCAGAAGCTAGCAGACATTGGTTCATGAGGTTTAAGAAAAGACGCCATCTCCATGACATGAAAGTACAAGGTGAAGGAGCAAAAGTGCTGATAGAGAAGCTGCAGCAAGTTATCTAGAAGATCTAGCTAAGATCATTGATGAAAGTGGCTATATTAAACAAAAGCTTTTCAGTGTAGATGAAACAGCCTTATATTGGAAGAAGATGCTATCTAGGACTTTCAGAGCAAGAGAGAAAAAGTCAATGCTCTTATTAGGGACTAATGCAGCTGATGACTCTAAGTTAAAGCCCATGTTCATTTACTATTCCAAAAATCCTAGGGCCCTTAAAAATGGTGCTAAATCTACTGTGCCTGTGCTCTAGAAATGGAACAACAAAGCCTGGATGACAGTACATCTTTTTAGCATGTTTTAACAAAAATTTTAAGCCCCCTGTTGAGGCATACTGCCCAGAAAAAAAAGATTCCTTTTAACATATTACTGCTCATTGACAATGCACTTGGTCACCCAAGAGCTCTGACAGAGATGTCCAAGGAGTTGAATGTTGTTTTCATGCCTGCTGACACAACATACATTGTTCAGCCCATGGATCAAGGAGTAATTTCTACTTTTTAGTCTTATTATTAATATTTAAGAAATATATTTTGTAAGGCTATAGCTGCCACAGATAGTGATTCCTGTGAAAGACAAGGGCAAAATAAATTGAAAACCTCTGGAAAGGAGTCAATCCTGGATGCCATTAAGAATGTATGATTCTTAATGTATGATTCATGAGAGGAGGTCAAAATATCAACTTTTACAGGAGTTTGAAATAAGTTGATTCCAACCCTCATGGATCTTTGAGGGGTCCAAGACATCAGTGGAGGAAGTAACTGCAGATGTGGTCAAAATGGCAAAAGAATGAGAGTTAGAAGTAGAGCCTGAATATGGTTTTGAATTGCTGTAATCTCATGGTCATACATGATGGATAAGGAGTTGTTTCTTATGGATGAGCAAAGAAAGTGGTTTCTTGAGATGGAATGTACTCCTGGTGAAGATGCTGTGAACATTGTTGAAATGACAAAGTTTTTAAAACATGACATAAATTTAGTTGATAAAGCAGTGGCAGGTTTTGAGAGAATGGACTGCAATTTTGAAAGACATTCTACCATGGATAAAATACTATCAAACAGCATTGCATGCTACAGAGAAATCTTTGAGTCAATCAATGTTGCAGACTTCATTTTGTCTTATTTTAAGAAATTGCCACAGCCAACCCAACCTTCAGCAACCCCTACCCTGATCAGTCAGCAGCTATCAGTGTTTAGGCAACACCCTTCACCAGCAAATATGTGATGAGTCACTGAAGGCTCAGATAATTCTTAGCACTTTTAGCAAGAAAATATTTTTTAATTAAGGCATGTACTTTTTTTTTTTTTTAGAGACAATGCTATTGCACACTAAATAGACTACAGTAAAATGTAAACATAACTTTTATATGCACTGAGAAACTGAAAAATGTATGTGATTGGTTTATTCCAATATTTACTTTATTATGGTGGTCTGGAATCAAACCCACAATATCTCTGAGATATGCCTACATTTATAACATTTACATCAGTAAATAACCTATGAAGGTTTATGCTGGGTTATTCTGATATGTAAAATTCTCTGTATCTATATAGAAATTTATTCCCTATGAGAGATCCCTATGAATGGAGAAAGCCTTAAATATTCTAATTTATCTGTAATAAATAGAAATATACTCAAATTAGGAAATAAATAACAATATATTATAATAAAAAACTATGATGCTTTCTAGAGATTCTCTCCATTGCAAACAGAAGAACCTTTTAGGTTTAAAACATGCTTTGTTGCTGTCTCAAGTGAACAAAAAAGATTAAAACAAAACCTATATGACTGTAGTACCACCTCTTCTCAAATATTTAAAAGTGTGAATCATGTGTATTTCTTAGACTAATCCTTTTGGACATCTCTTCTTAGGTAGGACTCTCCTTCAGTTGATAACTGGCTTAAGGGGCAAAGAAAGAAATGTATTGACTTCATATCTTAAAATCTTAGGGCTTCAGTCATGGTCTGATCCAGGAACTCTTATAATGTAAATTAATTAGTCAATTAAAGGAATTTTAAATATTGGTTCTACTTTTCTCTGTATTGGCTTTATTTTGAGCAGGTTCTTTCCTAATGGTGATAAAATGGGTATCAATAGTTCTGTTTTATATCCTATTTTCCAAGCAATTCAAATGGAAGAGCATGCCTTTTTTCCAATATTTCCAACCAAAATATAAGAATTGAGTTTCATTGACTCTGCTTGGTCTGCCTTGGGTCACATGCCCATCCTTAGAGTTGTTTAGTGTCAGTCTCACCCGAACCATATGAACTGAGAATGAGGAAAGGGAAAATGAGACTTCTATCATTAGAAAGAGAAGGCCTTAATACACATGTCTGTTACATTATTTTTTATCAGTGTTAGTGTCTGGGGAGGCTCTGCTTGTTCTCTATCATATATCACAGCTGCGGATGTCATGTTTGGCTGCTTCTCACCCTGCTGCACACATTTCCCCCTATCTTACATGTTTAGGTTTGCTCATTAGTCTTTTTATGAGACCATGGTTTACAACCAGGGATTTTCAGGACAATGAAATCCTCAAGTGGAGAATGCTTCCATTTATAGCAGAAAAATTTCTCTGTATTCTTTAACCATATGGTCTGCCTTGGCGTGAAGACACGTATTCTTACATCATCAAAATCCCTTGATATTGCTATAAAATCAACGTTTATAGAGCAGGATACACATTTTATGTCCTCTTCACAAGGAAATTTTAATACTGGTGTCTCCTCAAAAAAAGCATTGTGAAGCTGTGTGAATTATGTTAGAAATCATTTTTCATTTGAAAATTAAACTTTGTATCCAATTGTATGGTTGTACTTAACCTAATGGATTTCTGGTTGTTCAAAGATGGCAAACATCTGCCAATGGACTCATAAGGGACTCTGTAACAATCAGAACAGGATGAAACTTTTAAATATAACTTTCCATGAAGATGCAAGGTCATTATACTTCATTTAAAAATATGTATAGATGCATTCAATGAAGTTTCATTATGTTACTGACCACCCTTCCTTAACTTACTTCTGTAAGAGTTTTCACATTTAAAGACTAAAATTCTTCAAAATAAACTTGTCACAATATGAAATAGTCAAGATTAAAAAAAACATAATTGAATTTTTACTAAAAACCTCTTATTGGGAGTGGTAGAAACCAAGCTAGATTCCTAGTATATCAGCAAATCATAAATTTAGGGCAAGAAAACCCCAGGAAGACATAAGTAGAACATACTGGGCACACAAACACATAACAATATTTAACACAGAAATAATTATAACACAATACAAAGGTTTAAACTTTACATTTAAAAACATTAGCTTCTTAGCTTGGAATTGAATTCCATAATCTGAAATGAAATACAATATTTCAGAAGCATTCATACTACCTGAACTTTTAGAAGCATTAAGGAGTCTAATAAGTCTTGGATGCAGAAAGTAGGAACCTCAGATAGTTTACTTTTATTTATCAGAAAATCCATTCTTAGCAAGTGGGTGATTGGGCAAGCATCATTTTTCTCCTTTGACTCTCACATAGATTTGGCTTTTGGTTTAATCTCTCCAGTGTAAAAAATGGTCCTTAGTTTATATCAATAAAAATTGAAGAAATCTGGGCAACCTCACTATGTAAACTCCTTAAAAGAAATAAATCCATAACTGGCATAAATTTCAGAAGATGGGAATTTGCATGAATGAGAATTCTGATTTAGTAAAAACCACAAGGGTAATACCTTCACTAGGAATCCCTGAGTTTCTGAGACTGTATTGGATTCTCTTACAAAACTTTGAGTCTTGTATTGGAGTCTCTTACAGAGACAACTTTTTGACCAGGTTTCTGCTTAAGTCCATTAAGTTCATTATAATATATTCCATTTTGTTTTTCAATGTAATAGATTTTAGGAAGTGACTTCTTGTTTTTGTTTGTTTGTTTGTTTTTTGAGACAGGGTCTCACTCTGTCACCCAGGCTAGAGTGCTGTGGCATCAGCCTATCTCACAGAAACCTCAAATTCCTGGGTTCAAGCTATCCTCCTGCGTCAGCCTCGTCAGTAGCTATGACTACAGGTGCACCACCAAGCCTGGCTAATTTTTCTATTTTTAGTAGAGACAGGCTTTCACACTTACTCAGGCTGGTCTCAAACTCCTGACCTCAAGTGATCCTCCCACCTCAGCCTCCCAGAGTGCTAGGATTATAAGCATGAGCCACCGCATACCTGCGGGTATCTTTTTGATATAATGATTTCTTTTCCTCTGGGTAGATATCCAGTAATGAGATTGCAGGATTTAATGGTAGTTGTACTTTTAATTCTTTGAGAAATGTCCATACTGATCTTTGTAGAAGTTGTACTGATTTACCTTCCCAACAACAGTGTATAAGTTTTCCCTTTTTCATTTCTGATTGTATTTATTTTGATCTTCTCTTCTCTTTTCTTGGTTAGTCTAGTTAGTGGTTTATCAATTTTGTTTATCTTTTCAAAGAACCAATTTTTCATTTTGTTTATTCCTTGTATATTTTTGGTCTCTATTTCCTTTAGTTCTGCTCTGATCTTTATTGTTTCTTTTTTTTTTCTATTAACTTTTGGCTTGGTTTGTTCTTGTTATAGTTCTTTGAGGTGTGATGTTAGGTTGTTAATTTGTGATCTTTCTACTTTTTGATGTAGGCATTTAATGCTATAAATGTCCTTCTTATCAGTCCTTTTGCTGTATCCCACAGGTTTTGATATGTTGTGTTTTCATTTTCATTCATTTAAAAAAATTTTAAATTTCTATGTTTTTTCCTCATTGAACCAATGATCATTCAGGAACATGTTGTTTAATTTTCATGTTTTTGTATACTTTCTGAAGTTCCTCTTCATATTGATTTTAATCTTTATTCCACTGGTCTGAGAAGATACTTGATGTGATTTCAATTTTTAAAAATGTGTTAAGATTTGTTTTGTGACTTAAAATGTAGTCTATCTTGGAGATTGTTCCATGTGCTCATGAAAAGGATGTATGTTATGTAGTTGTTCAGTGGAATGGTTTGTAAATGTCTCTTAAGTTCATTTGGTCTAAAGTGCAATTTAAGTTCAATGTTTCTTTGTTGATTTTCTGTCTTGGTAATCTGTCTAGTGCTGTGAGTGGGGTGTTGAATTCCCCCACTATTATTGTGTTACTGTCTGTCTCATTGTTTAGATCTAGTAATATTTGTTTTGTGAATTTGGGTGCTTCAATGTTGGGTGCATATATATATTTAGGATTGTTATATACTCTTGCTGAATTGATCTTTTTATTATATAATGACCTTCTTTGGCTTTTTCTTTACTGTCTTTGATTTAAAGTCTGTGTTATCTAACATAAATATAGCTACTCCTGCTCACTTTTGATTTTTGTTTGCATGGAATATCTTTTTCTGCCTCTTTACTTTTAGTCTATATGTATCTTTATGGACAAGGTGAATTTCTTGTAAACAGCATATTGTTGAATCATGATTTTTTATCCATTCTGGCAATCTGTAACTTTTAAGTGGAGCATTTACTCCATTTGTATTCAAAACTAATATTGATTTGTGAGGCTTTGTTCTTGTTATATTGTTAGTTGATTTCTACTTGTTTTAAAAATTCTTTGTTTCTTTTTCTCTGACTTTTTGTCCTTGTGATCTGCTGAACTCCTGTCATGTTGCCATTTGATTCCTTTCTCTTCCTCCTTTGCATGATTGTTTTATAAGACCTGTGAGTTTTGTATTTTTATGTTTTTGTGATGGTGAGTATTGACCTTTTGTTTTCATGTTTGAGACTCCTTTGAGCATTTCCTGTAGGGCCAGTCTAGTGGTGACGAATTCTATCAGTGTTTTTTTTTTTTTTTTTTATCTGGGAAAGGCTTTATTTCTCCTTCATTTATAAAGCTTATTCTGGAAGGATATTAACTTCTTTGCTGACAGTTTTTTTTCTTTCAGCACTTTGATAATGCCATCTGATTCTCTTCTAGCCTGTAAGGTTTCTGCTGAGAGGTTCACTGTTAAACTGATGGGATTTCCTTTATAGGTGACTAGACACTTTTGTCTTCCTAATTTTAAAATTATCTCTTTCACTTCAGCTTTAGTCATTCTGATTATAATATGCTCTCATGAAGTCCTTTTTGCAATGTATTTGCCTGGGGATCCTTGGTCTCCTGTATCTGAATGTTTAACTCTGTTGGTAGTCCTGGGAAATTTTCATCAATTATTTCCTTATACACGGTTTAAACTTTCTGATATATCTTCCTTCTCAGGAATATTGATAATTCATAAGGCTAGTTGCATTATGTAGTCCCAGACATCTCAAAGTCTTTGATCATTCTTTGTTATTCTTTCATCCTTATTTTTATTTGACTGGATTATTTCCAAAGACCTGTCTTCAAATTCTGAGGTTCTTTCTTTTGCTTGGTCTAGTCTGTTTTTGAATTTGTTTTGCATTTCCTTCAATGAATTTTCAGGTCCAGAATTTCTGTTTTTCTTGTTCTTTTTTTTTGTTTGTTTGTTTTGTTTTAAGATATTTATCTCCTTGGCAAATTTCTCATTCATATTATGAATTGATTTTTTTATTTCTTTATATTGGTTTTTAGATTTCTCTTGCATCTTGTTGAGCTTCTTTAGGATCAGTACTTAGAATTCTTTATCTGGCATTATGAGGAATTCTTTTTTATTGGGATCCATTGATGCCCAGTTGTTATGGTCCTTTGGCAGTGTCATATTTGCTTGCTTTTTCATGTTTCCTGTGTCCTTCCATTGAAATCTCTGCATCTGATGTAGCAATCACTTTTTCTAATTTCTTGAAAATGCTTTTGAAGGGGAAATTTTTTTCCTAAAGATGTATATAGGTTGTTTGTTGAGTAGGACTCTTTGGCTTTGATTTTGGGTGGATGCAGTAGTGTGATATTTTTGTTTGAGTATCTGTAGGGTAGATTTCTAGCTACAGAATAAGGGTTCAAAGGGTATGTGCATACACAGATACCATCTAAAAATTTTACACTTCCACAATAGTGCCTGAGAAGGCTGAAGAATGACTCCACTCATGCTCAACTAGAAGCTCAAGAATGTTTACTGTCTGATAAGTAAAAAAGGTTGTTTTGATTTACACTTCTTTTTATAATGGTTGAGGTTGAGCTTTTCCCATAACTTATTGACCATTGCGCTTCTTGTTCTGATAACCACTTGGGGTTTGTGTTTATTAGAAAGGTTAATTCCCACCCTTACCCCTGAACGAAATTTTAAATAAATTCACCCAGATCTCCCACTGGTTACTTTATAATTTTATTTAGTCTACATTCTTTACCACTCACAGCCAATGAAAAATGCTGAATTAAAAAGAAACTCCAATATTTTAGCATAGTTGACTCATGTATCCTCAAGCAGATTTTTTACAGGTCTTACAGATCTTACAGGTCTGAGTCTAATTTTCAGAATAGAAAGAGCTTGATTATTTAATTTATAGACTTGAGTTTAGCATATTATTAAGCTTTATAGAGTAGGCTATGAAGACTAATAAGGCAAATTAGAAAAAAAATTATAACACATTAACTTCTATCCCTTTTGGTTCTAGGGCTAGAAGAAGGGGTGGAATGTGTTCCCAAGGCTGGGCTACTCTACTTCATTTGCTGACCTAAGGGGACATGCCATTGACTCAAAGGTAAACACTCATCTACATAAATTATCTACCTTTCAGCTTGAATGGTAAGTTGAAGAAGGAAGTTGAAAATGTGTTCATTCTGAAATACTGGCTTAAGAGAAAATAAATGTATTGCTTTTTATGCAAATGCCTTTTCACACTGACATCTATATAAATGATGTGTCCCTTCCTTTGATGAATATATGAAAAATTTTCTAAGATAATTAGATTTCTACGCATACAATATTAAAAATTTTTATTTATTTTGAAATTTACATACAGTAAAATTCATTGTTTTTAGTGCAGTTCCATGAGTTTTGATAAATGCATAGTTTGTGTAACTATTACCACCAAGATATAGTTCCACCATTATCCCCCAAATTTCCCTTGGGCTACCACTTTGTAGTCAACTCCCTCCTCATCTTCAACCCCAACAACCGTTCATCTGTTACTGTCCTTACAGCTTTGCTCCTTCCAGAATAACATACAACATTTCAAATTGGAAATGCGAAACATGCTAACACATTTTAGTAACCATTTCCCATGAAAGTCATGTTTTAAAACTACGCTCTGCCTGCTACTAATGTATAAGGATTCTGTTTGAAATTCCGTGAACTGTTTCATCTCTGCTCAATCTCTGTACACTAATAGAGATTTTCTCAAGGAGTCAGTAGAGACTTAGATCTTTGGTCAAAGCATTGTTAGTATGCTGTGCTGTATAAAAGTTTGTACGGTTAAAAACAGTTAATAGTGATAGAATAAACCACATTTTTTATTTTACATTGCTTTTCAAAACTTAGACATGCCTTTATGATATTCTGGACTGAAACCACAGTTGTTGCCATGATTAGAGACTTTTTAATAGCTTGCTGTACCCATATATTTAGAATTCTTCCCTCCCTCTCTTTCTTTTCCTATCTCTAAAATAGCACATGCACACTGAAGAATGGTAGAAAATACTGGTAAGCATTACAGAGTTTGGGGATTTAACTAGTATAAATTCCTATACAGTAAGAAATGGTTAACTGCCTATGATTGATATCTAGATCTTCTTTAGATATCACAATAATTTCTGAAAATTGTTGCATTTTCTTATATTCAAACATGACCTCTAACTTTATTCTGTTTTGATCTTTATCATTTATTTAAAATATCATTTACTCTTTGCTTTCTAAATTTTGCAAGGGCCTTTGGGCAAAAACAATAATATTCTGATCCAGCCTATTCTGATGTATTTGAATTAGTGTAAGTGCTCAAAATAGAAAGTTATAAAAATAATTTGTGCAAGAGTTAAAAAGAAATTATTTTGTTTCTGAAAACTGAGTAACTGAAAATTGTTTTTTTATGATGATTGTCTTATAATTTTTGGCATAATTTTCTCTTAATTCTTTGAAACATTACTGAGTTAATCTCTGGAGATCTTATTCAAGTTAAATTTATATTTTTGTGTAAATGGACAAGGTCCATTTTCCAAAAGTTTTCTGTGGCTTTGAAATGAACATAAACTATATCCCAGATTCCTTGGATAAAAACTATTTCAATGAGGAGTAATTACTTCATGTATTCATGCAGTACACTTTTACTATCTGTAGTGTATCAGATACAATGCTAAGTACTGAGAATACAGAAAGGAAATTTTATTCTTTAAGGAGCTCATAGTAACAAACAATATAAACCTCAAAAATGTGTTTAAAAGTCTTTCTTTCACCAATCACATTTAATCAGTCACTAAGTTCTGTCAGTATAACCCCGTAAATCAGTGGTTCTCAACATTGACTGCACAAGGTGAAAGCTCACCAGGGAGTTTTAAAAAAATACCGATGTCAGAGTTCCACCTTCAGAGAACTGACTTGGGATAAACAGTTGATTCTAATGTGTAGCCAAGAATGAGAATCATTGCTCTAGATCACAGGTTGGCAACTTTTTCTGTAAGGGACTGGATAGTAAATACTTTAGGCTTATTGAGCCATGAGGTCTTTGTTGCTACTATTCAACTATGCCATTGTAGTGCAAAAGTGGCCATGGTCACTATGTATTAATAAATGAATGAGTATGGTCATGCTCCAATAATTTTATGGACACTGAAATTTGAATTTCATATACTTTTCATGTGTCACAAAATCTTCTTCTTTTGATTATTTTCAACCATTTAAAAATGTAAAAACCATTCTCAGCTTGTGGGCTGTATAAAAAAAACAGGCATGAGGTTAGCTTTGGTTCACAGGTCAAAGTTTGCCAACCCCTGCTCCAGAACAACTCAGAAACCTATATACACAGAGTAATCCGTAGCTCTTTTAAAAAAGTTCCTGGTCTTGCCCCCAGAGATTTTTATTCAGGAGGTCTATATGGGACCCAGGAATTCTATCATGTAGACAAGGTAGTCATATTCATATTCCAAAGATTTACTGAATCTTTTTTCACTTCTAAATCCCTACCACTATTTTTCCATTTTAGGTTTTTATTACCTTGCACCTGGACTATGTTACCATAGTAATAGTCTCTACCTATGTTTCCAGTTCAGACTCGCATTAATTAATCTTCTACACTGCCACATTTCTCACCTTGCTTTAAACCTTCTAATAGCTTCCATTGCCTACAAGACAAAGTTTATACTTTCTAGCAAGTCATACAATGGTTTTCATTAGCTGGCCTTTGCCTATGAACTGTCTCCCCAGACTCCTGGTTCTTGGCAAAATGGGCTACTTGTAGTTCACACCATTCTATTTCTTGTTTGAATGCTTGGGCTTATGTTGGTCCTTCTGTCTGAAAAACCGTTTTCTAATGGCAAACATCCACTTTTCATTCAAGATGCAACAGTATTTTCTGCCTCCTTTTTCTTCATGTCCGGTTGGATGTGTAGGTTATATGGTCCTCCTCTGTGTTCCCTTAGGCCGTTCGTTTACCTTTTGCATATCATACTTTACTTGACATTGAAGTAATCTGTTTATAAGTGAATTATTTGAGATTGGGAACCCAATTTTATTTATCTTTATTTCATAGCACTTAGTGAGATTTTTGTTATGTATTAATGGTAGGTGCTTATTGACCCTCTAAAGAAAACAGGGCAGGTTCCCCTTGTTCAGACAAGAGAACTGAAGCTCTGAGGCAATAGATGACTTCTTAAGTGTTTGTGCAACTACTAAGTCAGGGAGGAGCCAAGAGGGAATTCCCATTTTGTTACTGCCAGCTGCGGGCCTTCCTCCTGTCACTCCAGGAGCCTCTCTAGTATAGCTGCAAGCCATCTATGAGAACCACAGTTACGTGTTGTTGTGGAATGAGTACTAGGCTGGCAGTTATAACCCTGGTCTCAAATCTCATCTTTCCTGCTAGTTAGGGATACACATCCCAGTTTCCTAGTCTGTAAAATAGGGAGATTCAATTAGATTTTTAAGATTATTCAATTCTTAAAAAAATTAAGTTCTGTCAAATAGTTATTTTTACTTAATTTTATTTTCAAGCCCGTTTATTAGACCTTTGTAACAAAATTAAAATGCAGAAATGTGAAATAATTTGTTTAAAGACTCCCTGAAAGCTGGTGGTAGAACTAGGAAATAAGCCTCTATTTTAGTTTTTTATTATTGCCATGATAAATTACTAGAAACTTTGCCCCTTAAAACAACATAAGTTTATTATCTCACAGTTCTATAAATCAGAAGTCTGGGTGGCTCAGCTGGCTGCTCTGCTTAGAGTTTCACAAGGCTAAAATCAAAATGCCAGAGGCTCTGGGGCAGAATCAGCCTTTAGGCTCATCCAAATTGATGGTAGAGTTCAGTTCCATGTAGTTCAGGACTGAAATCCCTGTTTCCTTGTTGGCCCTCCGTTGGAGGCTGTCCTCAACTTCTAGAAGCTGCCATATTCTTTTGATTCATGACTCCCTTCATTCATTTTCAAATCCAGCAACTAGGGTGTGCTCACTGACCTTCTCTTCTGTGGCTTCTCTTCTGACTCTGCCCACCTCTTTTGCTTTTAGGGACTCATGTGATTACTTTGGACCCATATGTGTAATCCAGGACACTCTCCCTCTGTTAAGGTCAGCTGATTGATAACCTGATTACCTCTGCAGTCTCTTCACAATAGGATATAGTGTTAGATCGAATAACCAGGGGATGGGAATCTTGGGGGACATCTTTAGAATTCTGCCTAACCCAAAGCCCAAATTACTTGATCTTCAAGCAAAGGTGCTGGCCATCATTACTTATTTCCTAATACAAGTTTGCTTTTCTTGGTATTCAGTCATTTTCAACATCTTTTTTATTCACATAACTTAGTTACAAACATCCACACACACATCCACACACCTCACGTATATGAGATAATACAAATTTAATATGTATTTTTTATAGAACAATTATTAGGGCCATCTATCCATTAATTTATCATTTATGAAATATATCCTTTTGTCAGCAACATGAGTTCTAAGTGCTGAGGATAAAATTCTTTTATTTACCTGTCACGTATTTATCTAGCACTTATCATGTGTCAGGGAGTCTTCTAGGTTCTTGGAGTACAGTAGTGAAATAAGACATTGTTCTCACGAGTGGACATCATAAATGAAAAGTCTGAAGCTAAACAGATGCACAAATGAATAGATAATATATTTGTCGACAGTTATTAGTGTCATGAGGAAAAATAAAGCAAGGTAAGGGGATAGAGTGTGATAAGGAAGGGGGTTGGGTGCTGTTATAGATAGCGTAGTCGGGGAAGGCTTCTTTAAGGTAGAGACCTGAGTAAAATTAGAAAGTGCCAGTTGGGAAGACAGAAATATAGGCCAACAATGACCACATAGTGTGATAAATGTTATGAAGGAATCGAACATATGTATGAGAGAATAAGAGCACACAGAGGACCAGCATCTAAGCCAGGGGCCAGGAAGCCTGTAGGAGGAGTTGATGCCTAAGTCAATACTTGAAAGATGGGTCCAAATTAGAACTTGGTTAGAGGAGGAATGTGTTGAAGGCAGAATAAGCGGTGTGTGGCAAAATATATGTATGTTACGGAAGACTATTTGGAAACATTTTGAGCCCAAATGTGACATGATCAATTTGTAATTTTATAACATCACTAGAAGAAGTGTGAAATATGAACACAAAGGGGGCAAGTCTAGAGGAAGGTAGATGAACTACAGCTGCGTCTCTTGAGGACTAGACCAAGGTGGCTCTGGCGAGGATGAAGAGGAGCGGGCAGAAGCTAGAGATAATATGAGCATAAAATAGATAGGATTTAAAAGTCTTCTGGAGTGGACCAGATATGGGAGAGAACAGAGTCAAGTATCTGCCATGGTTAACTGGGAATAGCCATTCATGGAGATAGGAAATACTGGAGGAAGAATAGATTTGGGGTAAAAGTTGAGGAGTTCAGTTTTTGACATACTGAATCTAGATTTCCAAGGGAAAGTTAAATGAATATTTTCAACGGG
>CM052438.1:73165356-73256194 GCA_028533085.1 Varecia variegata | reverse complement strand
GGAAGATCTTGATATAGTTACTTATAAAATCTCTGCTGGTATCAGCAGCAGAGCATGTAGTGCCTATGAGGCAATGACTATACTTTATGGCTGCTTCAGGTGTTTTAAAGATAAGGAATATGGGATTATCTATACCTTGGTAAATTTTAGAAAAATATGCTATCTTAATAATAGTGCATATTTCTTCTATCCCACATATTTTTAGGAGTACATGTTTTTCAAATAATGAAATTATGTCCATCCTAGTCTAAGAGTGGAATCTCATTATGAAAATTGGACATCATATTAACAATAAGCAAAATTTAGGTAAAAATATTATGAAGCATGAGATTTACTCAAGAATGAAAATATAAAACCCCTCAAAGCTATCTATAATAAATTAATATGTTCCTATAGTAACATTTGTTAAGATTTTTGTTCAATAAATACATTTTTAAAATAAATAAAAACATTGAAAAAATTTTTGTTCAATCATGAAAAATACCTTGAATACCCCACTTTATGTACCAGAATATTTTTTTTTTGCATCAACACAAAAATGCAGGCTATTGAATTTGAATGACTAGAGACTTTTTTTGAAGAATGGATATGAAATATGACATCTTAATTTTTGGTAAAACACCAGAGATAATGTATAATTAAGTGAATTTAACAGTTTTCAAATGAAAATGGTCCAAGGATAAGGATGCCTAAGAGGTAGACACTTAAGGGAAATTGTTATGCTCATTTATCTTAAGTTGTTAGGACATGATTGTGATGTTTTCCTTGTAACTTGTCCACATTTTTGAGTACTTGTTTCCATTATTTTGAAGTGAAGTAAGCAAGAAAAAAAAAAGCAAGAAAAAATATTTCAACTTCACCAGAGTAAGTGAAATAAACATTTTCTATATACTTTCCTTAGCTACTACTTATTAAGCCTCTACTGTGCATCACGCACTGACCAGGCCCATTAAATATGTTCTCATTGTCTTCACAACAGTCCCAGGTGTTATTCTTCCTATTTTACAGAAGCAGAAACTGATGCTTACTCATGGTCACAAATTGAGCAGGAACAGTCTGAATTTCCATTAGTATATGTTACATTTCCCCAAATTAAAACTCTAAAAATGCTAACATAATAAATATAATTTTAAATGCTAAATAGAAATTAAAGTATCCAATAAAGTAGGCACTTTTCTATATATTTTAAAATGGTTAACTCAAGTCCACAGTTCATTCAGGTTTCCTTACTTTTTACGTAATGTTCTTTATATTTGTTTTAAAAATGTGTCTGCATACATGTTAATTAGATGGATTTTCTGAGACCCTTTTGTGGAGCTCACATGTCTACATGCCTGGTATCTTGTACATCATACGAAGAGCTTTGATAATGAACCCTCTGATTCTCATTAGAGCTTAAACGACTGTACATGGCCATATCCTTTTCTATACTGCACATCTGTAAAAACTGAGTCCTCTCCATATTTCACAGGTATTCATTTTGCTGTTAAAAATAAAAAGCCACTTAGGTTTCTATGACAAGTAATCTTTCTTTTATAAGAGGGTATCCTTTTCCTTTTGTTAATTAAAAAAATTCACAAACATGGATGTTAAGGAAGAAGGATTGTTTAAATAACATTGATGAATAGACATAAAAGAGCCAAACACAGGAAACCATGGTATGAGATAAACTGATAAGCCTCCTCACCTTGCAGAGTTCTCTTGTGGCCAACCAGACTGTTGGTTGTTGTGAGCCACACATCAGCATTTCATTCCATACCAATTCCTCATTCTATATACTCAACCAGCAAGAGAAAAATCCTATATTTAATAAATCTAAGTCCTAATTGGAGTGGGCTGCAGCCAGAAAGGTGTGGGCCTAATGATGCAATATAAAAATGGAAGGATGTAATAGGAGCACAAAAAAAATTCCTTGAATGCTAAGCTGGCCCCTTGCCAGCCACCCAAGTTAAAAGCAAGGACACTGTCTGCCATTCTGGGATCCTCTAGCCTGGAGAATGCTCCGTTCTGTGGCAGCTCCTCACCTTCAAGGGCCCTCCTCAATGAAGTGGGGAGACCAAGAGAGCTTCATCTACTTCCTTGATTTTGTCATATGTATTCTCACTCTGCCCATTTGCTGTTTGGGTAGCAAACTAAAATGAAATTAGTGTGAAAGGGAGTTGAATTTAAATTGTCAGACTTGTGGGATGACCCAGCTCTGTAATATCAGATTCCTTTCCTTTTTTTCTAGTCTTTGAATAAATGAGTCACTATCAAGCATATTTCTTCCTTCTTTACAAAAAGATTTACTTTACTTTTATTTTATCATTTAAATTTCTCCCATAGGTACTTTCGGTTGAATTGTTTACATAAATTTTTGAAAAAAAAGAGCCAAAAATTGGTGACAAAAATGTAATGGGCTATTTAATTTTATGCCAGGCAACCTTTGTATATTAATAAAGAACAAAGCAGAGGTTGGCAGCCTTTCAGAAGAGATGTGTCAAGTCTCTATTTTTGCTAATTTCCCATTTTGGGTGGCAGCAATACCCACTCTCAAAATAAAACAAAACCCCTGAATATATAAAAACAACAAATTACCCTCCATTCAAATCTACAGGAATTGGAAACTTTCATATGAGCTTAGGACCAGGAGAATTGAAGTAAGATTGTATAGTGAATAATGTTTATTCAATATATTCAATGATATCTAGAAAATGAAGGTGTGACTTTGTAGTAACTGGGCTTGGGGATGTGTGAGGGAGAGGAAGGGAGAAGGGGAAGCAGGCAGTGAGTACAGAGAAGTTATGGGTTCAGAGGCAGGAGATAAAGATGTTGTGGAAACAAGAGCAAAGTTGGGGAACTCACCTTGTCTATCCTCTGTAGACCTCTGAGGGATGTCTGCCTCTTACTACCTGCATGCCAAGGACTCAGCACCAGAACACAAGTTGCTCCTCTCTCCCTTCCCGATTCCAGTAACTGTTTTCTGTGCCAGCCATTCCATGGAACCTAGTCTTTTTGGCAGAGCTGATGTATGAACATGTAGCAGGGCCACTGTGAATTTTTTTATTTGTTGCTTTGTGTGTGTACCACAGTCGTGGAACTCCAGAGAAAGTTATCAACCCTAATATCTCAGATAATAGGTCACTACAGATAATGCCATTGATTTCCAGTCCCCTTCTTTGGGATAATTACCTCTTGTGCTAATTATGATGGCGACATTTTCCTTGACTAGAAAGGAAAATGAAGACATTTTATCAATGTAAGCATCCATCCATTTAAAGTCTTTTCCCAGAGATTATGGGGTATTATCCTTGTCGAAGAGATGAAGAGGGTGAGATAAACACATCAAAAAACTCCCTGAACTGGCTACTGGGCAAATAGCTTCTTTATCTGACAGAGAAATTACGTGCAGTCCATCAAACCAACAATAACAGGATGCTCACAGGGACAGAGAGATCTTTCTCTGCTTTTGCCTTGTGTGGCACATGACAACCAGTAGTAAAAAATTAGCAATTATTGGCATTTGTCAACTCTCTGGTTCTGTGGCAGGAAAACGGAAACAGCAGCAATCATGCTCAATTTAAGTTTCTCGTGATGTCAGGCTTTTCACGGACTTACACGGACATCAGAAGAGACTGGAAAAGGTTTACAGATGTGCAGTCAGCTATGACAGTGATGCTGCCAACGTGGCGCATGGATCAACTAACGATTAAGAAATCAAAAGCGATCCCTGTAGCTTGCTGACAGCTGGTTCAATTGTTTGCACCTGTTTCCCCTGCATTACACATGTGTCTGGAATGGATTATTCTGGCTTGCGCCAGACACATTTCACCTTTCCTCGCAGTGACCTCCTGCAGAAACATCACGGCTGAAGGACTGAAGACCAGGTGGCTCTCTGTGAGGGCCCACTGAAGGAAGAAGCCAATGTGCTTTTGAAAATGCCTCTGGGATGCTGGAGCTGACAAGGTTATCAGTTAAAGCTGGTTCATGATAACAGTTAACAGAGATATATGAACAGTGCTTGCTTCCCCCATGAAGAAGGGAGAGAGCTCTGAACTCTCAGGGTGATACTTGGCCCTAGCCTGCTTTTTGGGTAATAATATCACCGTTCATCCCACCATCTTGCCTCAGTTTTGGAAGTAGACAGGGGTATAAGGAAATACATCAATAAGCCATCCCCAAGTCCCCTGAGCCTTGGTGTTCAGGGTGGCTCTCTCACTCTCAGAGGCAAATTCACCGTGAAGCTGGGGAAGCTCAAGCTACAGCACTTGTAGTTGCACAGGCCCTTCCCAGGTTCTGAGAGTTGCCCCAGCCAGGGGTTCACATGGTTACATGTTTTTGTAAAATGTGCAAAAGTAAGACATTTTAACCACAGTGGGTTAAGACTGCTGTTTCTTTCCACACTGACTTGTCCTCTGACATACTTCCCATCATGTGATGTGGTGTTGGAGTGGTTGTGGGTACTTTTAGTGTCTGGCTAAAGCAAAGCTGAGTTGGGGACACATTTAGTTTGGGTTTAGTGGGATATTTTTATGTGGTTTGCTGTCACTTCCATGTATATTTATTTCTGGCTTCCAGGAATACTCCTAGTGTCCATGATTTATGCCTGATTTTGAATTTGTAATTCTATATTCTTTGTCTTAAGGTGGATCCCCCAAATTGTAATAGCTTCATGCCCCACAAAACTTGGTATCTCCTGCTTGCTTCCTATATCTAGTCACCAAATCTTGTCAATTCCATCTAATGGTATGCTGGCGAACTGGCTCTCTGAAAAACAAAGAACCCCGATTTATAGCGTTTGCTAATTTCTGCGTGCATTTTCCATTGCTGATTTTAAGTTACCAATGGCTTAACAACCAGCTCACAAAATATCTGAATATGTGACAACTACCCCTTGCAGGATGGTATAAGCCGGCCCCAGTAGAGTTCCCCCTCAGAAATAGTTCCATGAAATGACCTTTTTCCTTTGTGTCCTTTCTAATTATCTTAGTTCAGACTTTCATCTCTCCTCAACCCTTTCCCCCCCAAGACCATTGTTAGCAGCCTCTTAGCCTGTTTTCCTGCCACCTGGCTGTTCTGAGCTCAGTCTACCTTGTAAAATACCACCAGATTTACTTCTTAAAATGCAAAGTTGACCACGAAAGCCTTTGGTTTTAATCTTCTCTTGTCTTCCCTGTTATCTATAGGGGGGACATGTACATTCCCAAGCTGGTTTACAAGCTCCTTCATCCTCTGACTCTTAACCTGTCATCTGGCCTCATCCCCTCGATAGTGCTGAGGCCTCCTGGGTGAACTCAACGCTTCCCAAACTTACTGAAGCCGTCACTTTCCTGTGCCTTTGTCTGGATTCTGCCTCTTTCCTTTCTCCACTTGGCAAATTCCTACGCACATGTATATATACTGGTCCATTTCTCAGACTGTGGAAAAGTATCTTTGCACTGAGGCCACCTCAAGGATGTCTTCTATGGGGACTCACTGAACTCACAAAAGTTTGCCTGAAGACCCAGGACAAAAAGGGGGACAAAAGAACAAAATATTTTCATATAAAGAAGTTACATTTCTACAAATTCTCTATGCACCTGACCAACAGTACCAAATAAGGTGTCACGCTATATTTGACTACTTCCTTCGTGGCTGCTCTGAAACAACTCACTATTGCAGGATTAAAGAAACTGAGCTGGAATATGGGCTCTTCAAGCCAGGAGTATCAAAATTTAACCTCCAGTTTTTTGCCCAAATAAGCTTTCAGGTGATTAACATAATGCTGTATGCTTGCTGAACTGATAGGCTTTGTCATGTTGTCATATTCATAGATCATTCTTTGTCTCTCTTGTACTTTCAGTTGCATTCCCTGTGAAGGCCTCTCAACTTCACAATGTTCTTAGGTTCTTTTCATACTTTTTATAGCACTTGCGAGTACAGATGTAATCATCTATTTAAATATCTGTCTCCCATGACTAGACTATATGCTCCTCAGGAATAGGCACCATGTCATATTAATCTAGGTATCCCCAATGCCTGACAAAATGGGCCCTCAACAGCATATACAAACCCTTTATGTGTTGAATAAAGAATGAATGGGTAAATGAATGAAAGGTTGAAATGGATAAGGCAGCAGTCAAGGTAGGAAGGATAAGTTTTCTCATGTCTATACAAGTGGCAATCAGAATACTTCTAAGATGATGGACCAAACTATAATTCTAGGAATAAAAAGTGGAAGCTCTTGGTTTTGTGGCCAATGAAAGTTTACAGGTCTAATGGCTTTATGAAATTAATCTTTATTCTTGATTTGACAAATTTTAAATATTTAAAAAAAAGATATGGTTGGGATAATGGAATCATCACTAGAATAGAAGCCTGGTTCATGAGTATGGTGGAGTCATCATGCATACCTACTACAAACGAAGAGTTAAGAGAAGAGAATGAACAAGGCTGACTGGAAAAACGTGGTGAACGAAGAGAGGAGAGAAGGAAAAGCAGCATGTGAAAGATATGCGGAGGGGGCTAGTGTGATAAGATAGAAACCCTTGTTATTGGGTCTGTAGGAAAGAACTGCAATGGGGCACAGGAACGAAAGGAGGAACAAATACTTAGAACAGCTAGGTATCTGGTAAACTAAGTGAAAAATGATAAGAATTTCCGAAATGGATGAGAAGACAATTGTAGGCACTGATTTCAGAGACTCTTTTATGGAGCACTTTCTTATACATTATAAAAATACACATTAGATGATTTATACCTCCCAAATTATGTTTTGTGAAACACTAATGTCTTCAAGATGGTAAAAGATGTTACACTGGAAAAATATTCCACATACGTTATAAACAGTTTCTTATAGATTCATTATAGTCATTTACATATTAAAGGCTCTGATAAGTTCTACATTAAAAATTTTTTTTCCTTTTTCTTAGCCCAACTTCTTCTAAACAGCTACCAACCACTGAACACTTCTTTCATGAACCATCTACTAAGACATCAAAGGATGATAGTTTTCCTCAGGAGACAGTTTGGGAAAGAAATGTATTTTATCTAATTGACTTCAAGAAGGACCCAGAGTGTGACATAGAAGATAACTGTTTATCTCAACCACTCTTAGTTGTTAGTAATCACAGAGACAAAGCATGCACAAGTGGCTTACTATCTGAAGATCGGTTTTCTTCTCTTTGGTATGTGATAGATTACTGCCCTACCAACTTGGGAAGATAAAGGGGAACAGCACCTTTGAAAATGCATTGGAAAATTTAAAACAGTAGCATGACCAGACCACCAGACCAGGAGTCAGGAGACCTGGAACACTGGGGTTTCACAGCGATTCTTGCCATTAAGTGTGTTGGTTTAGGAAAGTTATATGAACTTTCAGGACTTTTATTCATTCATATGTATATATACACATATATATGAAATTATATGGATATATGCATACATACATACAAGGGACTTGGTCTAAGAAAGTTGCAAGGTCCTGAGCAGGGATTATTTGACAATAAGCTCGGAACTAGATGGGACACAGGGTAAGTGCCCAGTCCAGGGGTGAGAAGCAGAAAGCAGTTGGAAGTGCTTTCAAATAGAAATAGGAGGTAACAGAGGAGAGGGGAGGGCACCACGGATCAACTTTTGCTGGCTGGGGAACCTCTTTGGGTGCTGGGCAACAAAATAAAAAATGCAGGGCAATGAGTGGCATGGTCTTTCCTGTCTCCACCTGTCTTAGTTCATTCATGCTGCTATAACTACACACCTGAGACTGGGTAATTCCTAAATATTTAATAATAAAAATTTACTTCTCATAGTTCTGGAGGCTGGGAAGTCCAAGATCAAGGTGCTGGAAGATTCAATGTCTGGTGAGGGCTTACTCCCTGCTTCCAAGATTGCCCCTTGTTACTGCATTCTCTGGAGGGGATGAACACTGTGTCTTCATGTGGTAGAACGGACAGAAGGGCCAGGCAGCACTCTGAAACCTCTTTTATAAGGGAATGAATCCCACAGGGGTGGAGCCCTCATGACTTAATCACTTCACAAAAGTTCCCACCTCTTCACACCACCACAATGGAAATTAAGTTTCAACCTGAATTTTGGAAGGACACAAACATTCAAACTGTAACAACCCATATACTACCACTCCTGTGTCGGCTTGTTTCTATCCTGGCTTCTTACGATGATGTCTATACTTCCTGGCTTAGGTCATGGGGCTGTATGTGCTGGATTTGGTGGTAGATGAGAAACCCTCTCCACTCATTATAATGGTAATGGTCTGGAAATTGTCTACTATCTCACACCTACCTCGGTAAAACTGAACTGAGCTCCAGGGCCCATTTGAGCCTAGAGCTGTAACCTTCTTGACCATTAATCCTTGTTTATGGCCTGCTTGGCACTATGTGTAGGTGTTGGGCCCTTTGGGTCTTCCATTCACAGTTTCCCTATTTTCCTCATCTTCCCAGGGCCCTAGTATCTGGTTCTTCCCTGTGCCCCCTGACCCCTCGGCCCCCAGCCGCCACCCCCCGCAACCCCTTACCATCTCCCTGGAATGACTTGAGTCCAGATTTGAGGCTTTTACCTAACTCCTGTATTTTCCTTTTCTACCAGGGCTCAAACCAAAAATCTGATTTCTGGATTTTTATTAGGACATTTTGGCATTTGACTGTGTGATCTTGCCATAGCCTTGGGGACGTTACTAAGCACATACTGTGCAATAAAGTTATCAGCTGTAAAATTTTTTTGAAAGGCTTAAAAAGTGATTTGCTTTTTAGGTTCATGAAATATGTGCAAATGACAAAAATGCCTGAAATAACATTGGTCAAAATTTTATTATCTTTCAGGAAAGGAATTCTGTGGCCTACCATTTATGCCTTAGATGACACTCTCTATAGTTGCTACCACCTTCAAGCCTGGGTGCTCTTCCCTGTTCTGGGTCCGCACATTATCTCCACATCATTAGCAAGGCTCACACTTCCCCTGGATTTGGTCTTAGATAGCCAGGGTATCCTCTGGCCAAGCTAGTAAGACTCCAAAGTTAGTCCCTGCTTGTTCTCTTCTCCCAGCTAGCACAGACACGTATATAATTGTTGGCCTTCTGAAAAGAGAGAGTAGGAAGGGTACGTGGAATGACATCATATGCACACTTAACTAAAACAAGTCCAATTATAGAAGTTGAGAGAGGTGGAGTGGAAATAGTGTAATAGATTCTACCTACCATTTCACAAATTGATTCTGCATCTGGGAGTGAGCAGGAAATGGAAGTCAGAAATCTATTTTCCTTGATCTGTCCTTTTGCTTCTCCTGATGTGAGCATCTCACAGGGCTGAGCATGATTATAGTATAAAGATACATATTTTCCTTACTACGTGGCCTGTATGTGCAATACAATGATATCATTTGCTGCTCAACCAAAGAAATAGTCATCTGGGCCAAAGCTGCAGGAAAACTGGTTGTTTTGGATCTTGCAGAGCAGTACAATAGAACTTTCTGTGATGATGAAAGAGTTCTATAGTCTGTTGTGTCCAGTATGGTAGTGAGTAGCCCTATGTGGCTGTCAAACACTTGAAGTGTGGCTAGTTTGACAGAGGAATTTAAACTAATTAAACTTAATTAAGCTAAATATTTCATGGTACTGTATTGAACAGTACAGATCCAGAGAATTTCCAGTGTGGCATTGTATTTACTATTAGTTTTCTCTTTCTGTATAACAAATTACTACAAACTTTAGCAGCTTACACAATAACCATTTACTAATTAAGCCGGAAGTCTAGCCTGGCTTGGCTGGGTTCTCTGCTTAAAGTCTTACAAGACTGAAATCAAAGTGTTGGTCAGGCTGGGCTCTTATCTGGAGACTCTGGGGAAGAATCCCCTTCCAGGCTCATTCAGGTTGTTGGCAAAATTGGTTTCTTGTGGTTGGAGGACTAAGGTCAATGTTTCCTTACTGGCTGTTGGCCGGGAGTTGCTCTCAGCAGCTAGAGGATAGCCTCTGGTCTCTGCATGTGGCCCCTTTCATCTTCAAGCTAGCAATGGCTCATTCTGGTACTTTAAGTCTCTCTGATTTCCTCTTCTGCTACCAGCCTGAGAAAAGGCTCTGCTTTTAAAGGGCTCACTTAATTGGGTCAGGTCCACCCAGATAATCTCCATATCTTAAAGCCAACTGACTTGGGATTTTAATTGCACCTACAAAATTCCTCACAGCAGTACTTATGTTAGTGTTTGGTTGAATAAGGAGGGAATAGGAATCGAAAAGGGCCATCTTTGGAATTCTGCCTATCACAGGCACCTTCTTGAGATTTCCAATGGTAATTTTGACCAGGCTTGATTTTATGCTATCTTTGGAACCCAATCCCAAGTTAAAATATGAACTCATAGTAGGTAGAATAACGCCATTGCTTTGAATTTGGAATTTTTTTCTGTTCTAAAGAATCACTTTAAAAATGTAGCCACCCAGGAGTTAGTGGGTGGGGAGTGTGGGTGGGTTGGAGTTGGTGAACGTAAGCCTACATCTACCAAGACTTTAGCTTAGCTTTTAATGCTCTAGTTAAGATTAGGTAATATGTAGGTGAGATGGGCCCCTAATACTTGGCTGGCTGAGATGTGGGGAAGGAGGATGGAGAGCCTACTGAGAAGGGTTAGGAGACAGGAGTCTGATGGGAGGACTTGGTGCCACCAAGGACTACTTAATTCCTCTCTCTCAGAGTTATCTGCCACTTTGATATCTGGGCCATAGGTTGCCACTCCATGCCTTAGCATATTTTGAAAGCTATTAAAGTCAACAAAACAGCATGATTTGTTAAAAAAGAGAGCTCCTTCAAATCCCTTCAAAGTGATATCAGGCTGTGTTAATGGAAGCATTATGTTCCAAACCAGAAAAAAAAAATCATTTCAAGCTACTTGGCACTAGTCTTGCCTGAACATATTTCAACTGCTTTTAGTTTGGAATACCACATGTTGAAAAAGAGACAAATTAGAGAAAATTCAAAGAACGGCAACCAACATGATAAAATGTCTAGTTAAAGGTTCATAGCATGGCTCAGGGGATTGGTAATGGGATATAAATCTTCTCTCTCGTCAGCACTTCATTTTTAGCAGTGTCTATCTAATGGCTGTCGTCGCCACTTAGAATCAGAGACCAGCATGGGAGAAACTGATGGTTCAGGATGTTGTAGTCCATATGCCAAATAGCATAACCATTGGATCCTTATTCACCTTTCTGGTAAAAGAGTGAAGGTTTTAAACACAGAGGCTAAATCTGGTATTCACCTTGACCTGAGGCAGTTAGGTTCCAAGTTTGGCTGGGTGTGTTACTCTGAATAGTAGACTTTGCTATATTTGAATTTGGACTGAGAGAAATTCATTTTCTCAAGTTTAAATAAATATCCACAGAGTTGAACTGTTTCCAAGAAGTTTGTAATCTGTTTCAAGTTTAAGTTAAAAAAAAAAATGGAATGCCAATTCATTTAACCACAATGAGGAATAAAACTATAATCTAAACTACAATTCATGTTAATGAGATCTGTGCATTCTATACCTATAGGAAGAGCTCCAACAGGTATAAAATAATAATCAGAATGTTACTCTGTGGTCAGTACAGTATTCTCAGATGATTCTAAAATGGCTGGATGTGTCCATTTACAGTTTTTGACCAAGTCTGGATGAGTGACCAGGTGGTGTGGTGGGGTGAGGACCAGCCTAGGATCCATTAGACCTCTGTTTCAGTCCGGGATCTCTTATTAACTTACTGGGTGACGCCTGGTAAGTGGACAAAGTGGGCACCTAGTAATAAATTGTCTTTAAGACTTTTTTAGCTACAAAATTTTTTGATTGTATGTTAGGGGGACACAATTCAGTCCATAACAACTTCTAAGGCTCTGAAGGGACCCTATCCTTCAGTTCACATGATTTACATATATATATATATATATATTTAGGTTATTAAATATGAAATGTCTGATTTCATTAAGAACTAAGTTTGGCAGTTGATATCTCTGACATTTCACTTTGACACTTCTTGTTTTATATTTATTGTGAAGATACATCCTCAGTCTTTCAAACACACAGTTTGGCTTGTGTGTTCTCTCAAATTTTTTTAGAGCAATTTTTGTGAAACCACGGAGAAGTCAAAAATTCAAGTTATTTTTGATTATGAGTTCTGTTGTGGAATGAATGAAGAGCAGACAGCTTGAAAGGTGAACACAGTGTTTGGGGAGGATGTGGTTAATGAATGCACAGTATGTCGATGGTTTGAGAAGTTCCATTCTGGTGATTTTAATCTTGAAAAGGAGCCACATGAGCAATCTGAGACCAAGGTGGATAATGATGAGTTTTGAAAGCTGTAATGGAAGAAAAATCCATCTCAATCTATGAACGAATTAGCAGCAAGAGTTGACGTTACTATTCCAACAATATTGGACCATTTGAAACAAATGGGCAAGGTAAAAAAGCTGGATAGATGGGTTACACATGAATTAAATGAGTGTCAGAAGAGAAATTGTCTGGAAGCTTGCCTTTCTTTGCTGTCATGACATAAAGGCAAACCATTTCTACACCGTATTGTTAAGTGCGATGAAAAATGGATTCTTTTTGACAATCACAAGTGTTTGGCACAATGGTTGGATATAGATGAAGTGCCGAAACACAGTCTGAAACCGAATATTCATCAAAAAAAGCTAATGGTGTCTGTTTGGTGATTCAGCACTGGTATTATCCACTACAGTTTCATGAAACCTGGTCAATCCATTACAACAGATGTCTACTGCAACTACTTGGTGAAGTGATGAGGATGCTTGCAATTAAGCGCTGAGATTGGTCAATAGGGACAGGCCTATGTTCTTGCAAGACAGCACTCGACCACATGTCGAACAAACATTGCTACTCAAACTATAGCAGCTGGACTTGGAAACTCTGTCATCCATCATATTCACCAGACCTTGCACCAGATAACTACCACTTCTTCCAGGCTTTGGACCACTTCTTGCAGGGAAAAATATTCAATTCTCAACAAGCTGTGGAAATGCCTTTCATGATTTCATGGCCACTCGCTCTCCAGGCTTCTTTGCTCCTGGCATAAACAAGCTACTGTTAAGATGGCGAAACTGTGTTCATAGTTTAGGTGCACACTTTGATTAATTGTACTGCTTCTTGTTTGAGATATAATAAACTACACTTTTGATTTGAAATCAGACATTTCATACTTAATGACTATATGTATATATTTTTTTGGTGAAAAGTGAGTTAGTTTTTGTATTCTTTGTTTTCAAGAGTGCCCCCCAAATGGGACAGGCTTCAGTCCCTCTAAAACCTGGATCAACTTTCTGCCCGGGAACAAGATATTCATTAGGCTCACTGTTCAGCAAGAGAGGTAGTTCTGAGTAGGGATACTGTGTGGGAGAAGTGGGCAAATTAGTGCTCCCTCTTTTGTCTGACATGGAGGATATAGGAGCTCGTGTGAATTTTGAGTTTTGATGGGGCTATGGATGCTTTTAGATTGGGGATTAAAACATGTAAATAAAATGTGCAGGTCTTTAACAATCATCCTGCTTTTCTTTGTTCTATACCATGAGTGTTAGAAGGAAGCAACACTAATGGAAATCCAAAGGAACAAAACATAGTGGAACACTGAAGGCATTTAGGGCATAGAGGAATATATTGTCAAGTTGGAAGAGAATGTGGTTAGCATTGGTGGAGAAGAAATGGGAGAAAAATTCTGATTCTTCTTCTTCTGTTTTTTTTTTTTTTGGTGTTTGCTGGCATGACATAAATATAAGTTAGATTTAGGAAACGATTTCTTGGTCTCAGAGTCAGGAGAAAGTAGTCAATGTTAGTAAAGAATGAAGGCTGCCAGGGTGCAGGGGCATATATTCTATTCCTCTTTCTTCCTTTATGGTCCCCTGCTCTTACCCCTGTATCACTGTTTCTCACCAGAATCACTTGAACGTGCTTGTGAAAAATGAAGATTCCCAAGTCTGAGTGAATCAGAATCTTTGGTGGGTGGGGCCCAGACATCTTCATTTTGAAAGTTCCACATTTGATTAGTACCTGTTAGTTATAACAGAAACAATCACTTATGGGGCACTTATTATGGGCTGTCCTACACAACATACCTGATTCTCATGGCAAACCTTTATGGTGATAATATTACTCCTATCTTGCTGATGAGAAACCAAAACACAGAAAAGTTACATGAATTTCTCAAAGCCACATAGTAGCCACACTTTATCCAAAATGTGAAGGGTAAAAAGAGAAGGAAAAATTTGATAAATATATTAATTTGCAAATATTTCTATATGTTAAAACTACACATAGAGTTATATATTGTCTTAATTGTGTGGATGCTATAATAAATATTAACTCTTAAGACCCTTGTCTGCTTGAGCATTGCTCAGCTATCCTGCTAAACTAATATTCTGTTGAAATGGGATGCCAGGAAATTCCAGGCACTTTTGGCAGAAGTAATAGATTTCATGCACTTTTCTTGCCAATACTAACATCTCTCTATGACACTTATGGGGCTGTAGACTTGTTTGGTTGGCTGATATTCATATTTTTTGGTTTGATAAGAAATTTGGGCAGCCTCAGCAATAAGGTGGTTTTGGAAAATATGAACAAAAACTTGTGTGACAATCTATTTTATTTCAGTTAGATTTGAATTAATAAATATGATGTTTTATTTTTGTAAGGCAAAACACAACTCAGACAAAATGCTTATTGTGACTATTTTAATATTTTACCCCTTAGTCCTCCACAATTTCACCTAAAAGAAGATAAAAATTTCCATTCAATGGACCAAAAACACAAAATTTCTTGAGGTGGCTTTTGCCATTACCATGTTAGTTTATTATAACACAGGGGAAGAGAATTAAGCAATGCCTGCATTCCTTCAACAAATTTGAATTTCAAATATGCAAAAGAAACAAAGTATACATCCAAGTTTAATATATTTAGATTAGCTGGATACCAATGACAAGAGATGGTAAAGGAAGAGTCTAACTTGATGTAACTCATTTTAACAAATGTAGTTCTCCCTAAATGAAGAGGTTATTTATTTCTGGGTGCTTTATCTGCAGATGACAGGAATATTTATTATACTTCTTTTAATGTTTACTTAGGTATAGGTTTCCAGGTTCTAAAGTATTTTTCTACATTAAAAATGTCTTGCAATGTACTGAAAACTAAAAATAAATTCACTGTCATCCCTCCATATATGTTTCGATATTATAAAATAAGAAGCTACTCATGGAATCTTTAAGAAATGTATGTTGACCCATACATTTTCTCCACTTGGGGTTAGTAACTTTTGCATAGCTGTTTGATATACATCCTTCCTGTTTCCTCAGTTTATACTTTGTATGTATATACACATTTGAAACTCTAAGTTAGAATATTATTAAATATATTTACCTAGAATATATTTTGAATTTTATTTACTTAAAATGTACTATGTAAATTTTTCTAGGTCACTTCATACGACTTTCTAGCTTTTTAATATCTGGGTATTGTTACTTTCTAACTTTTTAATATCTGGATATTGTTACTATTGAACCATTCCCCTGTTCAAATTTCCCCCCCTTTTTGCTATGGTAAATAGTTCTTCGGCCAGGCACGGTGGCTCACACCTGTAATCCTAGCACTCTGGGAACCCGAGGCGGGTGGATCGCTCAAGGTCAGGAGTTCGAGACCAGCCTGAGCAAGAGTGAGACCCCGTCTCTACTAAAAATAGAAAGAAATTATCTGGTCAACTAAAATATATATAGAAAAAATTAGCCGGGCATGGTGGCGCATGCCTGTAGTCCCAGCTACCCAGGAGGCTGAGGCAGTAGGATCGCTTAAGCCCAGGAGTTTGAGGTTGCTGTAAGCTAGGCTGACACCAGGGCACTCACTCTAGCCCGGGCAACAAAGCGAGACTCTGTTTCAAAAAATAAATAAATAAATAAATAAAATAAAATAAAATAAATAGTTCTTCAGTGAACAGCCTTGCAAAGTATGCACATTTCAAATTTCAATAGATATTACCAACGAAATCACTTTCCACAAAATTTGTATAATTTGTCCTCCCACAGTGTATGAGAGTATATTTCTCCTACATGTTTGTTTGCTGGCACTTAGCTCTTAGCAATCTGTTTAATCACTGACAATCCACTGAGAGAAAATTATGTTTGTTTTACTTTGCAATAAAGAATTGGATGAATTCTAAATGTTTTTCTATATTTTAAATTTGTTTGGTATATTTCTAAAGGTACATGTAATCTAGAGTTAAGAATAAGAAAGATAGTTGTTTAGTTAGGACTAAACATCATCATTCACATTCTTAACCTCAGATTCTAAGCACCTTTCATTTGCCAGGATGGGAAATTTATTCAAAACATTTCAAACTTTAACCTCAATTTTTGGTACTTCTACAAGGGAACAAGATAAAGAATAAGTAATTCTGCTCGTTAGAGAAATTCAAGCTGTTTTGTTTTTACCATCTGCACTTTGTTATTGGGAACAATCTTCATCTTTATTGCCCATGTTACAAATTATGTTTTAATTTTTAAATTTATACAAAAATCCCAAAGATTATGATTTTGGACACTTTGTGACTAGTGCTAATTCATTTTAGCTTTTTCACTAGTGTTCTAATAAATTAGAACCATTTTTTTCATCTTTAGAATAAGTCATCAGGTCTTGGTGAATAAGAAACTGAAATGAGATGCGCTTTACTTAGTTGAACCAGCAAATAGCTCTGCAGGCTTAGTCATAAAAACCCAGTACGGAAATAATACTTGTCTCACAATCAGGTCAGAAATGATAACTGAAACCATGGAATCCTTAAGATAAGCTACCTGTGCAATCAGGGGAAATAGCTGAAAGCCTAATAGAAGGCTTTGTGTTGGAGGACAGTGATTGAAGTTCAAAAGGCTTAGCAGAGGTCAAGTTGGCAATGTCAGGTATTTCCCCAAGTTTACTTCATTCAATTAAGTTGAAACAATCTGCTCCTGTGAAAGACTTAGTGGCTTTCCTTACACTAGAGGGGCCCAGGCAAAGGGATGCTTGGTTTTTCTCCATACCACAACCCTGTCTGGGATGACTTTAAAAAAGAGACTGATTCGATTTTCATGAACTCTGTGGGAGAACGTAGATGAAATACGATGATTGTAAATCTTATGAATTTACCAGATACATTTGAAAGGGATGGAAGATGTAATTATACATCTGCATGTATTAGCCGACTATCAGCAACTAAATTCTTTTCAAACTTTCATTGTTTTTAAATGGGATGACCGTTCCTGTCTGTCCCATTAATTGAGCTGGTTTTCTTCCTGTTTAGTCTAAACCACTGTTGATTGCCTTGACCCCTGCCCAACCGAGGGACAAAATGCCTTGGATTGAGGGCTTTCTTTCTGTATTCCTAGCTCAAGGCTGCTTGATTAAGACAGATTTTAGCGTAGAAAAGTGTCCAAAGTGGCTTCTTTAAAACGTAAGTTTCAAACACTTAGGATTTTGTCTTTTTTCTTGGTATGTCACTTCCCCCGCTTTTTGAAATGCACTGTCTTATTTCTTAGTTGAAGTAATTATTTTACAAACATGAGTGAACTTTGTGGAGGAATAGAAATGGAACATACCCTAACTGCAGCAAATGATCAGATTACAGAGATAAATTTGATATATGAGAGGTTCCGGAATACTGGGTAATTACGGCCACATACCTCCAGGAAATTCTCACACACACACACCCCACATTAACCTCCTGCATATATGTATGTATGTGTGTGTGTGACCATATAGATTTTAATTATAAAAAAGATTTAGGAGATAAAGACTGATTTTAATTTGGAAAGCACCATATGTCAATATTGATATGTTTATTAGCGTTTAAGATAATGTTTTTAAAACTTCATAACCCAGTAACTATTCACTAGTCAGACACTGGGCAAAACAAATGTGAACAAAAATAATTTAATTCAATAGATCCTAATTGAATTAAATTGGCTAATTGTTAGAGTCATGTGGGCCTACCTAGACCTACTGAATCAGAATTTCCAAAATTGGGATCCAACAATCTGTAGTTTAACAAGGTCCCCCAATGATTCTGATAACCAAGTTTATGAAGCTTAAAAAAAATGTCTAGAATAATATTTCATTTTGTTTTAATCAGTTTGATGTTGAAGGAATTGTGTGGTTTACAAAGGAACCATTAATGCATGATTTTGGGAATGTGTATGAACACTATAGTCATAAATTGCTCCCTTGCAGCTTTCCACTAGTCTCCTGATTTTCTTATTGCTGGTTACAATTTACAAATGAGGAAACTTATACTGTTAAAATAATTAATATAATAAAGTTGATAAGTAGGAGAACCAGGGTTCAGTATCAATCCTTCTGGCTACATGTCTGTGGCTTCCAGCACATTGACTTCCCGTAGCTTAGCTTTGAAGAAAAAAATCATTAAAGACCTTTTCTGTAGAATCTCTAGATCTAGCATTTTGTCTCTTCATTATCCTAAAATAACTTTGAGGTTAGCATTTTTTTAGGTTAGAACACATTTATTGAGTTGCTATATACCTAACGTTGTGTTGCATGATGGTTAGGCCACAGGGGGAGGGGTTCTGCCCTCAAGGAGTCTTGTTGGGGAGATGAGATTTACTTGAGACAACAGCTGAAAGCAACAGGTTAAAGTGACAAAATGTACAATGTAGATTTTTAGTACTGTATCAGTTCAGAGAAAATTATTTTGGGCTAACATTTTTAGGGAAGACTCCAGGAGAAGCAGAATTTGATTTGGGTCTTGAAGAGTGGGATTTGAAAAATTCAGCATAAGACATTTCAGGTATGGGAACAGCATGAACAAAGGCATGATTGTGTGTTCTATGTGCATGTATATGCATGTGTGCTTGTATATGTGTGTTTAGTCATATTCAGTGCTCAGGAAGAGATTGATCCTGCCGGGGAACAGTGAGAGAGATGGAATAGGGTGCAGAAGATGGGGTCATCTTTCAGGGTGGCCAGACTCCACAGGACACTGAGATTGTCATATTAAAAGGTGACTTTTGAGGTTATTGGCCTCTTCTTCCATGTGTTGTTTATTATTCTCTCATTAATGTGCTCTCAACCCCCAGAAAATACTTTAACCTAATGCTCAAAAAGCCTCTGTCATTGTCCAGAATCAAATTAAGCACAGTGAATATGACCATTTTTCTGAAACACACATGGGATTTGGGATGTTGAAAGACACAAAAGCCTCAGCACAATAGACAGAGAATCAGCAGGTTCCTGGGATATGACTAATTTTTCTCTAGCTGTTTAGTAACAGGTGGTATTTATCTAAGCAGACTGCCCTGGGCAGCTGGTTGATGGGTTCTTCCAGCTGGACATCTTCTCCCCATTTAGTCCGACCACACCTGCTTCATACAGCAAACAAGAGCCCTTCTCATCTCCAGTATCTACATGTGGGGGGTTAGGGGTATAGATCAACCATTCAGCTTCCAGCTGTAGTGTTTCATGATGTCTGAGGATCCCATCTGGCCTCCTACCAGGAAAAGAAAAAAGAGTTAGGTTTTAAGTTTAGCGGTGGGCTTTTTTTTTTTTCAGGGGGTGGTTTTGTCCTGTTGTGTTGCTTTCTTTTAAGGAAGAGATTTCATTATTGGCTGCTATCATGTGATCAGACTTATCGCCCATTAAAATTTCCTTTCTTTGAAGCATGCACTGACATGAGGGTGCCTGTTTCTTCAAGCTCTTACTGTACTGAATTAAGAAATAGTAGAATAGTCTCATGAAAGATTAATCACTTCCTGCAAGCATCTTGTACCTGCAGACAGGCAATTACTGAAATATGTCTGAAAGGAAACAAGGAAGCATGTTAAAATGTATTGGTCAGGTATTTTTTGGCAGTGTGACTACAAAACGTGTTTGGGTGCCAGCTTTTTTTTGAGCCAAAAAGAGCCTCTCTGCTGCGTTAATGGATCTAGTTTGTTTTGTACATGAGTAGCAATGTTTTCTTTGTAATGATAGCCAAAACTTTGACACTGCACAGGTATTTCTCTTGAAGCTGTACAAGTGTATACATTCTTATTTATTTCCCTGTCTAACCTGAGTGATAAATCAACCATTTTCACTAAATTCCAGTCTTTGCAATTTAGAGAATCCTGTATCCCCAGTGCTGAGACTGCCAGAAAGTAGGTGTTCAATAAATATTTGAGGACTGACAATCTCTATTTCATGGTTGTCAAAGAGTTTACAAAAAAGGAGCAAGATTTTAGGGTATGTCATAGCCTCGGTTCTGAAAATCCTAGTAATCAATAGCATACTGGGTTTGCTATCATCTTGACTCAAACTTTCCACTTATCAACTGTGATCCAGACTTTGTGCTAAAGGCTGGAGATTAAAAAAAAAAGTTGTCCCATCCACACACCGTGTTGTGAAAAAAAAAAAAAACAAAAAAAACAAAGAAAAAAAAAAGTTGTGGTCCTTGCTTTTAAAAATCTGAGAATTCTTGGTAAGGGAAACAGTAATACAACAACATCAACAACAAAAACATTTATTGAGCACTCGCTGTATTCTAGACACTGAAGTCATTCATTTATTTTAATTTGTTTAATCCACAACTATTGTTATTAGTCCAGTTTTTTAAATGTGTAAACGGAAGCACAGAGAGTTACACAACTTTGTATAATTTACTCAAAGCTAGTATGAAACTAGAATATAGATAAAAATACAAAAACAAACACTGAATATGTAGAGTGCTCTGGTTGGGTAAATACATGGTGTAGAAGGGAGGCACGCTTGACTTGGTGTGGTGTAATGGGGATTGGAGAAGGGTTTCAGAAGGAAGTGATTTCTAAGCCTTTTCCTTCTTATCCCTACTTCTGTACCTGGATCTGGAATCTGAGACATCTGTTTCTCTCCAGGTCTGGTTCTGGTTCTTTCCATGTACCTTGCCACTGACAGGAAGCATTGTGCTCTACTTTGTGACATCTCTCCTACTGATGTCTCAAACAGTTATTTAACTTCAAACAGCTATAATTATATCCTTTACGATCAGCAGCCTGCTTTGGTGGCAAGAACTGGGGCTCTGAAGTCAGCCACACTTGGGTTTAGATCCTGTGTCTTCTATTTGCAAACTGTGCAATATTGGGCAAGTTACCTAACTTCTCTGAGCTTAACTGTTTTTATATGTAAGACAGGCTTAATTATACTCATCTGTTAGGTCTGGTGAAAGAATGAATTGAGGTAATATATGTAAAATATCCATCACACAGAAGGTGCTCAAGAAATGCGAGTTTTATTTCTCAACAAACATGTATTAGTGTCCCAGCACCTACTGTATTATGTTTCCCCACAAACAGTAGATGACTAATACACGTTTGTTGATTTGATTTTATGGGAATGAAGAAATAATTGAAAACATCAGTGTTATATTATTAAATCATTGAAGGAGCTCAGGAAATTTCACCCCAAAATATGACTCGTTGGTATAAAGAATATTTTGAATTAAAGGCTCTTTGAGATCAAAAGGCGTGGAAGGGGCTTTTCCGCTATCTGCATAAACCTTACTGATCCATCAAAAGAACAATTAACTTCCCTTTCCCTCCCTGTTATCTCAATATATTGTAGGAAAAGAAGATCAAGACTGCAACCAGACCTGGCCTAAATAATTTTAAATATAATAGCTGTCTCTCAGGTTAATTTAAAAATCAATCTGTTTCCCCCATTCGTTCATTCGTCCAAGTATCTATTCATCCTCTCTAGCAACCACTTATTGTCCCTAAATCTATACTCATCTGCCCCTCCCCTCTAAAAGACAGGTATAAAAATATCTGGATCCCATTGGGATATTGGGTTATCACTCTGTGATTCTCCCCATGCCCATGGTAAATGAACCTCTTCCTCTCATTAATCTGCCTTAATAGTGAATTGATCTTTCAGCGGACTTTTGGAGGAAAGGGGAAGTTTCCCCTCACCCCCTACATCATCAGGCATACAACATCTTCCTGAAATATTTTTCTCTTCTTTTTTCTTTTCTTCTTCCCACTTCTATCTTCCCTACTTAGCTTAAATTCTGCTTGTCTTTCAGGTCTTGGCTTAGATGTTGTCTTCTCCAAAGAGTTTTCCCTGGCTGAGTTAGTCTCCCCCCCGACCTCTACTTCTGTAGCACCTTGGGCTATAGAAACTGCAGGTTCCATACAAGCTTCATTATTTAATATTATTATTTTTTATTGAAATGAAATCCATATAATATAAAATTAACCATTTTAAAGATAATAATTCAGTGGCATTTAGTACATTTACAATGTTGTACAACCATCACCTCTATCTAGCTCCAAAGTATTTTTATCATTTCAAAAGAAAACTGCATGCCCATTAAGCAGTCACTTTCCTTTTCTCTCTCCCACGAACCCTTGGCAACCACGAATCTGCTTTCTGTCTCTTTGGATTTACCTATTCTGGATGTTTTGTATAAATAGAATCATACCATATGTGACCTTTTTTGTCTGGCTTCTTTCACTTCGCATAATACTTTCGAGGTTCCACATTGTAGCACATATCAGTACTTCATTCCCTCTTATGGCTGAATAATATTCCATTGTAGATGTATACACTAGCTTTATTATTTCCTTATTTCAAAATGTTGCCCAAGTCAAACCTAAAAGCAATCCCAGGGCCTGGAATTATCTATATTTAGAACAAGTCCAATACCAGCAGGTCTTGAAAACTTTGGTTCAGGGTAAAAAGATACTTACTAAAGGTAGTACATATTAAATGTATTTTTGAAGGCAGTGTTGCTTATGTGAAAGAAAAACAATGTACAACAATCTGACTATGGGACATTCAAACTGGGGGTTAAGAAACAAAGATTAACCAGTCTTCCTTCACTCAGCTCCCAAGAACCCTCCCAACAAAGACCCTTGGTTAACTATTAGCAGCTGGGCTCTCTGAGATTTGACTGTTCCCTACCTATACTCTTTAGGTTGCATTTTAAAGAGCAGTAACCTAAGCCTAGTGACTCTAGCACCAAAAGCTGTCCTTAGAGTGTGGAAAACTTCTCAGTTGTGACTTCTTGAGCAGTTACCGTGTGGAAGGCACCATGCTAGGGACTGAAACAGGTACAATTTGGGGAGGATTTAGATTGGTTCTGTTGCATGTTAGTTTTCTGTGGAGGAACTGATAATTTAAGTGAAATTAAGATATGTGAACAAAAAAGGATAATCGTGCCGGGATGTGCATGATTATGCCACATGAGTTCTAAAGAGAAGAGTCATAGGCAGAAACGAACACTTCACCTGAGGATTTTCAGAGAAAGCTTCAACAGAAAAAGGAGGATTTGAGCTGTTTTTAAAGATATGTGGGACTTGTATCTAGAGAGGAGAAGACCATTCCAAGTAAGAAATGGTCTGAGTTAGGCTAGTGAGCTTGGCTGTTGAATTTGGCTCTGAAACGTCTTATTGTTTCAGCAAAACCAAAAACAAAGCATGTAGCAGGTACAACCACTCCAGAGTGAGCCAGCAGAGCCATCTGAAGAGGAGAATGAATTTCCTTAAGAAAACAAAGACTTGTAAGTTCCAGTTTAATAGTGAGTACGTGTGGTGTTTGTTTTCCATTCTTAGGATACTTCATTTAGAAAAATGATCTCCAGTTCCATCCAGGTTGTTACAAAAGGTACTAGTTTAACATTTTTTATGCCTGAGTAGTACTCCATGGTATACATATATCACATTTTGTTAATCCACTGAAGTGTTGATGGGCACTTGGGTTGATTCTACATCTTTGCAATTGTGAATTATGCTGCAATAAACATTTGAGTACAAGTGCCTTTTTATAAAATGACTTTTTTTCCTTTGGGTAAATACCCAATAATAGGATTCCTGGATCAAATGACAAGTATACTTCTAGTTCTTTAAGTGACCTCTATACTACTTTCCATAGAGGTTGCACTAGTATGCAGTCCCACCAACAGTGTATAAGTGTTCCTTTCTCTCTGTATCCACACCACCATCTGTTGTTTTGGGACTTTTTGATAAAAGCCATTCTCTCTGGAGTTAGGTGATATCTGATTGTGGTTTTTGATTTGCATGTTCTTGATGACTAGAAACATTGAGCATTTTTTCATATGTTTATTGGCCATTATTCTATTTTCTTTTGAAAAGCTTCTGTTTGTGTCTTTTGCCTGTTTTTTAATGGGGTTTGATCTTTTCTTGCTGATTTAGTTCTTTGCAAATTCTGGTTATTAGCCATTTATTGGATGTATAACATGCAAATATTTTCACCCATTCTGTAGGTTGTCTACTCATTCTATTAGATTGTTTCCTTGGATGTGCAGTAGCTTTTTAATTTAATAAGGTCCTATTTATTTATTTTTTTTGTTGCTGTGATTGCCTTTGGGGTCTTCTTCATAAATTCTTTGCTTAGGACAATATCTATTATATAAGAGTCTTTCCAACATTTTCTTCTAGAATTCTTATAGTTTCATGCCATAGATTTAAGTTTATTATCCATTGTGAATTAATTTTTGTGAGAGGTGTGGGTCCTGTTTTGGTCTTCCGCATATGGCTATACAATTTTTCCAGCACTATTTATTGACTAGGGATTCTTTTCCCAGTGTATATTTTTGTCTGCTTTGTCAAAAGATCAGATGGCAGTATGAGGAAGGTTTTATATATGAGATCTCTGTTCTGATTCATTGGTCTATGTCTCTGTTCTTGTGCGAGTACTATGTTGTTTTGGTTACTATAGCCTTGTAGTATAGCTTGAAGTCTGGTAAAGTGAGGCTTCCTGATTTGTTCTTTTTGCTTAAGGTTGCTTTGGCTACTTGGGTTTTTTTCTGGTTCCATATGAAGTGTAGAATTATTTTTTTCTAGATTTACGAAAAATGACATTGGTATTTTAATGGGAATTGCATTGAATCTGTAAATCACTTGGGATAGCATAGACATTTTAACAATGTTGATTCTGCCGACCCATGAGCATGATATGTTTTCCATTTGTTTATATTCTTTGCGATTTCCTTCCTCAGTGTTTTGTAGTTCTCCCTGTAGAGGTCTTTCACCTCCTTGGTTAAGTATATTCCTAGGTATTTTATTTTCTTTGTAGTTATTGTGAAAGATATTGAATCTTTGATTTGATTCTCAGCTTGACTGTTGTTGGCATATATGAATGCTACTGATTTGTGTACATTGATTTGTAATCTGAGACTTTGCTGAATTTATTTACCAATTCCAGTAGTCTCTTGGATGAATCTTTGGGGTTTTCTATATATAACATCATATCATCAGCAAAGAGCAATAGTTTGAGTTCTTCTTTCCCCATTTGGATACTTTTGATTTTCTACTCTTGCTTGATTTCTCTGGCTGGGACTTCTAGCACTATGTTGAATAGGAGTGGTGAGAGTGGGCAACCTTCTCTGGTTCCAGTTCTAAGCAGGAATGCTTTGAATTTTTCACCATTCCGTATGATGTTGGCTGTGGGTTTGGCATATATGGCTTTTATAATTTTTAGATATGTTCCATCTATGCCTATTTTGTTAAGAGTTCTTATCCTAAAAGGGTGCTAAATTTTGCCAAATGCTTTTTCTGCATCTATTGAGTGGATCATATGGTCTTTGTTTTTGCTTCTATTTACGTGGTGAATCACCTTTATATATTTGCATATGTTGAACCATCCTTGCATCATTGGGATGAAGCCCACTTGGTTGTGGTGAATTATTTTTTTCATATGCAGCAGAATTCAGCTTGCTAGGATTTTATTATGGATTTTTGCAATTGTATTCATAAGGGATATTGATCTATAGTTTTCTTTCTTTGTTGTATCTTTTGCTGTTCTGGTATCAAGATATTGGCTTTGTAGAACAAATTGGGGAGGATTCCTTCCTTCTTGGTCTTATGATATAATTTCTGCAGTATAGGTACCAGTTCTTCTTTGTAGGTCTGGTAGACTTTGGCTGTGAAACCATCTGGTCCAGGACTTTTTTGTTGGAAGATTTGTTATTGCTGCTTCAATTTCGTTATTTGATATTGGTCTCTTCAGGAACTCTATTTCTTTTTAGCCTAGGGAGATTGTCCGATTCTTAGAATTTTTCCATTTCCTCAACATTTTCAAGTTTATATGCATTCAGAGATGATATTTTGTATTTCTGTGATATCAGTTGTAATATCTCCTTTTTTATTTCCAATTGAGCTTATTAGGGTCCTTTCTTTTTGTTTCTGTTAATCTAGTGAGAGGGCTGTTGATTTTGTTTATCTTTTCGAAGAACCAGCTTTTTGTTTCATTAATCTTCTGCACAATTCTTTTATCATCAATTTCATTTAGTTCTGCTATGACCTTAGTTTTCTTTTCTTCTGCTGGATTTGAGATTGGTTTGCTCTTTCTTTTACAATTCCTTGAGACGATTCATTAGATTGTTGATTTGTGATCTTGCTGTCTTTTGCATGCAGGCATTTAAGGCTATGAATTTTCCTCTTAGGACTGCTTTCATTGAATCCTACAGATTTTGATAACTTGTGTCCCCTTTGTCATTTAGTTCAAAGAATCTTTTGGTTTCCATTTTAATTTCCTCCTTGACCCAATAATCATTCAGTAATAGGTTGTTTAATTTCTATGACTTTGTATAGAGTGGAGCACTTCTGTTGGAATTGATTTCTAATTTTATCCCACTGTGGTCTGAGAAGATACATGGTATAATTTCTATTTTTTTAAAATTTTTTGAGATCTGTTTTGTGGCCTAGGATATGATCAATCTTAGAGAATGTTCTATGAGCTGGAGCCACTAGAATGAAGTTCAGGACAATCTCCAAGCAGAGACAGCTGTGCCTGAGGGAGGGGCTTAATCACTTGAGTGCTAAAGCCCTGGGCCAGGCTCCTTCTGCCCTTGACCACTAGCGTAGTTTCTTTGTCGGGTGGGGTGAGTGCTCTGCCTATTCGCTCCCTGGAACTCCACAGCATTCTGTTGTAAGATCAGTCACCGTGAGTGCCTCACTGCCGGAAACCAGCTCCTAAACTACCCCTCCGTCTGTGTGTGTCTGACCCACTAGCTTTCCTCTCCGTGGGATGCCAGTGGGTAGAGGGTTCCCCACTTGTGCACACCTGTTCCACCACAAGACCCCAAGGAGAGAGAGGTAGGCCTGCTCCGGCTGGGGAAAAGCAGCAGCTGACAGGTTTCTTGGCTTAAGCTGCACTCCCTATTGTAATGGGTGGGGGAGGGGCTGCAGCTCCCATTCAGCCGGCTGGAGGCATTCCGTTGTCATGGGAAGCAGGGGCTAGGTTAATTCACTCTTGAGCGCTGCACCCCTATCCAATATGGTGGTTCTCCAGCAGGGGTGGGGGATGGGCACACCCACAGATCCCGGGTCCTCAGCACCCCTTCACCCTCCCCCATTGGATATGTCTGCAAGGGTTTTCTCACCACCCAAGTCCAGAACCGGGATCTCTCCCCTGTGAGACTCCCTACACCGCTCTTGTGTCTCTGGGCCACTGGGTCCAGCCCGCCTGTTTAAACCTGCCAACGTGATTCTGTGAAACACTGGCGGGCAGGAAGCTCGCAAATTGCAGTGGTCTCGCTCTCAGTGGTGGCTCAGCTGGGAACACACACCCGCCATAGAGAAGCAGCCATTTATGTACTTCTCAGTTCTGAGTATTCTCGTGGTTGCAGTGGGGTAGGGGAGGGGCCACAGCTACCCACCAGCCTGAGCTAAAATTACTCTCTCTGATTCTGTGATTGGAGGAGGTGCAGAGGTGGAAGTGTCCAGGTGTAGGGAAGCTGGCACTCTAGTCTCTCCTGGTATTCTCCTGTGGACTGTCCCTTTGGAACACCCGAACTTATGGGGTTTGATGGTTCACCCGCTTATTCCTATTTAGCCACCGTGCCTGGGCTCCTGAAGGGTGGAAGCGCCTCCAATATGTTTTATGTCCCACTGTTCATGGAAGGTACTTAGGTGGGGGAGGGGAAGCCCCCCTTACCCTTTCAGTAGTTCTGACAGTCTCTGGATTTGGTCTGCGCTGCTGTCTTTTCTCTCTTCTTTTTTCTCACGTTGCAGTTTTTCTCGGTTGGGTCCCCGGATGTCTATGTTGTCTCTCCCTGTGATCCCCACTTGAGCTGCAACTGCTCTCGACTCTCCTCAGTCCAATATTCTACCTTCCAGCAGGGACGATCTGACAAGCAATGTCTCTAGTAGCCATCTTGGCTCCAATAAAATCTCTAAATTCTTTTTATGTATTATCAGAGTAATTATAAAGGCTACCTTTCCTGAAAGTTAATGTGCTCCATATTTCTAAACTCAGGGTTATGAATCTCTCTTTGATAAGTTGTTTGTCTAAGCCCCAAAACCAACCTGAGAGTCTACCTTTCGAGCTTTTATTTGAGCAAACTCATTTGTTCCATAATTTGGCACTTTTATGTCATAATTAATAGGTATTAACTCTCTTTCAATCTGGAGAAATGAAATTGTAGTAGTTGTGCACTGGAAATAACAACCTCAATGTATCTGTTGAAAAAAGAATGGTGTCCTCTCCCAAAACCTCTAACTTCCACCTAGATAAGGAACTGTCCACCTGGGGCTCTCAAATCGTGATTTCTGTCATTGGAAAGGGTTTTATTTTATTTTTTTCATTTGAGTTATGTGCTTATTGGACAGTTATATTTTTACTTATAACTTTGTCTTGTCTCCATATAAGAAAGTGTCATAAGCAAGCTCTTTCTGTAACAGTAGAATCAGTCTTGTCCTAGGGTAATAGAGACATAAGATGCTTCCTTGTATCCTAGAAACACATCACCTTGTAGCTAGTTAAGAAATGATCTTAGTTGATAACTATATTTGACTTTTGTGGTTCCCCAGGAACATTTCTATGATCTGCCTGCATATTACCTGGATTCAGATTAGAGTTACCCTTGCAGCATTATGTTTTACAGGAACCTTTGCATTAATCTCTTACTTACCTGCCTTGGTAACCTAAAAACAGCCCATAGGCAAAGGACGAAGCAATAGTCCAAGAGACAGGGTGAGTTGGGGAAAATTCCACATGGGGGAAGTGACAGATTTTTGCAGTCACAACCCATTCCATGATTTTAAAGGCTGTCCCCACGCTTGGGAAAGCTAATGGGTGCCAGTGGTGGACACATGGTTTTAGGGTTTAAACCATGGCTCACCCTATCAACTATGTAACCTGGGGCATGTTAGCCTTTCTAAAATTCCATTTTCAGATCTGCAATTGGGGATAAAAGTATTATCTACCTTTTCAGCTTTTTATGAGAATTAAATAAAGTAATATATATGGTGCACAGAGCACAGTGCCCGGCACATGATTAGCTCTTAATTAGTAGACAGCTGTTATTAGAGTTCTAGGATCACATTCTGTGGCCAGTCCCTAAGTCTTATCTACTTTTTCGTGTTCCCATTTTAAGTGGTGAGTTTCATTTTGCCAGTCTTCCATACTTTCAGTAAGCATGTGCATTATTTCAAAGTCTGGAAAGGTTTACCTTTCCTTTAGTTTATATAGAGCATATGGGAATCTGTAATACAGCCTAAAAATTTATGAAAATTGTATTTTTTTAGCCAAATTGATAATTGAAGGAATGAAGAAAAAGCTTTCCCTGGAACTGGGATAAAATTTTCAATCATGGCTTACTGATAGAGTTAAAAAACCTATTTAAATATTATCTGGATGGTTTTGAGTTGTCCCCTATTTGTCATTAATTCATTCACTCATTCATTCATTCAGGTGTTTCTTGAAGATCAAAATGTTCAGGATTGTAATAAATTCTTGGTTTTCCAAATTCACAATTTAATAATTGTTGGTCAAATACAATTTAGTAAGTAAAGGACAAAATCTGGAAATGGATTAATAAGGGTTTGTAGCCGCCAGATGATCTTCTAAAACAAAATGTTGAAGAAGTAAAAGGAATAAAGTAGAAGCATATGGATTTCATTTTCCTTGAAATACATTTTGACTTGAAAATTAAGGGAAAACTGGGATAAAATATTTTCGAAGCCAGTTTTTAAAAAAGGTACATATTTGGCTAAATGCAAAGTAATACCAAACTCAAATATTTCAGTTTTAAACACTGTTGCCAAACGCCAAAAGATTTATTCTTTTAAATGACAATGAAAGTTAATAGGTCTTTCTTTACCAAAATCAGCTTTCTCCTTCTCTTTTCCACATGATTAAAAGATCTTGGGGAAAGAAATTCTAAGCTCCATTGTTAGAATCCTAAGCTTGGAGCTTGGAGATTTAGGTACCCTATTTCCAGATAAAGACATGAAAACTTTCAGAAATTAGGAACTATGGAAATGGCATTTTAAATTAAATTAAAGCCTAATTTTAAAACTTGATAATTTTGTGACTATTGTGAATACTATCTTCAGATTTTTATTTTTTTCCAGAATTGGAAAAATATTTTTAGTAAATTTATATTCTGCTTAAATTACATATTTAAGTAGCACATGTGAATATTTTTAAGAATTCAGGCTTGTACATCTTAACATTTTCTCAAAAGAACAAATAAAAATGTTTCATAATTGTCTGAGCTTCTAATAATTCATAATACTAAAATGTTTCCATGAGCCTTTATCTTGTGCAAAATGTTCCAGTTTATCTTCCATGCATACATCAGGCAAACATGTGCTTCTCAGAGATTGAAAGTATTATTTTCTCCCCAAACAGTTGTATTTCCTCTTAGAGTGCTGCACCCAAACCAGATTTTCATCTGAGGAAGAAGCTGTTACACAGTGTTAAAAAGAGAATAAATCCATCTTTATAGGCAAATGATATCCCAGTTCACAGTGTAAAATATAGTTGTCTAGCCTAAGAGAAAACAATCAGGTTGTTTTGGAGAACAAGTAATTTTGCCAAACACAGGAAATCTTTGTGAGTCAAAAAAAGCACAAACATAATCTTGTTTGAATATTAATGATATAAAGTTATCAGGGGAAAAATTACCAAGAAAGAAGATTAAATGAGAGTATGGAGTCTTACAGGAAAGTTTGCTACAACTAGGGATCTTCTCTACAAATACCTCTCATCTTTTTTGTGGTCTCTGCTCCTCATGAGTCTCAGTTTACATCCTATAAGCAGCTAGGGTTGAACTGAGGGAGCTTCTTGCTCTCAGCAGCAGATCTTTGCATAGAAACCACGCGTAATATCCTGAAATAAATAAATAATAAAAAAGAAACCACCTCTCTGTGAAGGGGTGACTGGTTAACTGTGGCAAATAAGGACGAGTTTAAGGAGAGAAGACACGATCAGAACATTCACTTGCCAGGAGCTTCAGAGGAAAGGGACTGGCAAAGCAGTTGAATGGGGAAGATCACACAAGGTCATCTCTTTTTACCCCATTTCCCTGGCATACGAGCATATACACAGAAATCTCTCTGTAAGATTGCTGTCTGGGTTCATGTTCTCTGGCAGTCTTATAGTTGAGATTGTCTTATAATGAAAGAGGGTCTCTGATACTGCAGAAAACAGCAAATGCATGGCCACCTAAGATGGAGGATCTGGTATTAAATCCTGATCTCTAGGATAAGAAATACAATATTAGGTAAGACAAACAATGTAATAGGAGAAAATACCTACCAGCATGGTATTGAGTACAGATTATTTTCTTAAGAAACACTTAATGGTTAAAAAGTGTTACAGTAATGTTTTGGTATAATTTACACTATAATACTTTATCATTGTTAATTTGTATATATTGAATCTCCTAACTTAACCATATGTTCATTATCTGTCCATGTTTAATGAGTATTTACTTAATTGATAAAGGTTAATAGTGAATGGTACTTGGGAAAATAATTACTAGCAAGACCTTGGGCATGAGTCAGTGTATGCCTAAAGCTTGAAAACATATGATGAACAGTGGAAGCTCACTTGGTCTTATAATGCTGAGTAAAGTCTCATAGAATTACATTAAATGAGAAATGAAACTTGACACTTCTGGCTTCAAAATTTAATTTTGAAAAAGGGGATCATGGCATCCCCCAAATGGCACATGTCTGCTGACTAAGCAGTGCAAGATGCTGTAACTAAATCCTAAAAGTGAAGGTTGAAAATAGAAATAATTGGAGAAAAGGAAAGAAAATTGTGTTAGTAAATTCAGCAACCACTAATCGCTGTTTTTTGATCAAAGGCGTCTAGACACTACCTAACTCCATTCTATTAGAGCTTTTATGACTGCTGCAAAGAAGTGTGCATTCTTATTATCTTATTTACAATGTAGAAGATGTCTGTGTAAACAAACATCTCCTGAACACTTGTCCATTTGTCAGAGTTGCTATTCTCTGGGCTTACTTAGAAATTTGATTGGGTGTTAACTATCATTTTTTTTGGAAGCTACAGCCAGCAGCCCACAGACTTACGGACTTAATACGATTGAAAAATGGACATGCTATTTTGTATGTCGTGTTCTACTTCCAGCCTGGCTGAGAGATCCTCTAACTCTGAGTAGCACTTTCCCAACTGTGATGCGGCAGACGTTGCAGATATGTTGCCTATAGGACCCAGATCTTTTTGGGTCAATCTTGACTTTGAATATTGTATTTTTGTCCTTTTGTTCCCCTATGCCATTTATACTTGTCCCATCCTGAACGCCTAATTTTTGAAACAAAAAATATGATCATAAATATAAGTGCCACCTCCTTTTTCCATTGGAAATAATAATGCCAAACATTGATTGAGAACTTATATTCCAGGCACATTGCATGCCTATTTCCTACAGCAATCCTTCAGTGTGAAGTATCATTATTTTAGTTTTATAAATGGACAAACTAAGAACTAAGGAAGGTTAAATAGCTTGTCCAAGACCACACAGCTAGTAAACAGAAATCAGGATTAAAATGAGGCCTGATTGTAAGGTTCTGTTCTTATTACAGGACTCTAGGATGTATCAGTGGTTCATGCCAGTCTTGAGGGTGTGTTGGAGGAAAGAGCTCTGTGATATGATTTGCCTCTGAATGTCTTCTGCTCAAGAGTTTCTGCTTTCTCCAGTTAGGTATGAAAAGTTCATTTGATTTACAATGCTGCAACACTGGGGAGGGGATGAAATTCATATTCACAACTTATTTTAATTAGTTGACTGAATTATCTAGTAGGACTCCGAGAATGGGATATAGGACCAATGGGTTTTAATATAGAGTGGTTCCAGAAGGGAACTTTTCAGCTGAAAGAGGGATGTAATCTAAAGCTCATGATGCTTTGCAGGGTCTAATTTCTGCCACCAGGGGCCAGTGTGCAGGTGCTAGAAATCTAGGCAGGAGACAGCATCGGGAAAACAACTCAGGTCAAAATGGAAAATGTAAATGAAAACTGCATTTCAGTTAGTAAGACTTGGCAAAACGCCCTTGGCAGTTTAAACCCCAAACCAAAACTATAAATCATAAGTTGCTTATGATTAGGTCTATCTAAAGACCTGAAAATATATTCTGCCTAGATGGATGAGGATTGCTAATAAGTGATGATTTTAAATGACAATGTAAGTCACAGCACCCAGAAACACTGAGAACAGTTTTCTCAAATATATTAAAAATTCTCTTATTGACTGATTATCCTTAGGGTGAACATGTGACAAGAACAGAAAAAGGTCAAAATAAAGAGGAAGACTGAGAGGTATATTTTACAAACTATCAATATTTAAATACAAATACCTCATATCTTAAAATGAAAAAAAGTACTCCTGAATGTGTTAAACAATTGTAAAAATCCATTTCATTCCTTTATCTCTTCATTCTTTTAAGACAACACATGCAGTAAGAGGAAAATATTTAAGATGTTTAAGAAAATGTTTAAGAAAATGCATACTCCAAGGAAATGTCACATTCATTTTTATTACCTCCCAATACTTAATTTTTATCTGGGCTCATTTGTGAACTATTTTGCTTGGTTATAGCAGGACTATTTGCAACAAATACTCATATTTTTTTCTGTAGACACAGGTATTTGGATTTTTAAAATATGATTTGAAAATTAGGAGGGTTTAACATTTTTATGTTAGAATAATTACGTACTCCAGGAAACTGTAAGGTATTTAGTTCTCTTATTGTTTTCCTAAATATAAATACATTCATCTGGTAGTTGGGAAAACATATTCAAAGTGGTAGTTTGCATCCTTCGTGATTTAGTAGGAGCATGTGTCTGCTAAAGAGCATGGTGAAAGTTAATTGCTGTCTACTTGGAAAGCTTGAAGCAGCAGATTTTGCCCCTGGCAAGATAATTTTACAAAAGCAGGAACAAATAATGAGCCAGGCTGTCTCTCAGCCATTAGCGTGTCAGATGAAACCCACCCCCCATATATATATGATAAACTTAAGAAAAGAGACACAAATTCAAAATGACTGTTTATGACCTAAGCAGCAAAACCATAGCACAACACATAATATCACAAAAGGCTTCATCTGTGCCAGTGAATTTTGAGGGATGTATTTCTAGAGTCTAAAAGTGCAAATTATCTTCTGGTGAAAATACCTGCCTGCATTAGCTTTGACTTCATGTAGGTCTTTCAGTGCTGGGACTTAACATTCTGACCTAACATTTAATGTTATTAATCCTAATTTTAATCCGATACCAAGACTTGCTGTTGTATTGAATCAATTCAGGTTAATTCAGAATTATGTTGCTCCCACCCAGAATCAATAGACCCACTGTTGGTTCCCTCCAAAGCTGACCACCCAGTTTTGTGAGAATCTGCAGTGAATTAGAAAATCTGTCATTGCTGGGGAGACTGGGCAGCTCAGATATGGCATGTCATTCTCTCTGGTCTATACAATACCCACTCTTTGTCTACCATCTCCTAAACTAACCTGACATAACTGAGCTTGCCGGTCAATGAGATCTTTATTCTCCTGGAGGGAATGCCTTGCACACCAGCATTATTAAGAAATTTCTGGACAATGTTTAGTGGCTAAAGAATAATCCAAGTTTCTATTAAAAAGCCATCTGGGTAATTAATAGCACATTTGCTCTCAGCCTCCTCCCAATTTGTCCATTAGTGGAATAAAAGCTCAGGACAAAGGGTAATGTGGTTCAGTTATATTTTACAAGAATTCTTCAGGAAGTTGAAAACACATGATAGTTTTCCAAAGATACATATGTTTATGGGCTTTTAGAGCAGCAAATAGGAAAATTTGTGGGCTTTAAACTGAAGTTTTCTGCTGCCACTAGCTATTTAAATTAAGAAAACTAATATGGAATATTAACAATTTGTCCCTGGAATTGACAAGCATGTTGCTAGAATGCTCCAAAACTGTGTATAGGCTGGGATGTCTCCTTCACATTTAAGTTCAAAAAATTTTTTTGAACATTTACAAATTTGAAAAAACCAAGAGTTTTATACACTTTCACCTGGTAGTTGAAGGCTTTTTTGGGGATTGCTTTTTAATTTTCATGCAAGCAGTATCCTCAGGCAGTATATTTCTGTAGCATTGCCAAATAAACTGTTTTTCTTATTGATGCTTTCTCTTTTATTCCCTGTTAGTTTGCTTTTTTTATTAACTGCATATATAGACAAACTTTGAAGTCCTAGATATTTGTAGGTAAAAGGTAAAAACACTTCTCAAAGTTAAATGAGGATTTAGTATGTTTCTTTCTGTCTTTTAGAATTATATTAAAACAGTGACCAGCTAAATACCATAGGAACCAGGAACTTATTAGGACTATATTGCCACAGAGTATAACTGGGAATGTGTGTGTGTGTTGGGGGGTGTGGTGGAGTGGGATGGAGACAATGACAGGGTCATAACCAGTGTATTTGCAAATATACTCCAGTAGCTTGGGAGGAGATGAGAATCAGAGACAGAGAGACAGACTGAAAGACAGAGAGAGAGAGAGAGAATCTCTCAGAGACAGCTCTGCGTGTACTGGAGTCATCAAGTCAAGAGGAGATCCTGCAAGACATTAGTTTTAGTTACTTTTTATTGCGTGCTTACTACGTGCCAGACTAAGTATGTCTATGGATCATCTTAAAATGCTATAAAGTAGGTGTTATCCTCATTTTCCAATGAAGCTTTGAGAAGTTAAGTTCACACAGCTAGTAACAAGGCTCTGTGGCCTCCCACCACCCAGCCTTGCTCATTCTTCCCTCCTAGCAGTCTTTCTGATGCCAGCATGATGGTTAAGAAAACATACTTTGGAGACACACAGAGACAGGCTGGGTTGAGTCCTAACTTCATTCATTCATTCATTCATTCATTTATTCAATACTCTTTAAACGCCTATTATGCCCCAGATACTGTTTAAGGCACAATGATAAGCAAAAATATTTCCAGCTCTTGCCCCCAGGGGCTTACAACTTAGTGGGGGGAGAGAAAGAGACAATCAAATACTCACATAGCTATAAAATTGTTAACAATGACAAATGTAGCCAGGAGAGGTACAAGATCCCCTGAGAGCCTATGCTAGGGGGATTTAAACTAGACAGGGAAGTCAGGGCAAGGCTTCCTGAGGAAGTTACCCTTGAGTTTAGATCTGAAGGGTAACTGGCAAAGTGGGGAAGGAAAATGAAGTCCAGGCAGAAGAAGCAGTAAAGGCCCTGTTCTGGGAGAGAGCATAGTATGTAGCTGGGCCCTAGAGAGGCAGGGAGAAGTGCACAGAATGGAGCCATGGGGAGAGGACCAGATCACACTGGCCTTGGAGGAGACGACCCTGAGTTTTGTCTTTATCTTCAGAGCAATGGGAGGCCATCCAAGGGTTGTGATACTTTGGTATTTCCCCATAGAGAAACTCTTCCCTCCTCTTTCTTCTCCCTTTCCTCCCTCTCTTTCTCTCCCCACACATCAGACTGTGCCCAGACTGATGTCATTCAGAGAATCACCTCTATCATTTCCTTCCATTGTGGCTTTTGGTGGCACCTTTACCCCAGGATGCCTTCAGCTCAGGAGAAGGGTCTGAAGGCTCGACAGACACTGGTCACCACTACCATAGAACAGCCTCAAGTAGGGGGTCCTTCTGAACTTGTAAGCACTTGAAGGAAGCCCAAAATTTTATTCCTAAGCTAAGTTCTGTTTTAGAAACACAGACTCTGAGATGAGTAGAAGCAATGAAGCTGTTTGAATAACCATTTGTGACTGTTTTTTTAATTTCACTGAGTTAGGAGGTCGGCTGCAGCGGCTGCCAAGGTGTGAGGGGAGCACAGAGCTAGAGGCCTGGGGGCCCTCACAAAGGCTGTTCTTGGCCAGCCAAAGCCATCCCAGGCTGGGTGGGCTAGGACTCTCCTCAGCAGAACAAATATTTGTTAGCACTTTACACAAGAATACCCTTGAGCTCATCGTATTTACATTGCAAATGCTCTGTAAATAGCAAAGCAGTTATGTGTACCTGAAATTTGTCATTTATTTGAGGACATTATATTCATAGAAGATGAGAGAAGTGAGTTTTGGAAGAGAGAGGAGTGCCATTAAAAAGTAAACAAACACAGAACCTCCAACAGAACCTCTCTTTGCCAGGGCAGATACTTAAAAGGCCACCCTAAAATGAATCCCAAATGAATGCTCCCTCCAAGTCTCCCTCTTGGCAGCTTAAGTGGTCCTAGAGTTATAAACCCCAACTGGCAGTTCAAGCTGTCTCTGAAAGGAGAAAACGGCAACCTGGCACTGGCTCAGGGGTCTCCACAGCATCATGGCGGGGGTTGGGGGGGTTTCTCTGTGTAGGACCCCCTAGTGCATAGCCCCTGCGGACTATAACTCATTAGCAATGTCTGGAAGGATGAGAACAGAATCCCTGTTTGCTAAAACAATGTGTCTTAAACATTTTCAAGAGCCACATCAACACAGGTCTACACATGTGGGTAGATTAGGGTCATGTGTAGAGAGTACTTTCCTATATGTTTTGGGACTGTGCTTTTCCATTATAAAATAAAAAAAAAGGAAAAGATTTTAAATACAGTAGGTTTGAGGGAAAAAACCCTTTAGTCCCATAAAACAAAGTGAACACTCTTCCCATTGTAGGGGAAGTTACTCCTGTCTTTTTGTCTATACAGTTTAAAATTTTTATTTCTATACATTCTACATAAGGATGTGATACTTCTGGAAGTGTCTCCACCATTCTCCCAAACCGTCCCCCAACAGACAGGTTTGGAGGCATGAAATCTCATCATTGACCTTTCTTTATATCAACTATTTTTCTTCCTTTACTACTACTTTGCATATCAAATCCCTTCCTTATCCCCTCTGCCTCCTTTTCCCTACCATGTCCCTAAGGTGAAAATATGAATTTGTTTGTCCAGTGGCTTTCTTGTGCGTGGGGTTTGCTTTCCGTTAGGGCTTCTCTGTGCCAGGCTGTGCTGGGAAGGAGGAGTGGGGCGATAATAGAGAGAAGAGGCATGAAGGGAGCATGGGGCTCCAGTGGGCTTTGACGAATTTACAGATTGTGTAGCTGAAGGCCCAGGACGGAGACAGGGTCATGGAAGTTTGGCAGGTGAGCACACCTCTGGCCTGAAGAGATGGGTGGGGGTATATTTATTGTCTCTGAGGCCAAGCACATTTTCAAAGATCTTTGGAACTCAGAGTAACCCAGCCTGGTGGAGCCCTGCTCAAGAGCTCTAGCCAGTCACTAACCCTGGCTCCTCAAAGTGTGGCTGAGAACTGTTTTCTCACTGGACCATGATCAGAAATTGAGAGCAAGCATTTAGAAACATTTTTAGCAATATGACATTGCTGTGACATTCAAGTGTGCATGTGGCATGAGTACATTCTAGACACACACAGTAGGACCAGCACAGACTGGAAATTAAAAATGAAATTAGTCCTTAGCCACAGTGTGAGAAGCACTGCAGCACACTATGCTTTTCAGCATTTTCCTTCCTTCAACTACATCAGACTTTGAGACAGGAAGGAGGAGGACCAGGGTGTAGGAGAATAATGATAATTGGGCACTCACTAAGTGCTAGGCTCTGTGCTAAGCACTTATATCAAATAATCTAATTTACACGGTTACTATTTCCATCCCATTATACTATTAATATTTCCCTCCACTGGGGAGCAGGAGGCAGAAGTAGAAGCTCTGTGGTTAGACTTCCATCCTGACAGGTCCCGGGGTGAAATCTGCCTCAGCTTAAGGCCCTTCCATTTCACCGGGGTCTGCCCTTCTCACTGCTTTGAACTCTGGTCCCCACTCCTTGCTTTGGTCCTCCCTGTCTTGGCCTCTGGCTCTGCCTGCCCCCTTTGCTGGCTGATTCACAGGGTTACAGAGAGGTGGGAAAGTCCTCTGAGGCAAGGGGGTGGGAAAGCAAGAGGAAAGAGTCAAGACAGGAAAAGAATCCAGGGAAAGAGCCTGGAGGAGTGAAGGAGAGCTTGGCCAGAGGCTATTCTTTAGGGAAAGAGTTGTAGCAACTTGTAGAAAGTAGAAATTTAGAGAAAGGAATAGTTGTTTAAAGAATTAAGTGTGAGGTAATCACTTCCTCTGTTTCTCCATAACCTTGGGAAAAGTCTACAGACCTTTCCATGCTTTTGGAGTAAGGTTGGTGAGGTTGGTGTTTTCCCTTTTGCAGAAATGGTCCTGGGTGAGGGAAGCGCAGGCTGCCCGACCACATTTTGATTGTGTAGCCTGGGACATATTGTTTACACCAGAGGGAGAGGAGCCTCATAGTTGTCTCTCTTTGGTTTTTTTAGGAGAGCTGGGGTTGGGGAGGGGGAGGGGATGGAGTCTCCTACTTTCTTCCCACAGAGTAACCATGTGGGTGTGTAAGTGTCCTCCCTCCATGTTTCACCTGCATGTCTGCAAAGCGTTACCCGGGAGAAGTCCAATTTTTAACCAGCATTACCGTTGCTTGATGCAGACTTTTCAAGGTGGATTTGTGCTCAATTCAGCATCCTTCTTTGCATTGTTTTCCATCAAAACAATTAGTTGAATGATTTATAAGGTGGTCTCACTATTTAGGGATCTGAGGTTAGTGACCCTTAGGAGGAACTGTTAACCTTGCGCAGACTTCTCTAGACTTTACCCTCAGGTTTGTCATAGGGCTCCTCCTACAGCTCTGTACAAATGTATTTGTCATTTACATTCAAATGCCAAACCGATGCTTTTAGGGAGAAACCTTCTTGTACACAAATCCTCGTACACTTGTACGCCAGAAAATAGAACTGATTGTTCTTTACCAGTCTTTCAGGTGTGTCGCTAGGGCTGAGCTGTATTATGTAGAATATGTAGGAGACTTTCCTAAGAGCTTCTTCTCCCCCACCCCCGGGAGATGCATAATTTGTAAGCTGGGGAAGACATCAGTCTTTTGTAAGTCTGAGATTTTTCAATTTAAAATGAAATATTTTGCTTCTGGGGACTCTCCTCCATGGAATTGTTAAGTGCCCTTGTGTCAATGCGTAATTTATTCCACGAGAGCTTCGTCTTGGGAGCACTGCAGTGGCTGGAAATTAAGAAAGTTCTGTTTCAATTTCAACTTCACCAGTGACTTCTGTGTGACCTTAGGGAAATTAGTTAACCTCCTTGGGTTTTATGTGCTTCAAAATGAGGATCAGACTATTACCTCATAGTCTGGGCTCAAGACTGAATAAGAAGTGGAAGCCCTATGGGATCCCAGGTAAAGGCTGCTAAAACTGTGCTTGCTCTCCAGTGTGGAAGACTCTCACTCAGTTCAGAAGTGCACAGTTACTAATTCTATCAGCCTGAAGTCCTTGGGGAGGCTTATTACATGCTGACAGTACCTTGTATTTGAGGAATGTCATGATTTTTAAAAGGCTATTATATATTTGATTTTCTCATTTGATTGTCTCCATCCTGGGGAAGATGGGGATTTATTATCACCTCAATTCTATATAATCAGGTTAGGTCAGGGAACTTAAAAGAAGTGTTAAGAGTTAATTTATAGACTCAGTAACATATAGGAAAATGCCTATTCTTCCACAATCTAGCCTCATGCAAAGACAATTTCTTTGGCACTATTTACATTTTTAGTGTAAATCACACCTTGGAAGTATACTAGCTGTAGAATCAGAGTGGTTGGATTTAAACCTTGGTCTATCACTCAGTGAGGAACCTTAGTCAAGTTACTTAGCTTCTCTAAGCCTCATGCATCTCATTTGTAAACTGGGGATAATAAAAGTGCTCATTTTATAGTGTTGTTTTGAGGATTACATGAAATAACATATATACATATATTTATATGAAGGCCTTAGTATATTGCCTGTTATATAGTAAATCCCAATTTTTATGTCTTGTTACATTTTATTTTATGGTATGTTAATATATCAAGTTATTCTTCAAGTATATAATTTAAATGTATAACACACGTTGGCCTTTTTATAGATCAGAAAAGTACAATGAAGAAAATATAAAAATAATTTGTAATCTTCCCACTAAATAATCCCTGTTGACAGTTTTAAAAACAAAAATAACACATTTGTAAGGTTGTAATAGAGAAGGGTATAATATGGAAAGTGGGAAACTGTTTCCCCTTTTCACAAGGAAGTCACTATTAACTGTTTATGATTATTTCCAGAAAACTATGCATGTTCCCACATATAGGCATCTACTGTTTTCTTTTTCACACGTAAGATACTAAGCACACTGTTCTGCACTTGCTTTTCTCCACTTCTGTATCTGGGGTCTCTTTCCACAAATATATCTGTTCAATCCTCTTTAATGTCCTCCTAGCAGTCCATCATATAAATGTATCTTGATTTATTTATCTTATTATCTATTGATGGATACTGGATTGTTTTCAGTTTTGGTTAGTTTGTAATTTAATTATATTTCAGTAAATATTTCCATACATATGTTTTGGAGAATTTTTGTAGGTATATCAGTAAAATGCTGAGTCATATATTTTAGTTTTGATATTTGACAGATCCTTCTCCACCAATTTACACTTCTCTTAAAGGCTGTTTCCCATGCCCCTGCATATAGTAGATATCCTCTAGTTATAAGCACTTTCAAGATTAAAAAATGGCATCTTGTGATTTATATTTTTGGTGAGTATAGTTCTTCACTTTCTCTTTCTTGTTTTGATTTTATTATTAGTGAGGCTGAACATCTTTTTCTATGTTTGGTGGGTGTACATTGTCTTTACTATAAACTGAGTGTTTGTAGACTCTGCTCATTTTCTTTTGGTTACTCATCTTTTCTTACTTATTTATATGATCTTTTTAAAAATCTTTGGTTTCAAAAGATATACTAAATCATATGTAATCTTAATCACATCTTGGGATAAAAAAATTTGCTTAGGAGATACAGTAGACAAAAATTGTGTTTCCTGGCCCAGCATCTATTTACCTTTCTGCAAGTAGAACTCAGATTTTCCTTTTAGGTAACAGCCCCATTTTTATCCTATTAACTTTGGGTATCTTTAGGCCTGGACACATGACCTAGATTTGCCCACCAAGGCCCTGTATGTGCCTAGCTACAGTACAGTGATAGATATGTGACCCACGCTTGACCAAGGGGAGTCTTTCCCATGACTTTTCTGTATCCACATGAAAAGAGATTCTCTCTGTCCCTCTCTCTTTCACTCTGCTGCAGTTGCTGAGAGGGATGGATAGGATGCTACAGAAAAACAGTACAGCGGAACCTCAAATCAGAAAGTAGAGCAGGGGTATAGAGGAAGGCAAGTGTACATTCAAAAATTGTCCTCTCTAATACCATGGGCCTCACAGGTGAAGTGGGCTTGATTTGGAAGTTTGATATGAAAGTATGAAAGGATAAGGTGAAAGTGAGCAAGGGCAGGTGGAAGAAATGCTGCTAGGGTGACTTGAAATCCAAAATAATCTTGCCAGAGCTATGAATGCCAAAGAACAGTTTATTCAAGAAGGGGAAATGGGGACATTTTTTTCTTTTTGACAAGTTTCACTATTACCTCTATGTTGTGAAATGGCCAAGTCTTCACAAGAGACTGGTTTAATAAATATTAGTCAGGCTACAGCCTATAGTATAAGGGACCAACTTCCTATGTATGTAATTCAATGTGCTTGAGTTGATTGTTGGTAAAGTCACACATGGTGATAGCTACAGAAGCATTTGAAATGAAGGATGTCTCTTATTTTCGTCTCTCCTTCTTTCTCACCCTCCCTTTCTGTATTAATTGGGAATCTGGGATTTGAATGTCACCACGTGTCAGGGGGTGAGGTCCTACCGCATTACACATATTTCAATAAGCAAGGTTCAAGATTAAAAACATGTAAAGCCAGGATTTAAGAGTACAGTTTCATAATGCTGCTTACTTTTGGCATTGAGCACCAGTTTATGATCATATTCCTCTTAGCAAGCCAGAAATTCAACTTTCAGTAAGAAGAGTTAAGTGGTGAAAATGTGTAAGATAAACTCATAAAATTAGGCTTCTAAAACAAGAATTAGCTAAGTGAAAAAGCATAAAATAAGCTCATAGTAAGTAAAGCTAGTAATTTATATCCACTTAAAAAAGTTTTTTTTTTTTTTTTTTTTTTTTTTGCAGTGTGATAGTAGCAGGAGTGACAGATCAGCACAATTCAAACCATATAATAAAACCAACCATACCGATTAAAAAGAAAAGTTTACTAAATGTAGATCAAAATGATTTTCTCTCTTCAGGATGAACTCATTAGAAAAGTCAGACCTGAATCATATGGGTTCCATTCAGACCAACAAGCCATGGACTGGATTAAAAGGGGAGAGCTTCATTCAGTCTCTTCTCCTTTGGGGATCTTTGGCATTTGAATGCGAGGCTGAAAATCAAGAGGGCCACATATCCATTGTCTTCTGCAAGTTCATCTAGTTTGATGAAAGCCATTGTTCCAAATTCCCCTTTCCCCCTTTCCCTATTTTTCTGTGGCTATGTATAAAAATGGCTACCTCATCTGGCCTTAGTCTTTGGAGTGAAGTATTTTAAATATGTGAATTTTCTAGGCAAATCTGGCACTCAAACTTTTATATTTTAATTATTTTTCACCATTTTCTAAGTCGTACTTTTATTCTTTAGTATCATTATTGGGACTTACTATTATTCTGTGTGTCAATACAATTCTGTGTTCACATGACAGCCTGCACATCAGGCTGTCAACTATAGCTTATTTGTCATGCATTGCTCCTGCATCTAAGAGTCAATGTCACCTCTTCTAGATGAAATTCTTAACTCTGAAGTGATAGCCTTGTGAGTCAGGCAGCCAAGTTTGGACCACAGTGTGCCAGTAAACTGCAAGAGGTTTCCTGTCCTGAATGCATAATGAGTTAGATGACCCAAAGGGCTTCAGTGATTGGCTTTTCAAGACTTGGTAAATAACATTCTTTCCTTTTCTGGGCTAGTCTTCCTTCTTCCTCATTGGCTGCCTATTCCTGTTCATTCTTTTGGTCTTAGCCACTTCTTCTGGGGGACCTCTGTGACTCCTCCGCTAGGTCTCCTTTGTGCCTATAACACTCTGACCTTCTTGTATCATCACTTAATGCATCATTTTACCATCATTTCTTATTTAATGTCTGTGTTTCCTGGCGGACTCCATGCAGGCTGGCACCATGTTCATTAAATTCTCCCTAGTACCAGCCCGTAGTACTCTGCACATCATAGATGCTTTATAAATATTTGTTTAATAAATGAATTGAACACTTGCTACTTAAGTTGAAGTGAATGTAATTCCTGCCTCACCAGGCCACACAGCTAGTGTGAACGCCATTCAGGGCCTGAGTCACAATCACAATGGCAATAAAATAATGATACCTTTAAGAAGAGCTTGTGCTCTTCTTTGGTGTACTTTGGTGTACAAGGAATATCACTTTAAATATGAAATTATCTCTACTTTCTGAGTTGCTTTCCTGCTCTGCTAGTAGTAGGACATTCAAACTTAGTCACTGTGGGGGTTCCCTTCCCTTTTCTGTGTGTACATAAGAATCTAGAAGGCTTATGTTTTTGGTACATATAGAAATGGGGAGAGCTTCTAATCTTCAGTCCCCCATTGTTGACACTGCTATTCCAATTGTTTAGAACCACAGGCAGCTTCAAAGGTAGGCATTCTGCTGCCTGCGGGTCAAGAAGGGGCCAGGGGACTCTGCTTGCCCTGGGACCCATGATACCCTCACAAGTATTACCTAAAGTCTTGCCACATCCTGTGGGATCTGATAATCTCTGCTCTCCTCCCTGTTCTGTGGCATCTCTCCCTTTCTCCTGCTTCCTGTGAAGCCACTTGCTTTCTCCCTTCTTTCCCAGCCTGATCATCCCAAGTTGTTCCTGGAAACAAAGACTTAGTAAAACATAAGCTAGGAAAGATGTTTGACTCTAGTTTCTGCTTTCTATGCTGCAACACAAGCACTTCTAAGGAGATAGTGCCCAAAGATGTAGCTATTTGTTTGAAATGGTAAAAGGGGGAAATGAAATATAAATTAACAGAAAAATGATCCTGTACTTAATGTTGACTTCTTGTCCTCACCCCACAGAATCACTGGTATAACAAACCAGGCCATTCTGTTCATTAGGCACCCAAGGAACAATGTGGGACTTACCAGGACTTAGGGCTTATGAAAAAGCTGAGAACTGAAAAAAAAATTAATTGGCTTTAAAATAAGAAAATAAAACCGCAAAACTGAAATTATTAAATTATTAACAAGTTCAATGAAAGGTCTGTAAAATGTAGCATTGTGTCAGCTTCGGTAATTGCTAAATTTAGAAACCATAATAACTTTATTACATTTAAAAACAACTTTTACGTTAGATTTTTCTCACTTCTCAAGATTTCCCAAATATTCACAATAATAGATGAGATGGTATAACTAATAATAAATTAAATGAGTTATTTATAGGTAATTTTCCAAAAACGAAATTATAAAAAGCCTTTTGAAAATTATAAAAAGCCTTTTGATTTTTACAAAGCAAAATGATATTTAATATGGGGATGTGAGAATATTTTACTGTGTTTCATATAATATGAGAGGAATTTCTAAAGTTCCTAAAAGTTATCTGTGCCTCCAGCTCCCTCACTTCTTTGGCCATGTCCTGATGATCTCTGAGTTCTCCTCCAGAATCTCTCTGTTTTGAGAGAGTAATGCAATTCTGCTGCTAACCAAGGAGTTACTGCAGACTTCACAGGTTAAAGGCACAGTCCCCAACAAAATTGTCCTCACTTCAGACACCAACCTCGAGCTTGGGGATTTCCAGGCTACACACACTTCTGACCAACTGGCTTCAAATTTGAGGGCTCCTACTACCTCCTCAGGTTTGATAGTTAGCTAGAACGACTCACAGAAGTCAGGAAAGTCCTATACTTATGCTTACAATTTTACTACAGAGGATGCAAATCTGGACCAACCAAATGAAGAGAGCCATAGGGTGAGGTCTGGGAGGGCTCCAAACATGAAGCTTCTGTGTCCTCAGGATACATTACCCTCCTGATACATCAATGTGTGTCACCAACTAGGAAACTCACCTGTGCTTCAGGTGTCCAGGGTTTCTATTGGAGTTTCATTATGTAGACATGGTTTTCTGGCACCGGCAGTCCCCATCCTGAGTCATCCCATTAGCAAAAGGTTTGGTATGACAGAGGGGTCCACTAAGAATAATAAAGATTCTCCTATCACTTGGGAAATTCTAAGAATTTAGAGGTTACCTCCCAGCAATCAGGCACAAAGGCTAGACAAAATTTTTATTATATATAATAAATATAATAGCTCATTATATATTTTGTATATGTTATATGTAATAAGTACATATAACTCAGAGAGCTGAGGGTGTCACGCTCACCGAAATGTATTTAGGGCTTTCTCCCCACTTGAGTCACAATTATTTTCCTAGATTCCCCAAAGAGTAACCTAACTTTTAATGTTTTCTGAAAGCCCTGTCTTGAGGAACTTGAGCTAATGTTTTTCGAGGCTGGGTTAAAGAACTTTTGAGGGATACCATAAAATGTCACTCTCAAAACCATTCTTTTCTATTCCCAGTATTAGATTTTCTTTCTTAGAGACAGCTATTTCCTCTAGTTACCATGCTCTTAAATGTTTTTCACCATTTCTACTGGGAGATCTTGAAAACTTGATTCTTGGTAGATCTCTAGTTTGCTAGAGTTTCTGAGATGATTGTGGAGAAAATATCTCACCCTCTGGTAAAACACAAATGAGGCTTTTGCAGGGATCTCATTAAGCAGGTAATTTTTAAGTGGCATCATCACAATATGCTTTAAATTGCATCTAATTTTTTATGATCACAAACAGGACTGAAATGGACAATCCTGGTATGTGTATTTGAGCAATGATTCTAGTATTTCTGAGAACTACTCTATTCAGGGTGTGATCATAACCTTTAGGGTATAAGCTACATGAGGGAGATAATTGTCTCCTTTCCCTTATTTCCTCTCCACTCCCCCATTTGAAAAAAAAAATACCAAGAATAAATCTGGTAAAAATTTAATTTTTTTAGGCAATCATTTTATTCCTTTGCTGAGAACTCCACTATAGACAGCATGCACAAATATCATGTAAGAAAGGTGATAAAAATAATGAAAGTAATCTATAATTCTTTTTCCCAAATAGACATTTTGTTAATCCGATATTGTTATAGTCATATTAATATTGAAGTCTAGTAGATAGCCAGGCTAGGCATCAAAAGATTAGAGAGGGAAAGTAGTTAATATGAGTGAAATTCCTCATATCAAGCAGCAAACAAAATTCATTATAGAACAAGTAGTAATATAAATCACTATAGAATTCTTTCATTCTGTGAAGTTCATGGAAAAGTGAACATATGTTAAGTAATTAATAGGGAAACAATATGAAGAAAATAGTGATTTTAGAGTTAACACAGTTGAAATGCTTGTTCTACCATTTACTCTCATCTAAACTTAGGCAAGTCATTTAACCTCTCTTTGTCTTACCTTTCTCATCCATGAAATAGGAACACCAATTTTGCAGGGCTTTGAAAAATGGAAATATAAATTTTTTTCCCTAGTGTATATTATGGTATTTGGGGATATTCTCTACTGAAAACCTTTCTACTCTATAATATAATAAAATGTTGAAAATCTCATATATGCAAGAGAAAAAATATATAGTTTCTGGGTACTAGATGTGCTTTGTTCCTTGACCTGTACAGAGCCAGGGGCATCCTTACATGTTGTATGACCCTGGCGTGCAGTGAGAATTCTTGAATTCTCTCAAGAATTCAAACTGGGAGACAAAGGCTTTGTAGACAGTAGACTTTTGAACTGAAAGGGGACAGAGAGGGAAGCCATCTTATTGGGTCAAGTGGAAACTAATTAATAAGCAGAGAAAGATAGACTACAGATAAAGGAGATATATAAAACACTTACTGAGCCTTACTCTGTTTTTGGATATATTTTTTAAATACGTCTCCCTGTTAGTCCCTCTTAAAGATGATGAAATTGAAGAGACTGAGTTAGTAAAAGGTAGATCTAACCCCAGGCAGTCTCAGTTGAAGTTCAGACTCTAACTGCTCTGCTCCATCGGCTGGCTACCTGTAGCCTGCAAAAGAGCCCTGGAGAGAGGAGCCTTAACTCTAGCCCAGCTCCTCCTGGGAGACCGTGCTGGGCACGGAGCCACTATCATGGATTTCTGCAATGCTTACTGTACTCTTTTGATAAATTTCCTTTTTATTAAGAAGATCTCTGTTCTTTCAGAAATTTATCCCAAACTAGAACATCCAGAAAAATCTTAAAACATTCTACCATGCATGGCAAAAAACAAACAAGCAAGTAAACAACAATAAATAACAACATTTTTCAAACCAAGCACGTTAAATTAATTCTTTTTGAGTTGAATGGCATCTTTACATCTCCATGGTGCTGGAGTCATTGTGTGGATGCATGGCCTTTTGTATGTGATGAGGACAAGAAAGATGCTTCTGGTGGCATTATATTGCCACAGAGACAGGCCATATGACTCTCTGCATGTCTCACTCTTATTTCATATTATTGGTTTTCCCTCCAAGTGAGCCTCAGCAGCTATTTTATTATTAGTTCTCCATTCAATTGCCATGACCTCACAATTTTTTTTAAAAAAGTTATAGTAGTAAAAAAACCCATTAAAATACCAATTTAACCATTTTAAGTGTACAGTTTAGTAGTGTTAAGTATATTGACATCGTTGTGCAGCAGATCTCTAGAACTTTTCATCTTGCAACGCTGAAACTCTGTACCCACTAAACACTAATCCCTCCTTGCCCCTCCCCGAATCTTTGACAACCACTTTTCTATTTCTTGTTTCTATGATTTTGACTTCTTTAGATACTTCATATGAGTGGAATCATACAGCATTTGTTCTTTTGTGACTGGATTATTTCACTTAGCATAATGTCCTCAAGGTTCATCCATGTTGTAGCATGTGACAGGATTTCCTTCTTTTTTTAAGGGTGCATTATATTCCATTGCATGTATAGACTACATTTTCTTTATTCATCCATCTGTCTATGAACATTTGGGTTGCTTCTATCTCTTGGCTATTATGAATAAGGCTGCGATGAACATAGGATTCACTGATACATATTTTTGGATATTATCTTATGGCCTGGATTTAGAAGGTTTGATATGAAAACTAGCATTCTGTTGGGAGCAATAGCAGACAACAAAAAGAAAGCCTGAATCTCCCCAAATTATTTGCATAAATTATGTATAAAAATTATCTAAAATTAGTGTTTGCTCTTTAAAAAAATCAACTTGATATAAAATTTATTTACTTTTAAATAAATTAATTTAATGAATGTATTTAACTTAACAATTTTTATATCTTTAATGCCTTTAAGATTTTTAAATTCTTTATAAAAACTTTTAGTATAGAAATGCTATTTTATGCTTCTTAAACCTTAAAAACAATATGACTCCTTTTTCCAAGGTTCTAGTTAACACTTTACTTGTGTGGGGGAGAAGGGAAAACTTCCCCTCTGCCCCCAGATTATTAAAAGATCCACTCACAATAAGGCAGATTAATAAGAAAGAGATTACAAATTTATTTACCATGCACACAGGGAGAATCACAGAGTGATTACCCAATATACCAATGGAGTCCAGACGTTTATAGGCCCTCATTTTAGAGGGGAGCGGGGCAGGGGGTTGGAAAATATAGGTATTTCTGTTGAGGGGCAATAAATGACTACTAGGAGGGATGATTAGATACGTGGGAGAATGAATGGATGGGGAGAAAGAGATTGACTTGTAAATGATTCTTTTTGGAAATTAAATTAACCTGATAGACAGGTATTATTTTAAAAATGGATTGGGCCAGGTCTGGTTACATTCTCGATCTTCCTTCCAAAATGGATATTGAAGTAGCAGGGAGGGGAAGGAAAGACAATTGTTTTCTTAGGTGGATCTCAGGCAGATAAAGAAACTTGGAAGATTTGGGGAAAGCCAGTGGTAGAGGATGGAGGGAAGTCAGAAAGACCTTGAGGCTTTTTTAGTCAATACAGGATATCAAGATGGCATATTTTGGGGTAAAAATATTTCTAATTTCCTTTACTTGCTGAGCTGTGAATCTGAGTGATAGTGAACCTGGATAGTGAATGAGCCAGGAAAGAACACAGGCTCTGCAGTTAGATATTCTGGATGTAGATCATCCTTGCCTCTTATCCTTGTATGTTCCTGGACAAGCCAGGTAACCTCTCACAGTCTTTATGGCCTCCAGTGAAAAATGAAGAGGATAACAATGATAATACCTGCCTAATTTCTCTCATGAGGCTATTTGGATTATCAAGTGAAATAATGCCAGTGAAAATATTTTATAAACTGTAAATTGTTAATGTTAATGATATTTGCTCTAATTTTAGTAACTCTCCTTTATAAATATCCTTATAGCAGAGATCTTGATATTTCTAATATAGAATCTCACATCCTAGGACGGCTCCCATGCCATGGAAACACAGAGAGAGATCCTCTGAAGCTTGAGGCAGCATCTGGAGATATAAAATATGGACCTGGAATTCATTTATTTTAATATGATCCTACAAAAAGGAAAGAATTTATACCTTTTGAAATGAAATTTAACTTGCCTGCAATCCATAAAAGCAGAGTTATATTTGTTATTCTTAACTAATTTGGGCTTTCGAAATATCTGAAATGTTATTCTGCCATTTAATATTTCCTAAAGGATCTCCACTTTAGTTCAGTTCTGTGAAGCCACGTTCCATTTTAACCCAAATTGCAAGTTTTCTTTCCAATCCTTTAACAGAAAGTGATAATAGCCAAGAGAAAAATTCTCAGAGACTGATAAATCAGGAAGTTTTGAGGAGGGAGAGAGAGAGAGAGAGAAAGAGAAAGGGAGAGAGTGAGAATAGGCATGTGTATTTCATGCATTTGCAAAGCACCATCTGGGAACTTTCAGAAACTTGGGGTCATTTTATAAGTTTGCTTTCAAAATGGGTGTGGAGACTCACCCCTCTTTCCTGGAATATTCAGGTGAAATAAAATTACTTTGGATATGTTAAAATCGCCACTGGTGAGAGGTGTGTTTGTCTAATTTCAATAGGTCTTTCAACTTCTTAGAAGTTCATATTGATTTTAGCAAAATTATATTTAGGGCAGGGGATGAGAAATCCTGATTTAGTGATCCGTATTTTTCCCTAAGGTATTTTTTTTCCCCCGTGATGGTCAGCAATTTTGGGAAAGTAAGAAGTGTACAATCGAGCCAGAAGGGTAGTAGAGCTGGCCATGAGCAATTCTATTGTGTCTTGCCACAGGGAGATAATCCAAGGAGGCTGTGTAGGACCCACCCAGAAGTGCACAGGGCCCAATAAGGCAGCATGCTAGAAAGCCGTAGCTCAACTGGGCCAGGCCTTGGCATCAGAATCTTGTCTGAAGTATTTGAACTCATCAGATCTGGATATGTTTATACAGTGACATCCAGGGGGGTTTCACATTTTGATTTTATTAAGACAACAAAGGATGAAAAGAAAATGAATTTATTCTATGAAATGGGGAATTATATGCTATTTACAGACAATATATAGCAATGTATTACAAATTGTGTTCTGAAAAAAAAACCCCACTCATTCACGGAGCCGCTTATTGAAACCAGGCTTCTTGAACAAGACTCTCAGGATCTTTAACATGCTAATATCAATCCTGAAGCTCCAATCAGATTGAAGATATTTTTTCTTTTGTGGAGCACCTCTTAGAACTATATGTACCTCCTAAAACCACTTCTGTAAAATACTAGAAGACTCTGCTATACAGTTAATTTAAACAAATATAAACAACTACGAGTGATATGCTATGGGGTTTTGATATTAACTTTGAATTTCTCCTCTGTCATGATTGGTGGAAGGATCAGCCTGGTGTAAAGGGGGTATTTCTGTTCTCTTTAGATTTGGTTGGTCTTTGTTGACTGTTGACTTCTGCATGCTTCCCCCAGGCCCAATCCCATTTCACTGTCTGCCTTGCATTTCTCATGTCCTTTATCAAAAACTTTAATATTAATTGCAGAGAATCCTTAGTACCTCAATTTGTAATTACTTCAAGTCCAGATTTTTGTTAAGCACAAATCTTCAATGACAATTTCTTTTTTGTTTGTTTTTTCTTTTATTGATACATACTATTTTACATATTTATGGGGTATATGTCAATAATTTTTACATGCATAGAATGTGTACTGATCAAGTTGGGGTATTTGGGATATCCACCACCTTGAGTATTTCAGTTCTCTTCGTTGGTAATATTTCAAGTCGTCTCTTCTAGCTATTTTGATATATACAATATATTGTTGCCATTCAATGACAATTTCTAAGGAGATTTTGCTTTCTGATGTACCCTGCAAAGTACCTATCACTAGTTACTTAAAAATGATCTTTCTTGGCTGGGCACAGGGGCTCATGCCTGTAATCTTAGCACTCTGGGAGGCCGGGGCAAGAGGATTGCTTGAGGCCAGGAGTTCAAGATGAGCCTGAGCAAGAGTGAGACCATGTCTGTACAAGAAAGACCATGTCTGCGCACCTGTAGTCTCAAGTACTCAGGAGGCTGAGGCTGAGGCAGGAGGGTTGCTTGAGCCCAGGAGTTTGTGGCTGCAGTGACCTATGATGATGCCACTGTACTCTAGCCTGGGCAACAGAGAGAGATCCTGTCTCAAAAGAAAAATCTGTCTTAAAAGAGTTGCATCTAAGTCTGCAACTTTATGCTTGCTCTCTCTCTGTATTCTACATACCTTGAGGTATACATTAAATGAGTAAAGCTTTATATCATTTTTTAACTTCTGCCCGAAAGCCATAACTGACCAAACCTCTTAAATTAAAAAATAAAAAGTTTGCTACCTTTTTAGAAATTATACATGGCATCTATCCTCTACTAGATACTCAGGAGGTACCTATTTCTAGTCTTTTAGAGTTTCCGTATTCCTTCTGGCTGCCCAGCAACCATTCACCTTTTACCAGAACCTCAATTTCCTTTAAAATATTTCTTCAAGCATTGTGTTGGCATTATTGGAATGATGTGCCAGTAATTAAGCTCTTGTCTTTCGACTCTCATCCACTCTGCTACACCTGGCTTTGTGATGCTGGGGCAGGGATCATGTAAATTAATGTTTCTTCTTTGTCAAATCCCCATTTATAGGGGGCACTAGAAGGAGACTGGAAGGCAGGAGGAGGGAGAAGGGACTTCAGCCTTCTTGTTTACTTGCTGCAAGTTCCTGTCCTCAATGCCCCAGTATTGGTGCTTCACCCGTGCAGCAGCAGTGTGTTCTGGAGTCCAGCTTCTTGCAGCACTTCCAGAACCAGGCTTAGGTGTACCAGCAGCAGCCTGGCAGAGCATCCTCTCCTCAGAGGTCTGAATCCAGATTTACAGGCTCTCCTTTGAGCTCTTAAGACACCAGCAGCAGTTGGACTCTGTTCTCTTCTTCGGAGATTGAGTTTCAGCAACAGAGGGTTTCTCCTAGCTTCTAGGTTCTCATAACCCCACCCCTTCCCTTTGTTCTGGCAGCCCTGGTATGGTAAGTGCTTTCTGGTTACTGCCTCTGTGTTTCTTCAGCATTATTATTTTTTTCAGCCCTCCAACTGCCTATGTTAAAATCTCTCTGTTAAACTCACATGGCTTCTGTTTTCCTGAGCGGAGTCTGACTGAGGCGGAGAGTAAATCCCTCTCAATAAAAGTCAAAAGCCCTAGAGTCCAGATTGTCCTTCTCCTACCATAACACAGCCAGGGTGTGTCCACAAACTAAGCACACACAAACGCTTTTCACTGGGCCTTTCAATCTTGACAAGGCTGAAAATAAATGAGTTAGAGTTTGCTCATCATAGCAGGGGAAAATTGACTTTACTCTTTTTGTTGTGAGGCTTCTCCTAAGGTTCCTGTTTCCTAGCCTTCTGGAGCTCCCTTGATGACTCCTGTTGCCAAGCCTGGTTCTCCAGCCTTCATTCAAGTCTGTAATTCCAAAATTTCCAAAATTATTTTCCAAAAATATCCCACTTTAGCCAGAGCCATATTTATATGCCTGCAGCCAAGGAATCCAAACCCCAAATAATATTAAAATGTATTTAAAGTTAGTTGCTTCACTGGTATCTTTACTGTAGTAATAATGAAAATCTCTAAGTTTCATAGGATTTGTCCAAGAGGGGATTTTTCCAATGAAAGGAAATTCTAACATTGATGTGTACTCAAGAAGTAGCATTATATAATTGTAAAGTTCCAAGTGATCTTAAAGGCCATTTTTTCTACTTCTTTCCTTCCCTGTAGGATGCACTCTACAATATCATTCCAGCCTGTGCTAGAAAAATTCTATTGATGGGGAGATCACTACCTCCCAAGCAGTCCACTCGGTATTTGAACCACTCTAATGCCTGCCTTTGAACGGCTCTAACTGTTTTTATTCATCTAAATTTACTTTTCAACAGCTCTTAGTTATTGGTACCAATTCTACTCTCAGGAGCGGTGAAGAATACACTTGGTTCCTCTTTGACAAGACATCACCGAGTGTTTGAGTATTCTTCTCCACTGTGGTACCCTTCCCTACCTCCCTCCCACCAATCATACATATGTGTACATATATGCCTGCTCTTTTCTGGATTATATAGTTCACTTCCCTTCTGTTCCTTCTTTTGTTGAGTTATATGTCAACAACTTTGGGCAAATAATTGTCTTTAACTCTTTTATATCATTATTTTAAATAATTTAAGTCCAACTCCAAATAACACTATGCCACTTCTCATATAGTACAGGTACCTTTTAACGGAGTATTGTCTCAATTCCTTCTGTCCCTTATGACAATGCTGTCATTCAGTTCACTTATCCATATGCTATACATTGTTACTTTAAACAGTTTTATTTTAGATCAATTAAGAATAAGACAATTTAAGATTGCTATGGTTTGCATGTTTGTGTCCCCTCCAAAATTCATATGGAAACTTAAATCCCCAATGCAACAGTATTAAGAGGTGGTGCTTTTAGGAGGTGATTAGGCCATGAAGGCTCTGCCAACAGAGCCTTGATAGTAGACAGATTAGCAGGGAAAAAGGCATACAAATTTATTAATATGTACATGAACATAGGCATCCTGCAAATATGAGACTCAAAGAAGGGTAAGATGACTGAAGTTTTAATAGTATCCTGAGGCTATAGAAAGAATAGGGCCTTGGGGTTTCTCAGGGGAGGTGGTGACACAGGTTATGGAAGAGGGAGGGGAGAGAAGCATGGCATGGCATCCATTATGATGGATAATTTTGCTGGGTATAGAATTCTAGGTTGATGGCACCTTCTTTTAGCACTTTAAATATTTCACTCCACCTTCTTCTTGCTTGCATGTTTTCTAACAAGAAGTCTGACATAATTCTTATCCATGTTCTTCTATAAATAAGTTTTTTAATTATTTATCTAGTTATGTAGGTAAAAATCTCCCAGGTATGATTCATGGACTTCCTACAGTAAAGAAAGAAAAAGAAAAAAAGAAAAAAAAAATCTCCCAGGTAATCTCAGAACTGTCCTCAAAGAATAGATGATAGCCAGTGGTAAAAGTTTCCCTGTCAGACATTTAAAAGTGTCAGACCTTTAATGTCTTTTTCCTGTGAGCTAATCTTTCCTAGATCTGGGTAAGGCTGGTAAGGAGGGCCTCAGATAAAGCCTGATTGCATCCATTATTTACTCCACTGATGTAGATTTCCTCTATGGATGCATGTTTCCCCTACAAAAGGACAACTTTTCGAAGCTATTCTATGTCTGCAGCCCCTCTGAATAGCCATATTGAAATATGCCAAAGAAGTATATTTTGGGGTGGCATATTTTGGTTTTCTTCACAAAGATCAGGCCCTCATGAGATGCTGAAACTGCCAGTACCTTGATCTTGGATTTACTAGCCTCCAGAACTGTGAGAAATTTCCATTATTTATAAATCACCCAGTTTGTGGCATTTTGTTATAGCAGCAGGAATGAACTAAGACAAAGATATTATTTTACCTTCATTTATCTTTCCCTGATACCCTTCCTTTCTTTACATATCATTTCTAACCCATATCATTTTCTTCTCCCTGAAGTTCTTATAACATTTCTTGCAGGGCAAGTCTGCTGGTAATGAATTCCCAGTTTTTGTTTGTGTGAGAAAGTCTTTTTTAATCCTTCACTATTGATGGATAATTTTGCTGGGTATAGAATTCTAGGTTGATGGCACCTTCTTTTAGCACTTTAAATATTTCACTCCACCTTCTTCTTGCATGCATGTTTTCTAACAAGAAGTCTGACATAATTCTTATCCATGTTCTTCTATAAATAAGTTTTTTAATTATTTGTTTTTTTGGCCTCTGGCTTCTTTCAAGATTTTCTCTTCATATTCTGTTGACTTCAGATTGAATATTATATGCATAAATGTAAGGTTTTGTGTTTTGTGTTTTTTGGTGTATTTCTTTTTTCTTTTTCTTTTTTGGTGTTATCTGAGTTTTCTGGATATGTGGTTTGGTGTCTGTCATTAATTTTGGAAATTTCTTAGCCATTATTATTTCAAATATTTCTTCTATTATGTTCTCTCTTCTTCTGGTATTCCAATTACACATGTTACACCCTTTGAAATTATCTCATAGTTATTAGATGTTCTGTACTGTTTTTTTTTTCTTCATCCTGTTTTTTTCTTTGCATTACAATTTGGGAAGTTTCTAGTGACATATCGCAGGGAGCACTCAGAGATGAGCAACTCAAAGGGGTGGTTCAAACTTGGGCTTATAAAGTATCTTAACAAAAGAACAGTAAGTTTTTAGAGAAGTGACAAGGCAAAGGAAAAGGACTTTGTGTTTCTAGGGAAGTAAATTGTGGGAAGGTAAATATATGGGGGAGCTAATGGGAGCTAATGGCTAGTTAGTAAAGTTTGTTATGTAGATTCTTTTGGGATAATATGGATATAGAGTTGTTTCTGGTGATTAACTTTTGTTCTTCCTGGTAGAGAGAAAAGGGAGGATGCCTTCACAAACTATGTCTTGCTTTTAGGCAAATAGGGAGAAGGCAGACAGCTTTTCTTGTATCTGCTTCTTCTCATTGCCTTTAGCTCAAAATAAAATGATGAATGACTAAGAGAGAAAAAGCACATCAAACTTAAGCAACTGTAAAAAGAGATTGTTTTCATGTTCATGAGAGCCCATAGCAGCCTCCTTTAGCCTCTGGTCATATCCTCTCCTAGAAATTAAGAAATAAATATGAATGCAAGAACCATCACCATGGTTATTAACAGAAGATTTCACTATATTTATTTTTTAAATTGACAATGATCTATGGCCCCAAATATGTCTAGACTAACTTTCTCTTTTATTTGCTCTTCTGTGGAAATCCAGACAAATACACCATACTCATTTTAATCTTCCTAAAACCCAGTCATCAACAATACACTTTGTTGCTCAAACACCTTGAAGAATCCTCTTTTTCCCACAGGAAGGAACCTACACTCTATAAATAGGCCCTTGATACACTCTTATGGGAATTCTGTGCCAGCCAAACTCTTTGTACTTTGAATATGCCTAATTCTATGCCTTATTCTGCATTAGTCTTCCTGTCCAGAATTCTTTCACTGACAATTTTCCACTTATCCAAGTCCTAGTCTTCCTTCACTTAATTCACATATTACATCCTTTATAATCACTTTCTCACCAAGCCAGCCCACAATGATCAGTCTATCTTTGAAAGTATATAGCACTATTGTCTGTGACATTCATTCATAATTGAGCACCTTATCTTTAAATAAGATAAATTTATTATCTTTATATAAAACTTTCTGTGTAGGGGAGGAAAAAATTATTTTTTTTCTCTACTCATTTTAGGTTCATTGGCTTGACCCTATAAATTAGACTAACAAAAGACAGATTAACAAGAGGAAAATAAACAGAAGTTTATTAACATAGGCATTAAGCATATACAGAACAGTACTTAGAAACATTAATAGTTATGCAGAAAAAAATCATTGAATGAATTAATTTTCTTGCTTTTGTATCTCTTATAGTTTACCCTAAAGCTACTTGAGTGTTATAAAAATCATGTCATAGCTAGAATGTCTCTTTATATACTCCTTGGGAAGACACTAAAGAATATTTGTACAAGTTGTGGCAATAAGATGGTTTCTTGGTTTCAGGTACAAAATAGAAATATGAAGTGTATGGGCTACTGGTTATTCAGATATTCTTTGTTGCAAATTCAAGAAAAAACAATTAGAACCTGAATGTTTGATATCTATATTATTTTAATTATTTGAACAGATTTTAATTGCCTGGTAGTCTTTATTCATTCAGTAGTAAGTATAGAAACACTGCGTCTATATACAATGATTTAAATAAGAAGACAAAATAGAGTTCAGGACATGCTACCCAAAATATGGCACATTGGCAATTGAGGAAACAGGAGAAGGAGGGAGGTCTTTCTTTGCCCTTTTCCTACTTTTCTCGCCTGAAACAGGCCATAAAAGAATTCTCTGACCTTCCTCTCTGAATTGGTCAGAGACACTCATTCCAGAGGTATCTTCCCTATACCTAGAAGAAAGGAACATCCTTTCCTTGAACACACAGAAATACCACGAAGAATCTGAACAAATAAGCCTTGCTAAGTTCCCCCTAGTTTATTGCCATTAGATCAAATACTTTTGTTCTCCATGATACTTCTGCATGACTGTCCATAAAAATAGACAAGTTTATATGTTGCATTGGGTTTTCATTTTCTTGTGAAAGTTTTTGTGCCACATTAAACTTATATTAAATAAATTTACATGCTTTTCTGTTATTGATCTGTCTTTTGTTCTAGGTGTTTCAGCCATAAACCTTGTGACAGGTAAGGAAAAATACTACTTTTTCTCTCCTATAGTACCTTTGAATGTAGGTGTTGTAGGACAGAGGCTGGTTGGGATTGTTGCTAAAAGAGGAATTTAGGAAATATATTTTAGGCCATTTGGTGAGCAGTAACACCTCCGCCTGGCCCAGTCTAACCATTAAACCCCTGTAAAGAGCCTACATTATTTGTAACTAAGCTATTTTCAATTTAAAAAATTATTAAACAAATGTCACCAAGTCCAAGATGCTACCTCTGATGAAATAGCACTAAAAGCTACACTGCAGACTTCAGACTTCAAAAGAGCTCTTTTTCTCACAGCAATAAGAAACATTTCTATACACAGCCTTTTAGCACCCTGTATATTTCCTATTATTTCATAGATCCTCAAAGTTAATTGAACATGCACTCTCTAATTATCCAATTTCTGCATGAAGTATGTCTCAATTAAGGGACTCCTGCGACCTATGGACCTACAGGCATTTAGCATGCTCTTTGGTGAAGTGCTTCCTCTCTGAGTGATTAGCAATAATGAGTTCTACTGCCTCAAGAGCACAGGGACTCCCCTTTTAGGCCTCCAATTGTACTGATGGTTTGCCACCCTACCCCCACCCCATAATATTTTCTGTCTGAGATGGAAAATGTCTCCTTCCCAGCAGAGCTTAAGATGTGAATCCAAATTTAGTTCCTGTGAGTCAGAGTCAGATGCAAGCCCCGTATTTTTCTGTAAAGGACTGGAGACAGTCTGAATAACTTTGAGTTTATTATGAGTCCTATGGTTCTCAGATTTGCTTGTGAATAAGAATTGATGGAGGAGCTTGTAAGTGCAAATTCCTGGACTCCACATGCAAAGATTGTGCTTCCTTCGGTCGGGGGAGGAGCTCAGGAATTTGCACACTTAACAAGTACCCCCAACAGATTCACTTGCAGACATTTTCAGCAGCAGGACAGCTCATCACTGAATATAGTTTGTGTGGAGCTTAACAAGGTGACCATTACATGACCATTCCCACATGTAGTACAGTTATCCCTCGGTATCCACGGGGTATTGGTCCAGGACCCTTAAACAAAGGGTATACCAAAATCAGGGGATACTCAAGACCTCCATTCGGCCCTCCATGTCCCAGGGCTCTGCATCCATGGATTCAATTTACCACAGATGAAAAGTCAGCCCTCCATATCCACAGTTTCCATCTTTACTATGACTATACTATGAATGTAGCTGCTGGGGAAGCTTTCTCCCTCCTGCTTTTCTCTCTCTCTCTCTGTTTTGCATAGACAATGCCTAAAGTTTAGTGAGAACACTTGAAAATGTAGCATATGGATATATCAGTAGAATTCTGATAAAATAGATTACATTGAATAGGTGTTGGAATGAGGAGCTTAATTTTTTTTAACTCTAAGGATTCCCCCAAAAGATCATATTTTCATTTAGCTCATTATTTACAGATACTGCAGCCCAGTGAAGTTGTTTGCAATTTGCTGCAGCTCATACATAAATGAGCTAGTTCCTAGTCCGTTTTTGTTTCCATCATACCATAAGATCTGTCACTCTTAATTTTAAGTTTTTATTATGACCAAAGTCACTGAGTTATTCTAGCCTACTGCTGGCATTTTAGACAGCAAGGATAAAAAAGTAATATAATCATGAGCTTAGAAAAAAGTAAAATGCCAGTATTCCACCAAATAGATTAGTAATTATACCAGCAGAAATAAAGGACAGACATGGCTTCAGGGGGTCCTTTTGATCTGTTCTTCATGGTGGAAAAAAAACCTTAACGTGTTCATACATGATTCTCAGTGACTTCTAGAAACTGCCTTTGTCACTGAAATACAGAGCAACCACAAAGTAACAAGAATCAGACACTTTTGTTCTTGTAGTAGCTGTTTCATGTCATTTACAAATTCAGACCATTGAAACTGTCAAAGTAATTTAGGGACAAAGTGGTCAGTTTCAAACTCCAATGTTCTTTCCTTTTAGGAACTAACACCATAACCTAAAAAAATACATTTTAAAAAATAGCCACAGCATTTATTTTTCATTTTCCATTTTATAAGGTACCACATATATATGTCACTGCAATAGCTTATATGGATAGCTGCTAATAAGTGTTTCACTTCTCACCAGAACCGTATACCCTTTTCTCCTATTGAAAATAAATACCTGTTAAAGTAAACCATTTTCTCAGTCTTTCTCACTAACTCTCCCCTGATTAAAAAAAGGTGATGTTAACTTTATTTTTAGTGTTCATCAAATTTTGTGCACAGTTTATTCACCTAAAAAGTTGTAAGAATATTTCAGGTTATTTCACAAAAAATTAGAAATTCTCTTCAGATAATTATTATTGGCTTTAGCTAGAGAAAACTGGAATAATTTAATTCACTACAAAGAAGTTCTTGAGATGAGATAATTTATCATTATTAAATGATTTGAACCAAGCCGCCATCCCATTCTGTTCAGAGAAAAATGGTCAGAGCTTTCAAATATCATTGATCTGAGTGGGACAAGACATTGTTATTTTTCAAAAGCACCCAGGGGATCTAATGCACAGTTATGTAGAAAGTCACTAGCTTAGACAAATAGGAGCTGGGCACTGAGTAGGGCACGTTGCCTCTGGCCAAGATGAGGGTTCTGATAGCGAGGGATGGGTGAAGTGGCTTTTGTTACAAGGACACAGAGGTCTCATTAAAAGTTGAAAAATAATTTTTCATTTGAATTTAAGCTGGAAATTGGGTTTTTCCAGCTTTAACAAACCCAAAAGACTGGATTATAGAAAATGCACCCCCATAAACACTGTATATATTTTTTCCTATTTGACAGGCTAAGAAATCAAAAGTAGGTGTCTAATCTTATTCATGCGTAGAGGGTAAATTGAAGTCAGAATCAGGATTGCACTTTGCGGTCCCAGATGCTTTCGTTTCGTGTTGTTCTGACAGAACCCGCTGCCTTCTTTGTGTACCTTTTTGGTTTATCATGCTCAGATCTGTTGTACAGTCAGCTGTGCCCCTGGCCGGGCCTGCCACAGGAAGATGAGCCCTTGGAACGTGGAGGCAGTGCTGTTGGTCCTGCATCTCCCCAAGGAGCCTGCACCCTGCCTGCCCTTTATATGCAGAAATGAGAGGGCTACCTCTTGGAGGGGTAGAATGGGTAACAAGAACAGGCACAGAGAAGGGCACTGAGCATGAAATCAGACCTCAGCTCTAGTTTCTAGCTCCGCTGCCTATTAGTGGGTGATTCGGGACGCTACTGACCTTCAGTTTTCTTGTTGAAAAATGTGAAAGCTATATCCCATACTTTCCTCTTAATGTCCTCATACGGATCAAGTGCAACCATAAAAAACAAAACAGTTTGTGGATTAGCAGCTACTTAAAAAACGTAAATAATGGGAGATGAAATGGAGTAGTCAGTGGAAAGAGAAATAAGCGTGGGATCTAAAGGTCTGGTTCTGGTGCTGGCTTGATCACTTATTTTGGTTCTATGTTTATATCATTCAATTTTTCTGAGCCTCAGTTTCCTCATTCTAGAATGAGAATATTTATACCTGACATGCCTACTCAAATGAATCTACTCACTATATCAAAATAGAGTTAGTTAGCATTTAATTTCGGGCCAGGCATGAGGGATACAGCCCTGAATAAGATAACTGTGGCCCCAACATGGTGGAACTTACAGCCCAGTAAAAAAGATAATGGATATGAAACTACTTTGTAAAGTGTTATGCAAATGTGTGGTGTTAGGTTTATTATTAATGTTAAAAATAATAGAAAGACAATCTAGACAAACTTAAAAAATCAACCATTTGTCTTGTTCTGTGGTTCCAAATGTTCTAAATATAAGTAAAACGCTAAGCAGTTTCTAAATTGATGTCCACAGAATACAGGAGCTCGGCTTTTTAAAAAGCTGGATTAGCTTGTGTTTTCCAGATAACATATATAATTACCTAATATATATATTATATATACATGTATGAAAATTTCTAGCAGTGGATTTCAAATGTTTAAGAGTAGATATGATGATACCAAATCAGATTCTCCAAGTATATAATTGAATACTGGCTACCATGAGGTCTTAAGAGAAATTCCACTACTGTTTTTGGGCCATTGGGATACCAAGTAAGGAATTCCTTGTCATTTTAGTACATCTAGTTAATTCTCTCATGTCCTGATAGGCTGTGTCAGTGGTCATAATGCTAACACTGGGGAGATTGTGGTTGATGATAGTTTGTAGACTATGAAGAATGGGCCCATTATATCCGGGAAGGGTTTTGTTTTAAATAGTTTTATTTAATTTAGTATTTAAAATAAGGGACAAAGCTGTGGTAGGTTTTGGCTTTTTCAAAATAATTTAAATTATATTTTTATTTATATTATTTTTCTTCTCAGTATGTTCTGTCCCTCTGCTGATATCATACAAAGTTAACTTTCTAATTCTGTTTATTACATCTTTAAGTAAACTTAATTTATGTAAAATAGTCTAAAATAAAAGGCAAAGTATGCACATTTAACAGGCAACTTCTTTTTAAAAAAATTGTTTTTTCTTTTTTAAAGACTGGGGTCTCACTATATTGCCCAGGCTAATCTCAAACTCCTAGGCTAAAGCGATCTTCTCACCTCAGCCTCCCAAGTAGCTGGGACTACAGGTGCACACCACTGTACCTGGGCCCTCAACAGGCAACTTCTATTTTATACAGTCTTCCTTTTTATTCTTTCTTATTGATATTATTGTAACTACAATAAAAACATACTTGCCTTTATATACGCCATTGGGTGAAGCTTCACAACCACTTAAAGTTCTAGTGAAAATGCTGAAACTCATGCTCTGAGAAGTGAATGATGATCACCTAAGCTGTAAAACACTCAGACATGGAAATGCAAACACTGGAGAAGAGCCCTAGGTAAGCTGTTGATTTGACTGCCATATCACTCGGATGGCTTTTCCAATGGAAATGTCTTTGCATCTGGCAGATTAAGCTCCTTCTCCCTGGGCAGCAGGAGACTAATTCTCTAATTAGAACCTTGTTAGGCTGTCAAAAGCAGAGGGTCTAGTTGGGGGTAGGTGTCCCTTTGGCACCAGCTGTGAGGGGATGACATTTGCATCCATGTACTGTGTTCAGCACTGCACTTCAAAGCAAACCTCTTCAACAACTTTCAAGTTATTGCGTACAACATCACATTTAAGTCCTGTCTGGTGCTTCCAAAAGCATTGCTGTGTTTTGAATGTGATCTTTTTCACATGAAGTTTATTTTTGGGTCGTTGAGGAAATCAGTGCTCAGAAACTCTATAAAGCCCTTGGTGTTTTCATCCCTGGCTTTAGAAGTCATCGGCCTGATACTATCCTATATAATATAAATGTCTCACAGTGGGAAGCTTCAAAGGCGAATGCTCACAAAAGAGTAGGGAGAAAAAAAAACCTCATGAAACAATTCCTACTTAAACTGTAACCTTGATATATGTCATTTAACCAAGTGGGATCAGAGTTAGAGAGGAGAGGGCAGTATTTTCCTGGCAAAATTAGTTTTAGTTTGTTGGGGTTTTTTTTGTTTTGTTTTTTTTTTTAACCCAAATCTTATTTCCCCATCACCTTTCCACAGACTCTCTAATAAAGTAATGGATCTGAGACCTAACTAGCCTCTGGGTGATGTTTGGCCAAGGAAACTCCTGTAAAGACTCTTTGCTATTTTCTGTGCTGTGCTTTGGGCCCTGGTTTACTGCTGTCTCCCCAGCACCTGGAACAGTGTAGCATATATTAGACACTTGTTAAATATTAGTTAAGTTCATGAATACATATGGCCTCTCTGTATAAACTGAAGATTTGCAGCCAGGAAGAACAAAGTTATCCACTTTATCTAACCTGGGTGATTTGCATTTCTGAGGACCCACAGTCTTGCTGTGATAACTACTAGTTCATTAGGTTTCTGACCTTCCCGATGAATACCCTCAGAGGTAGCTCCTTGAGATAAAACTTGTAAACCAATAATAACATGACAAAACCTTGTGGGAACTTAGAGAGAGCATGACCTTTGTAGGGAGGAGAAGATACTGAAAAGTGTTAAAGTATGACTGGTTTACCAGGTGAAGATAAAGAGGGCATCATTCTTAGAGGGAACAACACATTGCAAAGGAAACAAGGCATAAATGAACAAAGCATTTGGAGGCTGGTGAGGCACGGAGAAGGGTGGATAGGAAATCAGGCCGGTAATATTGGCTGGGTCACTGTGGAGGACCATGCTGTGAATCATGAATGTTGTTTTAGGTACTGGGAAGGAAGCTATAGAAGAATTGTCGGAATCATGGTGATAAAATCATATTTTGGACAATTTCTCTGTAATCTCTAAGAGGGCTGGGAATGAGAGGCAGGTGACTGATGGACCTCAGTGTCCCAGTTAACAAGGACACACAATCTGGCCACACAGAGGAAACTTATTAGCAGCTTATTTACCCCCACAGAGGACATGTGGGTCATTATTTTAGCAATATATGAAACAATGTTTGGTTTGGGGCTATATAGGGGACTAAAATGGAAAGGCAAATAATTCTAAAATGAATCGAATAAAGACAGAGGCTCTGCCTTGAAGGGGCTTACAATTTAGTTGGGAGAGAGACTTGTAAGCAGCTCCTTATCAGACGCTGGTAGAAACAAGTGCAATAGTATAGAAGAATCTCATTTCTGTGTTGTCCTCTTTCTTTAATGGGAAATAGGCAGCTATTTCTCAATCTGCCACAGAAGATGTCTCAGCTTGAGCCACACAAGTGATTGTGAAGCATGATCCAGGTAAGTTGGCAAGGAGCTGATGGTTGCATGTAGCAAAATTCAGACAGTACTATAGCAGGCACTATGGCTAGGGCAGGCGTGTAGTAAATGCTATGAGTGTGGGAAGCCAGTCCCTCCTCCTCTCTGTGAGGGTATTTTCTCCCTACAGCTGCCAAGATAGCATCCTTGCTAACTTCCAGATGAGAAGTTGCCAGTTTTGGATCTTTACATTTAGGATTTTATTTAGCCACATTCCACAAGAGGAATGTTGCTCACGAGAGGAAATTTCTGAAGAATCTAGTGATTTGGGGATGTCACATCCTACGGTGGTTAGCTGCATGACTTGATGTGAAATCAGATCTAAGTCTGATCTACTTAGATAAAACTGTGGAATGGCTATGTTCTTTTTGACATGAGAATTTTCAGGCTCTTCAGGCCAAATAACTAATATAAAGACAATCTTTGTGAAGAGTTAAATGGCTGAGAATAGTTATTGCAAATCAGAGAGAGCAGAGACTAACATTTATGAGGGCTATCCTGGGAAACCAAGCCCTAGCGCAAGACGAATGGCCAGAGAGGGATACTGTGGTAATGGGTAGCCAGTTGGTGGATGGGGATGTCAATAAGACAATTCCACCTAAAAGAATGAATTTCTTGAATAGACCTCCAACTGGAGTACATATAAGTATAGTAAATGAAAGGAACATTAAACCAGGGGAGTCAGACTCTGTTCATTAGCCAGGTTATTTTTCAGGGACTCAAACTAGTCCAAAATGGCATCTAGCTCTATGGTAAGAAAATATCTTCTTTAATTCTCTGTATCTTAAGGACTTCAAGGTGGAAAACTGAAATTTATGAGAAAAAAACTGAGGCAGCCATTACTGTGGGCTCTAAACCCTACCAGAGACATTTTACTGCTTCCAAGTTAACTTATCTTTGGGCTTCTTAATAAATGGATAGAGTTGAGGAGACTTAAACACTAGGAAGGTTCTCTAGGAATCCTGCTTAGATGAATGGTGAGTCATATTGGTGGTAATAGGTTGGTGACAAGTGGATGTAGGATTCCAAAACTTGGTTGTGGAACCTGCAATAATGGCTCTATTAATTGGAAGATTCAGTATCCTCAGGCTCCTTGTTAAAGTCAGAGAGGTTTACCCTGAGAGTGCTACTTCTCTCAGCATCCTGTCGCACAGCAATCAATTCTTTCTGAATGTCTGTGATTATGTATGCCATAGTTGCTGGGTCACGTAACTCCTATTATGTGGGATTGGAAGGAATGTGGTAGGAGAAAACCATACTGTTCCAGTGGCCCAAAAATGCTGCCTGCCCAGGTAAAATTATGGTAATCCTGGGAAGGAATTTAATCTAAGGGATTTCCTGCTTGCTTCAAATAAATTTTAGGTAATTCAACATTGAGGGGAAGATGATCCCTGTTATGAGGAGCCTGAAGGGCTGTTAGGAAGTGGGCCCCCAACCATCCCTATTTGGGGAGTCTTTCTCCACAGTAGCAGGTAATTCATAAACATAGAATGAAAAGAATTAAAGAAAATAAAAACCTTGCAAACAATAAAAAGCAAAGTAAATGAAAAGATTAAAATAATAACAAGGACTATATTTCAAAATTAGAACAAGCAACAATAGTACAAGAAAACTAATAGAAGAGTAAAAATGTGTCAGGCTAAGGAAAACCCACATGTGGAAAATAAAACAAAGGGATCAAAGGTGAGAAAGCTAAACTAGAAAATTAGTAAGAATAAAATAAAAGTGTACATTATTAAAAATTGCATATGTAATAAATTATAAGAAAAGCTGCCCCTGAAAAACATGAAATTAAGATAAGTAGAAGCAAAAAAAGCATTAAATTAGACTAGGTGGTAAAGTCTGTAAGAAAGACAAAGAAAGCAGAGAATAAACAATACAAACAGAACAAAACAATACAAACCAGAAATTAAAAGATTGAAAGAACCAAAGAAAATGTACTGCAAGAATATTTTGTAAATATTTACAAAATTGAAGGGACTAAAGAAGTTTTAAAATGAAAAACATTAAAAGGCCTAAGAAATTCTTGGGTTTAAGGCTCTCTGTTAGGGGCTAAGCTGGCCCCCTCCCTCAGCTGGAGGTCACCACACATGTCCTCAGGGAGGAGGTACAAGGGCAAAGAGCAAGTCCCTACCTTTTCTTCCTCACCTTATATGGAGGGGTTCTGGCTCCTGTGTCCCACTAAAATTGTCCAGCAAACTGTATGGCAAAATCAAATTCCCCTCATTCCACGTATGTGTGATAAAACTGTCGCGAGGGAAGGCATACTCACGGTTTCTGAAAATGCCCTTGACGTAGCAGCTATGAGTTTGCTGTCATTCTTCATTGTCTTGGCAGTTTTCCTCTGTGCCTTGAACTGCTGCTGCAGCATTTGGAGGCAGGCACTGAACCGTCCACATTCTGAGGGCAGGAAGAACAAGGAATAAGGGAATGGTGTGTATTGAGGGTCTGCTCTGGATCAATCAATGTACTAGGGATAATATTATACTATGCATTTTATTTTGGTCTTTGCCATACCCTATAAGGTAAATATTGTAATGCCAATTTTGAGATGATGAATTAGAGGCATAGAGAGGTCTTATAGTTTGCCCATATTGGGCATATTGCCCATATTGGCCATACCCAATAGTGGAGTCTGACTCTAAAACCCTAGGAACATGCCAACTCAACTGAGAAAGCACCCTTGAGCAGGGCTGCTCCATGCTCCTTTCTAGAGTAAGGAGGGAGCCAGCGAGAGTGGAGGCTTTCCACTGAAGCCCGGCCAGGGCATAGGGGGTAAAACACATCTGCCTGGCAGCCCTGGTTAGCATGAGGGCAAGGTTGAGATGGCCCAAAGCCCTCCTCCCCTGCCAGTAAGGAGGAAGGGCTCCCCTGTGGGAAAGTAGCAGAGAGACTAGAGGTCAGGCTGGCAGTGGTTCCAAAGGCTGGCACCCAGATCAGCAGCCTGGGCATCAGCTGTGAGCTTGTTAGAAATGCAAAATATCAGGCCCCACCCTGACCTATTGAGTCAGAATCTCTGGGGATGGGGCATAGAAATTGAACAAACTCTTTGAGAGATTTTTAAACACAAGAAAGTTTGAGAACCACTGCCATAGGGGGACCAAGGGGTTGGATGTGGGATTTGGAGACAGAGTAACGGAGCTTAGATGTTGGTGGGGAGGGTGGTAAGTGGATGAGTACTCTGAGCTTATCAGCAGTATGGGAGATGAGATTTTGGTGGGAAGAACAAGAAAAATAAGGATCATGGGGGCAGTTATGGGGGTGGGAAATGGCCTATAGTCAAGAGACTATGTTTGAATCTTAACTCAGCCACTACCAGCTGAGTGGTCTTAAGCACCTTAGGCTTAGGTGATGGTGGGGCTGTTGCTACTTATCTCTTGAGGTTGTTTTGAGGCTGCAAAGCAAATTAATACAAGTGAGTATGCCTGATGCATAGTCAATGCTCAATAAATATCTAATAGTACTGCATTTGAATTTAAGTGGGCAGCTGAGTGGATGGGGGAGCAGAGTGAGGAGAGAAGCAATTCCTTTTCCTCTCACAGTGACCCTGACCCACTCAAGCAACTCCTGTCATTGAAATGTCCCATTCCGGTGTCCAGGCAGCCTGAAGTTACTTGAACAGGTATATTCTCAACTTAGACTTATTTAAACATTGAAGCAAATGCTTTGCCTATCTTCTGTTGAGGCACATTAAGTATATCCCATAAAAGACAGGACAGGTAGGTTTTCTGAAAGTTATAAATTTTGTGCTATGTGGAGGATGAAAGAAAGATTGATCAATGCAGTATAAGCAAGAGGCGGCTAGAGGACGTGGTGTGACGTAGTGAAAAGTTCAGTATCGTGCTCAGAAGGAGAAGGCCTAGGTTTGAATCAGCTTTAGTCTGTGGCTTCCTAGCTGAGTAACCTTCACAGGTTATTTATTCTTTCCAAATTGTAGGTTATTCATTTCCAAAAGGGAGATAATTCCCCAACTCTAAGAATTGTGAGAATTGCAGAAAAATGTCAGTGAAAATATCCCTAAATGGTGCTAGGCACATGATGGCTGTTAAGAAACATTTTCTGAATCTGACTTTGATACCCAGCCTTTGCCCTGAATAAGGCCAAAGAAAGCTACTCCACTGCTATGCCTGAGCAGTTCTACCTGTGCATGCTTCCCAGGAACCCTTTTGAAGAAGCCGTGTCTTTAATGGTCCCTTACGTGTTTATGTGACACAGTTCCTTTGCATTTGACATTCCCCAGTCTTTCTTGGGTTGGAAGGAACATTTGCCAAGCCAGATGATCAGCTTTTCCATGTGACATGGGATACTGTGGACTCTGTCTCTTACTTATGTCTGGATTATAGGCAGCTCCTCTCCTTTCCTACTGTCTTGTGTTTGGAGACCTTCAAGCTGGGAATGGGGTCTCTTTCTAGGTCAATGTGAATAAGATTAAGACAAGAAGCTTCTGGGAAACAGCATCATTTCATGGGCACTGATTTTATTGTAAGGCCAAAGGAACTGCAAAGTGGGGGATGCTTTTAGTTTCTGTAACAGTCTCCTCCAGAGAGATGGTGAGACAGAAAGAAAAATCAAACAATCCGTTTGCTCTCTTGCCCCGGGCTCCATAATTTGCCTTTTACTTTCTGCATTTTCATATTTGAGTCTGAAAAGCAGAGGACCAAAACAATCAGCAACAGATGTCCTTGTGAATCTGCACGGTACATGAATTCAGTTAGCATGCAAATTGTCATCCTAGGGCGATTCCAGGGAACTGCTGAAAAAACAGCAGGCCTGCTCTGCAAAATAGATAGATGGCATGATTAAAATGTCTGGATCCAATCGTATGTTTAATTACCATCCCTTTTTTATCTCAACTACAATGACTGGTAGCTATTATGACACAATATTGAAAATGCGTGTGACGCATGGTGGCACTTGGAAGGCTGATAGGTGGTCTGTGTTTGATCAAAATGATCAAAGCTTCTCGCCATGGAGAGCCCCCTTTCCTTCTCCCTCGTCTGATCCACTTAGACGAGCGAAATATGATTTACACGAGACAGTTTATAGGATTCTCATTCCCCAAGAGCAGGGGCATAATTTTTGCACCACCATTTCCCCTCGAAACATGGGAGCTTGACGGTGCTCATAAACACGCAGGTACTGACTTTCGACTTCATGCTTGTCTGCGAGGCATTGCTCATGCTTCAGCTTTAATTTACCTTCATAGGTTCAAACACTTTCGAATTTTATTATTGATCCGTATGACAAAAATATCTTAGTGCTGAGTAGAGACGCTCTTGATTATTTCATTCTATTCACACATCCAGATTGTATATATATTTTTAAATGAAACTAAAAGTGAACTTCTCATAAGAGGGTATGTTGAGCATGAAATTTAACTATAACTACTTCGTTGATAATATAAAGACTGGAATTTCGCTATGTGAAGTTGTGGACTTGGTATGAGCTAAAACTGCTATTGTGTCGTTGTAAGAAAGAACTTATATTGTCATTTTTCTTTTTCTTTTTTCTTTTTCTTTTTTGCTGTTAGCTGAAACTCTGGAAAGCAGAGAAACAGGGAACATAAAACTAACTTGATTAGTATGTCTTATCATGGGGATTTAAAACTATGTAACAAGCATTATGAGGGGAAACTAAATTTGCCAACAACTTGATGAAAATATCCGGTATTGATTTGGACTAAAATTTATTAGATAAAAGCCTTTTAGACATTTCACAGATAGGTAGCAGTATATTTTTCACATCTTCAAGGCTTTTGGTTTGATTAGAACTTCATACAAAACTTGGGTTGTGGTTTCTCTTGTATTTGCTTGTGTCTCTATTTTAGGGGTATCCTGCACTACCACGTTCTCCTTTTAGGTTGGTTTTTGTTGTCTAAAGAAAATGAAAATTGTGCTCTTTACTAGCACAGCGAAATTGAATCAAATATTTATTGTGCTACTGCTGTGTACTCAGCACTGTGCTGGGGACTGTGGGGGGCTGACTGGCCAAGTGCCGGTTCTATAGTAAGTCATATCTGAGAAAGAAACAGAGATAAAGGGATGGGTAGAAAGACAGGTAAGGAGAGAGATGGGGAGTGGAGAGGGAGGAAGGGAGGGAAAGAGTGTGGGTAGGAGGGTAAGCAGAAAGAAAGGTCAGAATTCCCTGATCTTTTATCAGCTTTGTCCTGCTGCTACAGGTTCCCAGGAAGATGGGGTGGGGGCATTCCAGGACAGAGCACTCTGTTCACTGCTATAAGGCTTTGGCTCCAAACCCTTTTGTTAATTCTAGCCGTGATCAGCTGGGATGGACCGTGAGTGAGTTACAAAAACTGCTTTTTTAATCTGTGATCTACGGTTTACCCTAAAAACAGGCTGAGTGACCTATTACCCTATTCAACCCTTTAGATCCTGTACCAGCTATCTTTCATTGAGCTCTTCACTGTGTGCCAGGCATTGCACTGAGCACTTAATAGGTGGTTTTCTCATTTCATCCCCATGAAATTCCCCTTTGAGGAAAGTACCATTTTTCCAAACTTCAGGTGAAGAAAGTGAGATACTGAGAAGCTAAGCAACTTACCCCTGGTCAGAGCTCAAGGGGTCCACATTCAGAACCTGTGTGTTTAACCACTATCCTGACCTATCTAGGTGTAATACATATTGACCGTGAGAAGATAAACCTAAAGAAAGATTTCAAAACCTAACAAAAGAAAAAGATGAAAGATGATGCTTAGGCCCATGCAGTCTTACTATATTCCTGCTGCTGAAACTCCATTGCTTCATAATACAAACCAATTTTATTCTAATCTTGGCTTGTGTTCAGTCTCTCTGTTCTCTTTGGGAGAGGGATGGAAGTGGGTTGTGTGAGATGCTCCTTGTCACCGCGTGTGCTGTAATGATGGGATGGAAGGCTGAGGTTTGAATAGTTGCAGTAGAACTTAAGCTGGTCTTTGGAAAATGAGGAGAAGCTGAATAGGTAGTGAGGAGAAGGAGAACATATGCAGTTTGTGTAGAAAAGATGTCTAGAAGAAAGGAGGAGGCAGCATGAATAAAGATGAAGGGTGGGGACAGTGTGGGATCTCCGCAGAGCCATAAGCAGACTATACCAGCAGGGATGTGTGGCTTGGCTAGAGCAGGTGAGGAGCATTATGGAGGAGTGCCTATCAGGTTCCTTTTACTTTTCAGCTTGCGTGCACCCTCTCTGCACTTGTGGGCTGCTAGCTGCTAGAGGCTGGGTACTGAGACAGGTGGCATGGGGTGCTCGTATAACCCCACAGTGGGGAGGATGCTGGCATTGTCACAGGGGCAGAAGGGAATCTTCAGAGTTTCCACAGTTGACCTCATACTGGTATGAGTTTCACGGGGAGCCCGCAGAGGTGTTGCTAGGCACAAGTAGATCACAAAGGAGCCTTAAAAGAGGACAACCAGCAAAATTAGTTGGCAGGAGGTGGCAAAACATCTTGATCACCACAGCTGCATGAGTGTGTTAAAGAATACCAGCTACTTTTATTCCCTAAGAAACTCCTTCATATTTTGTCACTTGCTTCTCTTGGTAAAGTGTTGGGAATGAGCACTAATGTCAGTGCCTCATGGGGTTCAGAGCCCCTTTGTGTCCTGAGGGAATCCATCAAGACTCCACAGAGCCATCTACGTGCGTGCAGTGACTCTGCTGTGTTCTCCAAACCTAGTCACCTAAGAGAAAGACTTTAATTTAATGGTGTTTTACACTTCGTAGGAGTATGCTGCCTTTTGTGCATAGTCAAATAGGAGGTGATTACCTCACCCTTAGTCACACCCAGTTGTTCGTCGTTTTCCAGGGCTGAAGATGGATCTGCCCCGATCCCCTGGGCCTACCCTCTCGTAACCATTCTTCCTCTTGCCAGTGAAGCTTTGCTGTGAATTTGGGTTATGTGTCCTTCTCTGACTCGGGAGTTTTCACAAGTCCATTAACAACACAATCTGAGTCAAGCTTCCAGCCATAATGAGCAAAGCATCTTTTCACCTTGGGTTTATCTAGAACCTTTTTCAAAGGAAACCTAAACATTTTCTTGGTTAAAATAACTTATAAAACATTTGATTTAGTTCATATTTTTAAACTCCAACACACTATAATATCATCAGATTCATTTTCTGGAGCTGCTGTGACAAATTACCACAAACGGCTTATAACAACAGAAGTGTGTTCTCTCCCAGGTCTGGAGGCCAGAGCTTGAAATCAAGGTGTCAGCAGGGTCATGCTCCCTCCAAAGGCTCTAGGGGAGGATCCTTTCCTGCCTCTTCCAGCTTTGGCTGGCTCCAGGGATTCCTTGGATGCATAACTGAGTACACAAACATAGGCAGAGGAGTTTGATGCTGTTAAAAGGCCATGAGAACTTGCAAAGGGGTTTGCTTTTTGGGGCACAGGCTACAAAGATGCTTTTGAGTCCATGAAAGCATCCAAGTTTGTATCATACCACTTCAATTAAACACTTCTAATATGAAGCAACTAACTTTGAGTTAGCAGGATTTCTTCCTAAACAATCTGTATAGACCTGTACTGTATCAAAAAATGTCTAATGATAAGATGTTAGGTAACAAAAGGACTACTTCTTTGCAGGCCTTGGTACCTGCGTTAGGCCTCAGAAAAGAGCTCTACGCAGAGAAACCCATTTTGATTTGGTCGTCTGCACCATGCCTTCTGTCATTCAGCACTTACGGCCTGTAGTAACAAAAGAGGAACCAGCAGTTTCTGAAAGCCCAACAGACTTATGCGAGGGTGGCTTTGCTGGATAAACACATTTAACTGCAGGGTTTTTATCACTGCAAAATCATACACCAATACACCAGGGAAATTTTAATGCATAGAGATTATCTTTAAATTAAAGTGCTAAGACTGGAGTTTCAAAGCCATTTGTTTTAATAGTGCCTCATTAGCTGTTTAAAAAAAAAAAAAACCTCAAAACTTTTGAGTTGCTATTTCATCTTACAAATGTTAAGTATTCTTTGTAGACAGGAACTGTCTGTTAAAGTAATATTTGACATCTACTGAATCAAAAATACTTTATAGTGAAAGGCTGACATCTGTTTACTATATAAAAAAGGGTGCTGTGTATTTTTACTAGAAGAATTTTCCTTTAATAAGGCAGCCAAAAGTCATCTACGCACACCAAACCGATTTACGGCCAAAACCTGTTGAATACCAACACAGCATCATAGCTCCTTAGCAATCCATTTTCTTCCCCCAGTATTGCCCTGATTTTGGTATTGAATTTGTATAGGAAATATGTTTGTCTTTTTTTGATGATATAATAGCAATTTTTACTAATTAACCCCATAATTAATAAAAATTGCTGGGCTAATATTAATTAATTGGGTGAACTTCAATCTTTTTAGTGCTTTCCACTTTGATTCCATTATATTGGCAATTGATCTTCCTTATTTAAAAAGATCAAATTACAACTTAGCTCTTTTTATATTTTTTCAATCAATTCAAGTAGTAGCAAACAAAGTCTATATATATTTGGCCAATTCCACCTGAGATCTGTTTAAGCCACTGCAATTAGGAGATCAGACAGAAGGCAGTCAACTTGGTAGAGAGTTTAAATCTGTGTGTAATCTCATACAGGTGCTGTTTCCTGTGCTCTGGAAAATCCCTCATCACAAAACAGGCCAACTGAGCCACACCTGGGTTTAAGCAGAACATCTGGACCTACTCTTTCTTACTCGCTCATGTTCTTCAAATCTTCCTTAAACAAATGGTGCTTTAGCATGGGTCTGACACTAGAGATTTGTAAGCTCAATGTGCACTGCCAAATCCAGTTTAATACAAAACACAGCTACTCTTCTTGAGTCAAATACATTACAGATATGATACCCCAGTCACATATTTCAATTAGTCAAACCTCAAGTAATTTATGGAGGTCATTTCCACCCATAGTAATAAATTTTGTAATGGCATTAACAATTAAACAGGGAATTTGGAGGGAAGGTTGAAGTACAATATCTAATTAAATTCCCTAGCATTCATTGGTCATATGTTCTTTGTTTTCTAGTCATACAACCATTGGCTGGGGAAGTCTTGAAAATTAAATATGGGTGTATATATAATTATTGGAATGCCAGTTTGAATGGGTCCTGGTTTCCTTAGGAAAAAGTACATATCTGTCAAGCTCCTAAATGTCTAATTTTTACTTAAAGGAGCCACTTCTTAGATGTACAATTCTATGACAGTTTTGCAATTAATTAATAACTATGTATTGTAGGTATACACTGGGCCTACCCTTGCACTGGATTACTCGCAAGTAATCCAGCAAACTATCAATGTAATTTTTGCAGTCTTATACATGGCCTTTCAGTAAGTGTTTTATGTGGAATTTTGACATTTCAGATCAGGCAGATGCCAGGGAGTGGGTCAGCATGAAGAGTGAATGTTAGGGAGTAGGTATGTCTTTTATGGCTCCCATAAAGCATGCAAGAAACATGGGGATTGTGTGGAGGGGGTCATAAATATATGTGCATATTTTAGATAAATGCATCTAAATATATCTTCCAGTATTAACATTTTGAATTGCTAACCTGTTCATGACAGTAAATTTATTACACTTGCAGTGCTGTTTTGTTTATTGCTTGAATTCCTTGTATTCAATTGGTATCAATCAAATTCACCATCCTTGAGAAGGCTTGGGGATAAAGAAGTAGGAGGGACTAGGGGTTGAGGGTATGGTGGGCTGAGGGCGTGATGGAGAAGGAGGAGCACAAAGAGCACTTGTCATCGTACCACCTGGTGGTACTACAGGAGCCGGCTCAGGAAGGTTCAGAAAGTAGTCTCCACTTTGAGGGCTGTAGCTAGTTTAGCAAACAGTTCTGAAGCACCAAATGATGCCTTATATTCCTGAAGGATCAGAATTGAGAGGGACTCCCCAGGGTAAACTTTGGAATTCAGAGTAACCTGGGTTTGGCCCAGGTGTTCCCAAGGTGGGGCTAATGAGAAGGCTACCAGATGAGCAGGTTCATCTGTCTTGACTCGGTAGTGATGTGACTTGACAGTGAATCAAACTCAAGGGCTTCTTGATAATGGGGTCTAGTCATTCAAATAATGGAAACACTTGATTTTCCTTTTCAAAAGTCTCTCTGAAGCATAGTTTGTTTTTGATTGGATAGATGTATGTTTGTGATATTGAATGTATGAACTAAATAGCCTTTTAGGTTCGAGAATTCTCAAATTGGTAGTTTTTGTAAAAACTTACTTTGCTTTCAAATAATTGCGATTATAATAGGTGTTTTTTCTCTGATCTTTATATTTTGTGATGTGAATGGGTAAGTTACCCAAATCAAAGTTGAAGTTTTCTTGTGTCACTTTCTTGTAAAGTTAAGGATAATTAGGCATTGGAAGGATAGCAGAGAGCATGGGAGTGGACAAGAAAGCAAAGATTTTATAAAGGGAAAAGCAGGAAAAGCATGAGTATGCAAATATGGAAGCTGAAGTGTTCAGGAACATAGGCATAAAGATGACTTTGATAAGATTACCAAGAAAAAAAGGATTGGAAAAAGAAACTGCTGTTCAAATCTAACAATTTGAAGAGAAAGGCTCTTCTAAGAAGATGTGGTATAACACAGACATTGGATACCTGCCCTGTAATTGTATGAGAGTCAAAGAGGTTTTGACTTGGAAGAATAAATTCTGAAATATATGTCTAATAGCGTATCTGATGTAAAGAAAGCTGGAGTAACCCAGGTTATAAATACTGGGGGTAACACATTATCTGAGGAGTAGGAAATGAGTTTCATAAAGACAGAGATCATGGCATGGATATATTTGACTTCCCAGCCCCCAGCACAGGCCTGGCACATAGTAAGTACTCAGTGTTTGAAAAATAAGCAGAGCTGTAAAGGTATAAAAAATCAGCCAAAATTAGCAAGGATGGGAAAGTATTTGTTAGACAATAGGATAAGAACAGGAAGAAAGGAGATGATTTTCTAAATAAAAGAAACTGTAAAAGATGACACAAATTAGCCTTTTTTTGGATGAAATTTAGGTTGGAAAATTTAATCTAAAACTTCTTGGAAAATAGATTTTAAAGTTTCAGATCATGTTTTCTAATTAAAACATGCCTATTTAAGAATAAAAACACAAGATATTAATAAAACTACATGGCTCTATTGAATAGTTTAGGAACAAAAAGGCATAGAAAACTGAGTATCATTCAGATCTGTAGCTGAGAGCTCCATTCCACCTAGTGTTTCTGGTGAGACCACATACTGCTTTTCCTCTGAACTCGCTTTCTAAAAATGAGAATATAACTTTTTTTTCTACATAAGATTCAGGGGAAAATACTTTCTTTTTTCAACTATTGTCTATACCTCCAGGTGCTATCAATAAGGTATTTTATAGATGGGAACAAATAAGGAAGGATTTGGTTGGTTAAGAGGCTTAGGGTCTGTAGAATTTTAGCAAAGTCCTTGGAAGTGATTCACCATCATGCTTGTTCAAGAGACAAAGCAGGAAAAAGTGCCTGCAGGGGAACACTAAGGAAATCTAGTTCTTAACGTTGGTGTTTCCTGAAAGAATTGATCGATAAGTATTAGGAAGACCAAAATGTTTAGGATCATATTCTTTATTTCTTCATAAGCCCGCTGACTGGGAAACCTTTCCTCCCTGTTGCAGCTGACAGAAGTTCAAACCAGCAAGTCGGTTGAGTAGCTGCCTCTCGTGCTGGTTCCAATAAAGAGATCAACTTCTTCACTCTCCTTTAGAGTCTTTAGGAGAACACAGGTTGGTCTCAGAGCTATTCTTTTACGTTTTTGTTAAATCTCTAAGGTTGAGGTTGATTAACTTTTAGATTAAGCCACACTTTGAGATGAAGTTTAAAATGTCTTAACTTTCAAATAGGAATGGAATTCTCACCAGTCATTATTTGAGCACACTGATGCTACAAATTTGTGGACGGATGTTATCCATTAAGGTGAAAGCAGAAAGGGGCTATAAAGTTGACTCAGAAGGCTAAGTACTTTACCTTCAGGGAAGCACATATAAAAATCTTGCCTGAACCATATATATAGTAATAGTTAAAGCTTTGAACACCTGGTTCTTAACTGGCCAGGCAAAGTCATATAAAATACTGACATACCTTCTACTTACTGTTATTCTGATCTTTAGGCAGGTTACTATTTTTATTATATGTGCTTAGGAATTTAGCCTCAGTGATCAGTCAACTCAGCGGGTATTTACTGAATGCCAACCATGTGCCAGTATAAACCTAAGATAAAGTTTTAGGTTAGGACTAGATTTCTCAGTACTTGCATAGGTCTAATTCTTGGATGAATACAAATAATGGTTATGTTCCATTGTGTTCCAAATCCTTTCCCAGCGATTTGACAAGTGCACATTTTCCAGAGAGTTCAAAATCTGCAAGGTGCTGCCTGCCTGGTATAGTTAGCTAAGCTAGTTGGAAACATGGAACTAATGAGGCCAAGGTTCAATTCCCATATGGCCTAGGTCATTCTACATTAGAAAAACTGTTCCATAATCACAGGCTGTATCTCTAACACTGCATAACTTCTTGATTTGCCAAACAATAGCCATCATTCAAAAGGAGGACCACTCTAGAGAGAGTGGGACTCAAAGAAAATCCTTTAACACTCCTGGAAAAATAATTTAAAGTTCATGTACTGTGATGATAATTCAGTGATATCACTTCTGTCAATGAACATTATTCTAGTCAAGGAAGCCTTCACAAATGGGAGAGAGTAGAACCCAAGATCATCATCATAAAAATCTAATTTCTCTCTGTATAATGGGATGTATGGGAAACAATAGCTAGTTTTTTAATGATACATAATATTTGTACATATTTATAGAATACATGCAATATTTTGTTACATGCATAGAATGTGTAATAATCAAGTCAGGGTGTTGTTTAGGATAACCTTCAGCTCGAGCATTTATCATGTGAATGTGTTGAGAATATTTCAAGTCCTCACTTCTAGCTGTTTTGAAATACGTAATACATTGTTAATTATAGTCACCCTACTCTACTCTTGAACATTAGAACTTATACCTTCTATCTAATATATGTTAGTACCTGCCTTAGTCTATTTAGTGTAGCTATAAAGGAATACCTGAGACTGGGTAATTTATAAAGAAAAGAGATTCATTTGGCTCATGGTTCTTTAGGCTGTACAAGAAGCATGGTGCCAGCATCTGCTTAAATTCTGGAGAGGTTACCTGCTTGTGTCCACTCATGGCAGAAAGTGAGGAGGAGCTCTCATGTGTAGAGATCACATGATGAGAGAGGAAGCAAGGGGGGAAAGTACCAGGCTCTTTTTAACAACCACCTCTTGTGGAAACTAACAGAGTGAGAATTCACTTGCCTACTCTTCAGGGAGGAAATTAGTCTATTCATGAGGGAACTGTCCCTATGACCCAAATACCTCTCATTAGGTCTACCTCCAACATTAGGGATTAAATTTCCACATGAATTTTGGGAGACTGACAATATCCAAACCACAGCAGTACCTGTTAACCAATCTATTTTCATTCTCCCCCCATACCCACATCCTTCCCAGCCTCTGGTATCCATCTACTCTCTACCATTATGAGATCAATGTTTTTAGGTCCCACATATGAATGAGAACATGAGAAATTTGTCTTTCTCTGCCTGGTTTATTTCACTTAATATAATGACCTCAAGTTCTACCCATGTTGCTGTAGATGACATGATTTCATTCTTTTTAATGGCCAAATAGTATTCCATTGTGTAAATATACCACATTTTCTTTTTTTCTTTCATCTATTGATGGACATGTAGGTTGATTCCATGACTTAGCTATTGTGAATAGTACTGCAATAAACATGGGGATGCGTGTGTTCCTTTGATATACTGATTTTCTTTCCTTTGGATGAATGCCCAGTAGGGGGATTGCTGGATCATATGATAGTTCTGGTTTTTTGAGAAACCTCCATACTGTTTTTGGACAAATCTTCATACTGTTCTCCATAATGGCTGTACTAATTTACATTCCCATCAACATGGTATGAGAGTTTCCTTTTCTCTGCATCCTTGCCAGCATCTGTTATTTTTTGTCTTTTTCATAATAGCCATTCTAGTTGGGGTGAGATGATATCTCACTGTGGGTTTGATTTGCATTTTCCTGATGATTAGTAATATTGAGCATTTTTTCATATACCTGCTGACCATTTGTATGTCTTCTTTTAAGGAATATCTATTTAGATGCTTTTCCTACATTTGAATGGGATTATTAGACTTTGCTGTTGAGTTGTTTGAGTTCCTTGTATATTCTGGATATTAGTCCCTTGTTGAATGAAGAGTTTGCAAATATTTTCTCCAATTCAATAGGTTGTCTTATCACTTGGTGAGTTGTTTCCTTGGCTGTGCAGAAGCTTTTTAGTTTAATATAGTCTCATTTATCTGTTTTTGTTTTTGTTTTCTGTGCTTCTGGGGTCTTAGCCATAAAATCTTTGCCTAGACCTATGTTCTGGAATATTTCCCTGTTTTATTCCAGTAGTTTTATAGTTTCAGGTCTCATGTTTAAGTCTTTAATCCATATTGAGTTGTTTTTGTATATGGTGATAGGGGTCTAGTTTCATTCTTTTGCATGTAGATATCCAGTTTTCCTAGCACCATTTATTCAAGAGGATGTCCTTTCCTCAATGTATGTTCTTGGCATCTTCATTGAAAATCAGTCAGCTATAAATATGTGGTTTTATTTATTATATGTGGTTCTGAGTTCTCTATTTTGTTTCATTGGTCTATATGTCTGTTTTTATATCAATACCATGCTATTTTGGATACTATAGCCTTATAATATATCTTGAAGTTAGGTAGTGTGATGTTCTCCAGATTTGTTCTTTTTGTTCAGAATTGCTTTGGCTATTCCGGCTTTTTTTTTGTTCCATACAAATTTTAGGATTTTTTTCTATTCCTGTGAAAAATGTCATTGGTATTTTGATAGGGATTGTATTAAATCTGTAGATCACTTTAGGATAGTATGATCATTTTAACAGTATTAATTCTTCAAATCCATGAGCATGGGATATCTTCCCATTTGTTTGTGTCCTCTTCCTTTTCTTTCATCAATGTTTTTTCATTTTCCTTGTAGAGGTCTTTCACTTCCTTGGTTAAATTTATGCCCAGGTAATTTATTTATTTTGTGCTATTGTATATGTTACTTCCTTTTTATTTTTTACATCTAGTTCATTATTGGTGTATGGAAGCACTATTGATTTTTGTATGTTGATTTTGTATCTTAAACTTTACTGAACTTGTTTATTAGACTAAGAGATTTTTGGTGAAGTCTTTAGGTTTTTCTGTATATAAAACTATGTCATCTATGGACAAGACTAATTTGTCTTCCTCTTATCCAATTTGGATGCCTTTTACTTCTTTCTCTTGCCTGATTTCTCTGGCTAGGACTTCCAATACTATGTTGAATAGGAGTGGTAAAGTGGGCATCCTTGTATTCCAGTTCTTGGAGGAAAGGCTTTTAGCTTTTCCCCATTCAATATAATGTTAGCTGTGGGTTTGTCATATATATCCTTTATTATGTTGAGATATGTTCCTTCTCTGCCTAGTTGACTGGGAGTTTTTATCATGAAGGGATGTTGCATTTTATTAAATGCTTTTTCTTTGCCTATTGAGATGATTGTGTGGTTTTTGTCCTTCATTGTGTTGGTGTGATGTATCATGTTTATTGATGTGCATATGTTGAACCCTCCTGGCATCCCTGGGATAAATCTCATTTGATCATTATGTATTAGCTGTTGGATTAAGTTTGCTAGTATTTTCTTGAGGATTTTTGTGTCTATGTTCATTAGGGATATTGGCCTGTAATTTTCTTTTTTTGTTGTGTCCTTGTCTGGTTTTCATATCAGGGTAATGCTGGCCTCGTAAAATGAATTAGGAAGAATTCCCTACTCTTCTATTTTTTGAAATAATTTTAGGAAAATTGGTGTTAGCTCTTCTTTATAAGCTTGGTAGAATTTTGCAGTGAAGCCATCAGGTCCTGGGCTTTTCTTTGTTTGGATACTTTTTATTACTGATTTAATCTCGTTATTCATTATTGGTCTGTTCAGGTTTTCTATTTCTTCCTGATTCAAACTTGGTAGGTTATATATTTCCATGAATTTATCCATTTCCTCTAAGTTTTCTAGTTTGTTAGCATTTAGTTTTTCATAGAAGTGTCTGATTATCTTTTGTATTTCTGCGGTGTCAGTTGTAATGAGTTCTTTTTCATTTTTGATTTTGTTTATTTGAATCTTCTCTTTTTTTTTTTCTTAGTCTAGCTAAAGGTTTGTTGATTTTATCTTTTCAAAAACTCAACTTTTTATTTCATTAATCTTTTGTATTTTTTTCCTTAGTCTCTATTTTGTTTAGTTCTGCTCTGATCCTTATCTTTCCTTCTACTAATTTTGGGTTTGGTTTGTCCTTGCTTTTCTAGTTCCTTGAGGTGCATTGTTAGGTTTTTTAATTCAAATCATTCTACATGCTTGATGTAGGCATTTATTTCTATAAAATTCCCCCATAGCACTGCTTTTGCTGTATCTTATTGGGTTTGGGATGTTGTGTCTCCATTTTCATTTGTTTCTAGAAATTATTTAATTTTCTTCTGAATTTCTTTACTGACCCATTGGTCATTAAGGAACATGTTTAATTTCCATGTATTTGTGCAGTTTCCAACATTCCTCTTGTTACTGATTTCTAGTTTTATTCCATCATGGTCTAATAAGATAGTTGACATAATTTTGATTTTTAAACAATTTGTGATACAGATTGTTCCTGTATGGCCAGAAAATATGGCCAGTCCTGGAGAATGTTGCATGTGCTGATGAGAAGAATGAGTATTCTGTAGCTTTTAGATGAAAAGTTCTATAAATGTCTGTTTGGTTCATTTGGTCTAATGTGCAGTTTAAATCCAATATTTCTTTGTTGATTTTCTGTCTAGATGATCTGTCTCTTGCTGAGTGTGGAGTGTTGAAGTCCCCAGGTATTTTTATATTGGAGTCTACTTATCCCTTTAGATCTGATAATATTTGCTTTACGTATCTGGGTGTTCCTTTTTTGGGTGCATATATATTTAGAATTGTTATATGCTCTTGGTGAATTGATGTCTTTATCATTTAAAATGACCTTCTTTGTCTCTTTTTACTGTTTTTGGTTTAAAGTCTCTTTTATCTGATATAAGTATAGGTACTCCTGCTTGCTTTTGATTTTCATTTGTGTGGAATATTTTTTTCTATTCCTTTACTTTCAGTCTGTATGTGTCTTTACAGGTGTGGTGAGTTTCTTGTAGGCAGCATATAGTTAGGTCTTTTTTTAATATCTGTTCAGCCAGTCTATATCTTTTCAGTGGAAAATTTAATCTGTTTACATTTGAGGTTATTATTGATATGTGAGAACTTATTTCTGTCATTTTGTTGTTTTCTGGTTGTTTTGTATATTCTTTTTTTCCATTTCTTTCTTATTGTTTATCATTACAGTTTGGTGTAGTAGCAAAATTTGAGTTCTTTCTATCCTTCATATGTGTGGTTGCTCTACTAGTATGTTTTATACTTTCATCTGTTTTCATGATGGTAGATATCATCCTTTTGTTTCCAAGCGTAGGACACCCTTAAGCATTTCTTGTTAGGCCAGTCTAATGTTAATGAATTAATTAATAGTTTTTGCTTATCTAAGAAAGTCTTAATTTCTTCTTTATTTATAAAAGATAATTTTGCTAGTTATAGTATTGTTAGCTAACAGTTTCTTTTTCTTTCAACACTTTGAATATATCATTTCATTCTCTCCTGGACTGTAAGGTTTCTGCTGAGAAATCTGTGTTAGTCTGATAGGGTTCCTCTATAAGTGACTAGATGTTTTTCTCTTGCTGTTTTTAAAATAATATCTTTATCTTTGGCTTTTGACAGCTTAACTATGTGCCATGGAGAAGACCTTTTTGGGTTTTATCTCTTTGGGGATCTCTGAGCTTCCTGTAGCTGGATGTATAAATCTCTTTCTTGGGAATTTTTCAGCTATTATTTGATTAAATAGGTTTTATATCTTGTTGGACTTCTCTTTACCCAATGAAACACCCAAAATTTGAATATTTAGTTGCTTTCTTGTGTCCCCTATGTTATGTAGGCTTTCTTCTTTCTTTTTTTCTTTTCTTTTTTTTTTATGACTAGGTTATTTCTAAAGACCTGTTTTCAAGTTCTGAAGCTGTTTCTTTTGCTTGGTCTACTCTACTATTGAAGCTCAGTTGTGTTTTTTATTTCATTCATTGAATTCTTAAGTTCCAGAATTTCTGTTTGATTAGTAGTGTTTGCTGGTGGGTGCTGGCCATGGTGATGGTGGCAGGCTAGGAGGGGCCAACCTCAAGCCCCCAGAAGGAGTGCCCAAATACCTGCTGTGGTGAATGTGGTGGAGTGATCCACAGACCTCTCTATGGCATGCTTGGGCAAGGCAGCAGGTTTTCTGGCCTTGTTGTTAGGTTGCTTGTTTGGTGTACACATGCACCCTAGGTGACCAACAGGGCAGAGTAATCCCTAGGTCCCCAGGTGGTGGGCCAGGCCCTGGGTGTGACAGTGCCAGGCTGGGCAGGCCTGTCCTCAGGCTCCCCTGCTGGTGTGTATGGGCACAAGCTATGGCAAGTAAGGTAGGGCAATCTTTAGGCCCTGGGTGCTATGCTTGGGTGGCAGCTGTAGCAGTGTGTGGGGAAAGCTTGTCCTCATGGTACATGCAAATGTGCAGTGGCCCTGCTGCTGGGGTAGGAGTGGCAAGGGTTGCTATCTGTGGTAGCCACACCAGGCAGGCAGCTCTCAGGCTCTGGGAGCACACACTTCACCTCTGGTGGTGGCAGTGGCTGGCAGCTAGTTGGGAGAGCCTGTCCTTAGGGAGCATGCAAGTGCATGTAGTTCAGCCGCTGATGGGGGTGGGGTTATTATGAAGAATAAATGAGTTAACACATATAAAAAGATTTTTAAAAGTTTTAAATTAAAAGCCATCTCTATTATCTATCCAGTTAAACACCATTTAAGCTACTGCATAAAATTGAGCTAGACATTCAAAATCAAAGTAAAAGCCACGATCTTCTCTCTGGTGCCTTCTTCCCATCAGCCTCATAAGCATGTCTGAGTATCCCTTATGGATAAAAGCTTTCATGGGACCCAGCTTTCCAACAGTCTAGTCATATCCATATATCCTTGCTTTTAAGGTTGAATTCTGAAAATCATTCTCTTTTCTTAATCCACTGCAATGTGCCTTCTTGTTTATTCTACTGAAATAAGTCCCTTGAACCTCACCAATTCTCTGTGATAAGTTGACTCTAATGATCTTTTCTGTATTCTTTTATTTTGCCTTTCCTCTTCATGGTGTCCAATGTTGCCTTCCAAGCCAGCCCTCATATTCATTAGGCTATGTCATTCCATGCCCTTTGGATTTCTCCTACATTTCCTGTCTGTTGCTCTTACTCAGCCTGGCTCAAACACAGACACTACGTTATGTTCTTGTTCTTAACCCTCTCCTCTCCTCATCCTCTGTTCTCACTGTGGGTGATCTCATTTCCATTACACACCCAATAGGGGCTTCTTTATGGGAATCTCTGACGTCTTGACTTCTCTTCCAAACACCAGACCTACTTTTCCATCTCCCTTCTAGTTATTTTTCTTCTACTTCACCTACTAACATTTCAAAGTCAGCTTGTCTAGACTATATTCTTGCCTCTACATTATTCTCATATTTGTGCCTTACCAAATTGGAAATCTGATTAGTTCTTGGCTTTTCCCTTTCCTTAATTCCCTACTCCCAATGGCTTGCCTTATCTTATTGATTCTATTTCTAAAAATGTTTTGGAATCAGTTCTCTTTCTATGGTAATAATTGAGATCTTCCATCCAAAATTATTGAGCACCTACTATATGTCAGGCATTAGGCTTGAGGTACAAAGATAGATATAGCTTCATTCTTGTATCAGGGGCCTTTCAGTTCAAGGGAGGGGGTAGGAGGCAATGAGTTACTGGTGTGACAAGTGTTATGATAGAAGAAACAATGCACAATATGTCCTGGGAGTGCAGAGGTGGGAGAACAATTGCTGTTGGCACAGGGAATGCAATCAGATAAACACATTGGAGGTGTTTGCCTGTACGCAGCAAATTACCTCTTCCTAAGCACAAAATAAATACTTAATTACACAAGCAATGCTTTAGTTAATGTTTCACCCTCAGCGGAGAGAGGTTTTTTTAATGATGTTTATTATTCTAAGTGTGATCTGCCTCTCCCATTTGGCAGTGCTAATTTGATTATTATAAAATTTGGCTTGTTCTGTGTTATGTGACCCATCTGAACTTTAGAGACACTCTGATTTCCTACAAGAGTAAAATACAGGAAATTCTATCAGGAAGGAACCACTCAAAAATGTCATTATGGATCTTACCAGAACCAGAAATGAAAATTTTTTTAATGCTGCTGTTCATTTTTTAAATTTTTAAAAACTTAATTTACTTAGTGGTAGAAGAATAGTTTATTGGCTCAAAATTTCATCTTTAATCCAAATATGCTTGTGTTCAGGGCTTAAAGTTATTAAACTTATTATTGTATGTCAAAATGATCAAATATTGGCAATTTTATTAATATACGGCTCGATCTAAGAAATCTATGACTATGGGACCAGTAGGATTGAGAGAGTGTATTATGATTCTTAAGGTAATCAACAAAAGGCCATCTTTATATATTAATTATTAGCATTCTTTATTTCCGTTTGATTCATTTTATTTTCTTGTTCGAGTAGAGATTCTTGAATGATCAACACTCTTACTTTTTCCAAAAGATCCTCTATATGGTATGAAAAATTAAAAATATATATGTTTGGGAGAGGGAGAGAGGTCTCAACAAAGCACCCTTTCGAAGCTCTCACCAGAGTGGTTCTTGAATTTGGAGCTCCCTGAGAGGGCTATGGATGTTAGAGGTGGGAAGAATCAGTTCTCTCTTTTTAAAGACAGGCATCTAAGGGAGTGTGATGCATCCAGCTTTGTTTTTTTGCTCAAAATTGTTTTGGCTATTTTGGGTCTTTGTGGTTCCATACCAATTTAAGGGTTATTTTTTTCTATTTTGTGAATAATGACATTGGAATTTTGATAGGGATTGCATTGAATCTGTAGATTGCTTTGGATAGTATGTGCATTTTCACAATATTAATTCTTCTACTCCTTGAACATGGGATCTATTTCCATTTACTTGTGTTTTCTTCAATTTCTTTCATTACTGTTTTATAGTTTTCAGTATGTAGGTCTTTCACCTCCTTTATAACTAAGTATTTTGTTGTTGTTGCTATTGTAAATAGGATTGTTTTCTTAATTTTGTTTTCAGATAGTTCATTATTAGTGTGCAGAAACAAAAACACTACTGACGCATGATCTCACTTATATGTGGAATCTAAAAAAGTTAGGCTTATAGAAGTGGAAAGTGGAATTATGGTAGCAAATGGTAGACAGTTTCAGTTAGACATGAGGAATCAGTTTTGAGATCTATTGTACAGCAGGATGAAGATAGCCAACAATAATGTTTTGTATATTTTAAAATAATTGAGAGTAAATTTCAAATGTTTCACTATAAAAAATAAGTAAAAAAAAAATAAAAAAATTTAAAAAGTTGTAAGTGAGGCGAGATGTTAATTAGCTTGGATTTAATTATTCCACATTTTGTACAAATGTCAAAACATCACACTGTACCCTGTAAATGTATACCATTATGATTTGTCAGTTAAAATAATATTAATTCAAAAATAAAGGCAAAGTATCTAAGAATTAGGGATATTAACATACCTAATACTAATGAAGCTAACTATTTACAGAGCTGGGACTAAAGCTCTTTCTGTTTGCAGAGGTTAAGGGTACGTTCCAGAGAAGAGATGGGGAGAGAGAGAGAAAGAGGGGAGTGAGAGCACAAGAAAGATGAATTTGGAGGATTTGTGATAGTATTAAAGAGACAACTTAATTTTGGGGCAAACATGACCTCCATGATTTCTGTTAGTCCATATTCCTCTGGCCGCACTGAGGAGGGCTCCTTCTGATGTAATCCCTCCAGGACCGTTGCCTCCCCCTTGGTCTCCAGGACCCCAGATGAGCAGTTCTGTGGCCTGAGGAACAGGCACTTATGGTTCCAGGAGCTACAATGAGATTTGGTTTTATGTTCCAACAATTTGGAAATATAAAATCATTTCTTAAAAAAAATCATGTTTCTAATGTAAAAAATTCAATGACTTTGGCATATTTACTATTACGTCTATTCCTAAAGAGCCAGATAAAAGATTAAATGGAACAAACATTTCAGCTATTTTCCTGTTCATATGAGGCTTAGAAGTGTCCTCAAGGAAATAAATTTTGGGAAAATTTTCAGGGTGGGTTTTATTTACTTATTAATGTCATGAAATTCTCAATTTTTTCATTCGTCAAAAAAGTTTAATCCAAAGTGGAGGCTATAATTTCTTAAGCTAATACTGTGCCCCAGAATCCCTCTGGAACCTAGATGGTATTTCAGAGTTGTCTTACTGAATTATTAATAACAGAAAACTATTTTAAAAATATAATATTGTTGGTAGAGCAATGGTATGAATTCTAAAATTATTACTCTACCTTTATGATAAATAGATCTTAAAATTTTTATTTAAGAAAACCCAATAATTTAAAACATCAATTTTATAAAACCTATAAAAAAAGAATATGGAACTAAAATGTAATTTGCTGAGAAAAGCCACTAGTCTTGGTCCACTGACAAAGTACTCACAGTTCTCTTTGAACATTTAAAAGTCTGTCCCATCATGCTGTGGATGAGCTTTTAGATTAAAAAAAAGTTGGCTAATTGACGTATTTTAAACTCTTCTCACTATGTCCTCAGCCTGAAAACCAGAGTGCTCCTCTAAAGAGCTGGATTTTTTATGAGGTGTTAAATCAACATTGCCAAATGGGACTTTGTGGAGCTCTCTGCAACCTCATAGTAGAGTGATGCAGGCTACTAGACCGTTTGTGTATCTTTAATAGCCTACGATTAACCCTTCTTACAAGGAAATGTGTGGGATGTCTTGGTTATGTATAAATCTTCATGAATAGAACACATTTTTATTTACATAGGACCAAGGCCAGGAATCCCTCTACGTATCTGTTTATATTTGTTCTGCAGACTTAAAAATGTTGGCAGGACAGACTGCATGCATGGCATCTTGAGTAGTGATGCATTCTTGAAACACTGATGAACAAAAACCAATAAACCAGCTTGGGTTTCCTAGAGCTTTTGGGGGGAGGAGAAGACTTTTGTTATGTGCTGCCTACAGTAATAATAACCTCGTATAGTCATGTGGTCCTTTCTAGTTCGCAGTGTGCATTTTCTCATATTTTTTGTGCTATGTGATCCACACAGCCACCCTGAGAGCTGACCAGGGCAAGTAACACCTTTAATTCATAGATAAGGAAACCAGTACCCAAGAGAATTTGCTTAGAAGTGTAATGAAGGGGGTTTTCAAGTCCACTGTCCTACGTAGTACTTTTACAACAGGACCCTCTCAGAAAGCTTGAAAACACAAAGCTTTCAAAAACTTTAAATTGAGGCATTTGGTTAAGCTGGTGCTTCATTTTCCCATAATTTGGAATTTAATGATAGAATTAACAGTGTATTTAAAAATCTACCCTGAGAATACTATAGAAATAAATGTACAGTAGAGACAATAAGGGAATTTCAACAGCTAATCCATCTAAAAGTAGGTGGAGATGGAGGGGAAAGGGAACTCAAGCATAGATTTCAATGATTCTCAAGTGGCTTTTTACAGGGTTTGAATTCTAGCTACATTGATGCTTCGTTATAACATTGTCTTTGAGTTTCTACTTTAGAATCACCTTATGGGTGAAATCTTGACCCTCTTTGGATGAAGTCCCAATCTCTGTAATTCAATGACTATTATATAGCACTAGCAATGGCCTAGTATTAAGAATAAGGCTATGTCTACTTTATAAAACAGAATTTTATTTCCTTTGCTAGTGTTCAGTAAATAAAGAGAAATAAATTCTTCTTCTTCTTGTTAGATGTATATTTGTG
>CM052438.1:73094304-73165256 GCA_028533085.1 Varecia variegata | reverse complement strand
GCCTCGGCCTCCCAGAGTGCTAGGATTACAGGCGTGAGCCACCATGCCCGGCCTAAAAATATTTTTTATAATGTGTTTTTATAATGGTTCTAACTCCCTCTTCCATGTATAGAGAAGCCACCTACTCAAGTAAGATAGGTTTTCAATTCCGTGGCTATTAAATATTATGTATATACTTATGCAGGACATTAATGGATACATGGCCTTTATTAGTATGAAGACTACTCTGGTACCATTTAATGATTTATTACTTTATTTGGTTCAAATTTCATCTCTGAAACATCCTAGCTGTGAAACTTTGGGCACATGACTGTAGTAGTCTAAGCCTCAGTGTGCTCATCTGCAAAATCGTAAGGATAGCTCTTAAGAGTATAGTGAGAACTAAATGAGGCAATGCACAATGGTTGACATGTAGTAAATTCTCATATATAGTAGATATTAGTAGGATTATTTTTAATTGAGAATATTTAGTGATGGATATACAAATGCTTGTTCCAAACAGTAAGATACATGATATCCTTGAGTGGCAGTTGAATTGTTTTCACAATTTTTTTCCCATCTGAGTAAAAATGTTAAAGCTTTTATGTTTCAAGATAACAACAGACATTATAAAAAGTTTGGAAAATAAAATTATACAATCAATTCACATTTCTAATTGATTTTTTTTATCATAACTGTAGATGTTAGATCCTGTTTAAAGTTATTTTTTAAGTAATAGGAAACTGCTTCCTTTGACCTGTACAGTTCACTAGTATTTGCCTATTGTACCATGTTCTCACTACTATGAATACATTGTGGCAGATTATTTTTCTCAAAGATGACAACAATACCTCCCATCCCACATGTATCATGCCTCATTTGAAAACACTTTGGGAGTCACTACAACTCTAAGATGTTACATTGTGTTTTAGGACTGTCAGGAATCCTTTAGCTATCAAATTCTTACCAGCCTTTAAGAGGGAAGTACTTTCTTATTACGTAAAATCACTAGTTATATGGTTGAGTGGTTTCTTTTATTTAAGTGGTTTCTGACAGCTGCAAAAAAAGGGAAGGTAAAAGAAAAGCCAAATAGATTTAGGAGAGCTCAGACATAATATACTATATAGTACAGACTCCTAACTTTACTTAATTAAAAGGCTTGTTAAATACAATTACCCAGGCCCTTTCCCTGAAGATTCTGAGTCAATAGGTACAGAGTGGGGTCCCAAATCTATATTCTTTACAAGTTTGTCAGATGATTCTTCTAATCTGGCTAGTTTGTAAAGCACTGCCTATGAGTGCTATGAGTACAAGGACAAACTCAAGCAAACACTCCTTTATTTTCCTCTCCTTTTAGAAATATCAATAAACGAAGAGGAACAGCAAGTATAATAATCTATAATATAATTTCTCAGAATTAATATGGCTGTCAGCAACCCTTACAAATGGGGGCTCTGGAACCAGATTGCTTGGGTTCAAACCCAGACTCCCCTACTTCCAGTGTGATCTTAGGGAAGTTATTTAATTTCTTCATGTTGTGATTTTTTTATTTATAATAAGGCAATGATAATCTTACCTCCTAGGGCTGCTTTGAGGACTACATTAGTTAGCACATGTAAAAGTTTTAGAATAATCCTTGAAACTTACAATAAATACCTAATAAATGTTAGCCATTTTTATAAATAAAAATTATTAATAGTAGCATTCTCACCACTACTACACTGTGGTAGTGCTATGGTTTGGATATGGTTTTTCCCCATCAAATCTCATGTTGAATTTGATCCCCAATGTGGCAGTGTTGGGAGGTGAGGCCTAGTGGGAGGTGTTTGGGTCTGGTGTCTGGGACTGGATGCCTCATGAATAGATTAATGAGTGAGTTCTCCCTCTTGTGGGGATGGGTTAGTTCTCCAGAGAGCGGGTAGTAAAAAAAATCTGGTTTCCTCAGTTTCTCTTCCTGCTTCCTCTCTCGCCATGTGACGTTGTTGAACATGCCTGCTCCCCTTCCACTTTCCGCCATGAGTGGAAGCAGCATGAGGAGGCCCTCATCAGAATCAGCTGCCCAATCTGGAACTTTCCAGCCACAGAAATGTGAGCCAAATAAACCTCTTATCTTTATAAATTACCAAGCCTCAGGTATTATGTTATAGCAATACAAAATGGACTAAGATAGGCAGATTGTATTTTCCAAAAATGACAAAAATACCTCCCATCTCACATGTTCACCTACAATGTTACATTGCCACTCTGTACATCAAGATCAAGAAGAGAGTTTGATTCCTCTCCCCTTGAATTTGGATAGACTTATGACTGCTTTGACCCAGAGAGTATGGTGGAATGAATGGTAACTTCTGAGGCTTTGTCATAAAAATTGATGCCGCCTCTGCCATGTTTGCTGGAACACTCATGCTTGGAGTCCTGAATTGCCATGCAAGAATCCAATTACTGAGGCTGCCATGATGGGAGGAAGCCACGTCATGTGGGGAGGCCACATATAGGCGCTCTGATTGGCAGTCCTAGTCTGACTCATTCCGGCTCAGTCATGTAAGCAAAGGATGTGATTTCAGCTTCCTGCTGTCGAGTCACCTTCACTTTTCATGTTTTCTCTGCTGAAGTCCCAGACATCATGGAAAAGAGATAAACACCTCCCACTATGCTCTGTCCAAAGTCCTCATCCATGGAAACTATAAGCATAATAAAATGGTTGCTATTTTAAGCCACAAAATTTGGGGGTGGTCTGTCATGCAGAAGTAGTCACTGGGACATCTTCCAGTAGTTGGATACATCTTTCCAACTCCATGAATGTAGTGATCATTTCTGTCTTTTTCACTACTCAATCTTTGTCACCTAGCACTTAGTAGTCCTCAACTATTTGTTGAACAATGTAATGTACTATATTTTAAATAATTTATTATCATTGGGTAACTAGATAGTTTTCTGTTTTTGTCAATTATTTCACTTATCGCTTAGAGTAAATACCTGGGAGTTAAGCTTCTGAGTCATAGACTATTATAAATGATTTTGATATGGAGATATTAAAACATTAACACTCAACTGCTATTTTTGCCTACAAAGAATCATTCAGGGAGAACCTGTCAAAGTTAAACCATCAACATGTATCTTAAAGAACTAACATAGGCTAAATAAATGCACAGAACTTATTTATAAACCAGAATGATGACTTTTGAACAGAATATCAGTAGGTTAACTTTAAAATGGGAAGTTTGCTAGCTTCATTGTTTTCTACTTGACTTCTAGAGGTCAAGAAAGTAGTAAAAAATAGGTTCACAGGTTTTGTCAAATATTTCTGCAAATCTAACTTATGTGTTCTTGTGTTAAGGCAAATCGTTAATGAGCATAATGAGTTTCTTTCCTTTGGCAAAACTTAAAAATTACCTCATGGCTCAGACATTGTGATGTTGAAATCATAGGAATTTGGGGGCATAATTGCCGTAACATCTACTAGTAGCAGAGCCACCTATCAGATAGTTTCTAAACTGAACACATCCCCTCCATCATTTAACCAATTGACAAGACACAGTGTGGTAGGCAAAAGTAAGGACCCAGTAGCAGTAAACAGTGCCTAGCTACCTGAATCAATTTTTATTTAAATCAATTGCTTATTCTCATTGACATGGTGTTCAGGACATGCTACCCCCAAATAGGGCACCTTTGCATTTGAGAAACAGCAGAAGGAGGAAGTTCTCTCTGACCTTCTCCTGCTGTTCTCCCCAGAAGCAGGCTGTAAAAGAATTCTCTGACCTTCCTCTAAAGTACTCATTCCAGAGGGATCCTCCCTATACCTGGAGGAAAGGAATGCCCTTGTCTCTGAAGACACAGGAACACAGAGCAGAATCTGAACAAACAGGCCTTGCTGAGTTCCCCCTGGATTTATTACCATTAGATCATACCCTTTTGTCCTCCACTCATAATTCTACGTGACTGTCTACTTTTCATCAAACAAAAGCATAAAAATGTGAAGATTTCTGTTTCTTTGGATCTTCATTTCTAAAGGCTCCTGTGTTGTGTGAAAGTTACATTAAATAAATTTGTGTGCTTTTCTCTTATTAATCCGCCTTTTGGTATAGGAGTCTCAGCCAGGAACCTAGCAATGAGTGAGCAAAAGATAGTATCTTTTCTCCCCTACAGCATCATAGCCATATTAGTGATTGATGTGACTTCATAATATTATGGTGAACACTTACTGATTTTGGATCTGTGGGTAAAACTTATATTTTATAACAGAGCACACATGACTTACTATCACTTGTTTGGTTGTCAAAAAACCTTTCAAACAATATAATTAATATGGATAAAATGGTATAAAACTCTAGAGGCAAAAGTTTGAAAAATACAGATGTGTGAGGGGTAGAGGGCTTTCATTTTTAATTTTTCCAACAGTGAAGAACAAATTAAGTTTTTAAAAGTATAATCTTTTAACAAAGAGATTACTTTTTTTAAGACTAGGGTAGTTAGAAAAAATTTTTTCTCCGTTGACTGAAGAGTCAAGCACTATAGAGCATGAAACATTGGGATTTGGGGTTAGAAAATAGGGCTAAATTCCAGCTGGGTGATATTGGACAGTCTCATCTGGAAAATTGGGATAATATTGACCTCATAGGATTTTGTGAGGACTAAATGAGTTAACGCATGAGAGATTCAATCACAATGGGTGGTACACAGGTGTTCAATTAATGTTAGTGAAATTCATATTTATCTTTCTTGATATCTGTCATGGGCGTTCAAAATTAGGGCATCCTCTTCCCTGAATACTACTGTAAACATAATAATTCTAGATTTTTCTAGTCACCAGATAGTTCAAACTTTTGATGATTTATAATTTTCTCAAAACTGTGAAGTGAGATTATATATCTTTCTTTATCCTAGATGTATTACTGATAATCAAGGGAGTACCAGGTTTGGAAAACCACCTTTTAAGGTAAATTACTAGACCGGTGATGAATCTCATCTGCTTTATCTTATTTTTAGTATGAATTTCAGAAGGTGACTTTTTCTAATTTTATTCTTAATAGTTTGATAATTTTATATCTTAACAAAAAGATAGAATAAAACATATCTTTTGAAACTTGTAAATGCCTATGAATTGATAATACTGACAAATGAAAATATAATTATAATCATATTATTGGAAGTCAACTTAGAATTCATTTGGTTTTGTTATAATTTGCATTATATTGATTAGGGAACTGAAGTCCAAATAAGTCAAAGGACTACAGGAAGAAGCAGAAACAACCTAGTAATTATCTAATAAAATACTTCCACATTACATATTTAGAGGCCCAGAGATTCATCATGGTAAAACACAGAGACCAGCTCTTGGGAATCATGCCTCCTAGTCCAATGCTTTTCCCAACAACTTCCCTCTGATTTTATAAATCATAAAAAATGATAAAAAATTTAGATACCTATTGCTAATTGAGAAAATGACTGGGTTTGAATAAAGTCCCTGTGAAAACATTGGGTAAGACTTAGAGAATTTGTTTGCTATAAAATGCATTGTGAAATTAAGACATTCTGAGATGGAACATTAGGTGACCTTACAGTGACATGTCTTCAGGTGCTTGTAATAATCTTAATGTGCTTTGTATACTTTTCATTTTGTCTTGAGTCTTAATTCAAACAAAGCCACTGGAATAACAAAAGAATGAAGTAAGTTCCTGGATAGATTTGAAGCTCAATTTGTCTCCTTATATGGATAAACTGTATTATAGCTCACATCTGTCTTTGGACAACAAGAACATAAAAATGTACATGAAATGTTGGCAAAAGTTAGATTCGTTTATTTTCACACACAAAAAAATTGATATTGTCTTGCTTATACAGGCACTGAAAGCAGGTATGTATTTAGTGCAGAGTTTATACCTTCCTTCCTTTTTCTGGAAGTGAATAATTTTTAACAGTTTTTTTTTCCTTGAGCTTCCCTAATAAAATGCTACCAGATCAGAATAACTTACAAGTCAACCTTTGTCAACTCAGTGAAAGCAGGACAAAATAGACTGTAAACTTATTTCTGAGACCTCACTCTGGGTTAAAATTAACTGACTTCTTTAATCATCCTATATATTTGTTATTCATCTTTTGGCTTTAGAACCTTATGATAAAACTGAGGAAAACATATTGTTTTCCTTCAGCAGTTCTCATGAATAATTGTCCTAGCTCACTTCCTCAATTTAATTAAAATGAATGAGACAAGTACTCCTTTTTTGGATGCTAATATTAACGAGTCTAAAACAGAAAGTACTCTGAGATTCTGAAAGTGCTGAGGTATTCTACAAAGGTGGTTAGACACAGTTATATATTTATCCTATCCTTTATATAAAGATGCTCCTAGACTTAAAATGGGGCTATTGCCTGATAAACTTAAAGTCGAAAATGCATTTAATCCACCTAACCTACTGAACATCATAGCTTAGCCTAGCCTACCTTAAATGTGCTGAAAACACATTAACCTACATTTGGGCAAAATCATCTAACACAAAGCCTATTTTATAATAATAAAGTGTTGAATACCTCATGTAATTTATTGAATACTGTACTAAAAGTGAAAAACAATGGTTATATGGGTACTTGAAGTATGATTTCTACTGAATGTGTATCACTTTCACACCATTGTAAAGTCAAAAAATTGTAAGTTGAAGACCATCTGTATTCTGAAACTGATTAGACACAGTTATATATTTATTCTTCATAGTAGAAGGACTAGAAAAAAAAAGAAAAGAAAAACTAGATTATTTTCCAAAGAATGTTTGTTAGTAGAGTGTTGCCAAAGAGTGACATGCAATATTGGAAATATTGTTCAACTGTTTTGAATCTATTCCAGGCCTCCTTAGGTTGATTCCCCACTTCCCCCCTCCTGGTTACCTATGATGTTTGTTGTTTATTAGTTGTCGGGGGTAGGGAAGGGGATTGTGATGAGGGAAGGAAATATTAAATAAAAGTGTTTTCTTCGCAAAATAGGGAGCTTCCATTCAATATTTCCACTCTGCACCTATGAAAGGAAATAAATTGGAAGACCACCAGGAGTGCTCTAAGGATATTGAAAAGGAATCACTGATTTTTTTCTAATAGAAAAATCCCTATGCCTTTTAAATCATCTAGTGAGATTCTCTTTAGGTGACCAGGTGTAGGAAACTGGACTTATCAGGTGTCAGTTATCCCAAGATGTCATGTAATGATATACAAAGAAAGCTTAAGATTCATGGCTTTCTTCTGCTTAAGCCCTAAAGTATGTCTACGTGATGACACCAAGATTGGGAAAAAGTCAGCGGCAGATCATATTTTTATTTTTTTAGCAATGTCTTGTCAAATATCCACCTAGATTATTTGACCAGCATGGGGAGAAGGGAGGCAGAGAGAGCTATAAAATACTCCTTAAAGTGGATGGTTTGTTAGCCATTCCTGTATTTGGGGACGATTAGGTGGTTGGATTACTGTCTTTGTGCATAAAGTCTTTTCTGTTATTTCAGGTTATTTCCCTAGGACAGAGTCCCCAAAGTGGAATTACTTGGTCAAAGGGTATGAACATAGGAAAATCTCTTGATACATGTCATCTGGAAATAACTGTATTTTTAATACTGCTTGATATATGAAGTTTGACTCCTCATCAGTCACAGGATATGTTAAAAACTGTTTAAAACAACTTGCTTACATGGTGGTCCAAAACCATATTCAATGACAATGTCATAGTCAGTATTAAAAAAAAGGTTTGGAGTTGCTGGTATCAAGAGAACCACTAGTTTGTCTCAAAGCGAATGCCTCTGACAAGCTGACACCAAAAAGAAAGACCGAGTTCTCAATGCATGCATGATTTCTTAAAGTTCTGCTTGTAATCATTTTGCCTTGAGGAAATGAGGAAAAAGGATACCAAGTATCAGCCTATGTTTGGATAATTTTCTAAAGAATAAGTTACAATTTTCACATCTTGGGAAAGAAGAAGTAAAAGGCAGGATATATTTAGGTTTAGATTATGTGTTTTGGTTTAAAATATATGATAAATCAGAGATAACAGTACTGGTCAATAATATCTATCATAAGCATATTTAAAAATTCCCATGTGTTCACTATAATGTATCTCCCTAAATAAGATAAAACAATTGAACTAATGCTAATTAGACTCTAACTTCTCTGGGTCTGAGGAGGAAATAAACCAATGAGGACTGAATGTCTACGTTTGATGTCATAGCATTGGGAGGGGTGGCAATGGGGAGCTGGGAGAGAGGGAGTGGGACCACAGAACCCAGGTGTGACTGCCATGTGTGTTGGCCATCTTGCTTGTGCAGATGGTGCTTTGAGACCAGCTTAAATTAGAATCCAGAAATGGGGCCCAGCAAAATCCAAGCCATAGTTCAAGTGGGGTCACTAACAACACACAGATCACCAGTCACCTCTACAAAGGGAAATACCTGGAGCCTGGGAGTCCTCTGCCTTGAGTTCAGGATGAAGCATCAGACAAGGGGAAGGTGTCAGGGCCTCTCAGAGCCCCTTCTGTGGGAGGCAGTAGAGTCCCTCAGTGTGAGTCTGCAGCATGGACTCTGTAGCTTGGGTTAGAAACTGGGTGCCACCCCTTATTAGCTGTGCAACCTTAAATGAATTGCTTAACCTCTCTGTGCTTTGGTTTACCCATCTGTAAGATAAGGATAATAATAATCCCTACCCCAGGATGGCTATGAAGAATAAGTGATTTAGTACGTAGTAAGTGCTTAGAATGGTGCCTGACATATAGTAAGTACTGTTTATTTATTTTTTCCTCCCAGTATATTAATATAAACATCCAAACAGGGTTATAGAAAAATGTTTAGCCTATTTTAAATGTGTACATTTAAAATTCACCTTTAACACACACAGCACAGTGTCTGTATGCATAGCCTCATTCAGAAATCAAGTCCAAAGTCTAAATCCAACGTCCTTTGTGATATGAGCCATGACACACGGGCCTCCTGGTGCATCCCATACCCTGGTGCATGCATACCCCTAGTGCTTATGCCCCTTCTTCCTTCTTGATCACTACACTGATTAAATAGGTGTTTTTCCTTTTTTCAGTAGTAGGTATCGAGAGTGCTCTACTCAACCGAACCTTTTGTTGGGCTGAAGAGCAACTTCAATAAGCTGTGTCTGCTTCCATAACTTTTCCAGATACTTCTGAACAGCTATTTAGAGCAGTGATCATATTGTTGAGGCTCCATGTATCATTAACTCTTCTGAGATCTGGACTGCTAAGTGCGGTGGAGCATTGGGCTGGGGGCCAGGGAGAAAAGCAATCAAATTGGGCTTGTTCATGGAGAATTCATGGTTCTTCCAGTGCCCTGACACTGTGCAAGTGAATGGAAAATCAGACACTGGTCACAGGAAATAGCGCAGAACATGATAAAGAGTTTCTTTTGTTTCTGTTTTGGTGAGAGGAATCTAAAGAATCTGGCTACCCTATGCTTTGGGAGGCAATCTGGAATAGCTATGCTTGAAGACGTCCAATTCTGGGTTAAAAGTAGGAGATATTATAGCTTCTTCTTTGTAATTAGACATTTGAAAGAGCATTGTAAAACATGCATACCTGTCCACAAGGGAAAACACAGGTCTAGAAGATCTCACGTCTTGGTCAGACTTGCAAAATCCTTGTGCATTAAGAAAAATGGTACCTGAAATATGGATCAAGGAACCCTGAGCATTTTCGACATTCCAGAAGCCAGCAATCAACGAAAGGCGTGTTATTTCATCTTCGAATCATGAATACCTAGAGTTTCAACAAAGAATTGTTGTTAACTTTAGGTAGCTTGTATGTGCCTGTAACAAACTTAAGCCCTCTTGCTTCTCTTGATAATTCAATCTAGCTGTTATGTAAGCTGTTTTCATAGTCTTTTCTCCCTCTTGGATAATCATTTTTCCTTGTATCTCAGTATCAGTGTCTCACAATAAAGCATGTAATTGTGAAATGCCAAAAATATCTTTGATTGCTTGTTATCCTTTAATATATGCTGATATATAAAAACATGAAATTTACAAATGGCATTGTTTTTTGCCTAAATTATATCTTCTGACAGAAAAATGGACTCTTGCAGACCTAAAAGATATAATTACTTCGAAAATGACTCAAGGCTAGACTGAATATTAACTATCTGATTCCAGGGCTATTACCTATGTGTGAAAAGGAAAACTGCAAAATGTGAATTGAAAGGATTCATTAAAATTCATGGCAAAACTCATTGGGAGTGATTCAAATTGGAAAATATTGTTAAAGCTGTAGCAAAATGTGTGCTTATGCCTCTAGGGGTCATTTATTTGAAAGCTTTCTCACACACAGGCCAGATACATAGATTTTTATCTGTTCCAAGTGTACTGAAGCTTACAGAAAACATGTTAACTCTTCTCAAAAGAGACTTTCTCCAATGCACTGGAGAGTGATTTCTATTTTGGCCTTGCATGTGCGCGGGCCAGGTAGTTCTTTCAGCTGTTGCGATCACTCACTTGGTGTGCTGCTTTGTGTCTGACAGAGGAGAAACAGCCCCAGAGATAAGGACTAGCTCGAGCAATTGGAAGATGCTTGGAAAGATTAAAGACAACTGGAGAATTCACTAGAGTAGCATGAAAAATAAATTACCTGAGTGAAGCAATGATTAATGAAGTCGCTCCCAGAGACCAGCTAAAATTGTTAAAGAGTATCCTTAACTACTTCTTGGAGTTCTCTTTTGGTTTGTGTATGCAGTACAGTATGTTGCAATATTGCTTATACTTTAAATTACTAATACGGAAACAAAATGGATTTTTTATTATACTTTTAAAGAAAGTATAATACACTCTCTCCCCATTGCAACGTGCTGACTTCACTTCCTGTATCTTGCCAACAGCCTCCTGAAGTATGAAAATTTCAGGGTTAGAAAAATTTAATGTATTGTCCTTGAAGTTAATAATTAAAATAAATTGGCATGTATTTCAACAACTTTTCTCAATGGATTACGTTATTCTCACAAATATAATAAATACAACCAGCACAGTTTATCAACTGAGCAACAGAAAGATCTGTTCATGGGGGAATGTAAGCAAACGTTCCCTAGGCTAGAAATATTTAACTCGAGCACATTTATAGACTGATGGAGTTTCTGAGACAAAGGTCTTAGATCAATATACATCTTAATTTCGGTGAGGGTGAAGAGAATAGAAGACGGCTGAATTTTGGTGTATAAGTTGGTGTGTGTATACTTTCTATGTTCGGGGAGGAGGAGTAAATAGAGTTTTAGAAAAATAAAATACTCTTCCATTTCCAAACACTGTGTTTCATATTAAAGTCATTTATCAAGAAACTGTAGGTTATAAATCTTCAGCTTATGACTACAGCAAGGGCCTCAGCTTGAACTCAAAATATATACTCTCTGAGTCCAACACATCTGAGAGGCTTGTCACATGCTTGTCTGGGAGCTATTTGAAAGACGTCCAAGAAGCCTCCTGAGAAGGAGTGAGTCATCCTAAAGCAGAGTTATCCTAAAACAGAGAAAAGGTTGAGGAACAAAGGCCTAAAGGAAAGAGGAGAGGCAGTTTTGTATGTGTGTTGCTCATGTTTATCTTCTACGTGCCCTTCTTAATTTTCTTGGGGATTGTGCCAGATCCCAGTGGAGAGGACCCAGTGGAGTGAGACAAGTACAAGAGCCTTTTCACTTCTTTACTCAAATGTCTAAGAAACTAGAAAGCATAAAGGGGCAGCACTTTTGTGGCCCAGGGAGCAGAGCCTTTGTACACAATGGAGCAGCAGGGGGTGTGCTGCACACAGTTCCAGGGGGCAGCAATCATGCGGGGAGTCACAGGCAGGGGTCCTTGGGGGCGGCATTCTCTCCACTTCAGTAGGGCAGACCTCTGGTGTCAGGGTGACACGAGCACTTGAGACTGCTACGATTTTGGCAAGATGCAGCTTTGATGTAGTACATGCCTCAGGGCCTGGATGGCTTGAGAAGCTGGAGTGGCTTTGGAGAGTGGATGACCTCAAGCCCGCAGGAAGTGTCACTCATCCCAGTAGTAGGAAAAGACAAAAGGAAGGATTCCATAAAAGGAAGGATTCCATGTGGGAGCTGGGAGGAGCTGGACCGTGACACTGCTGCAGATACCCAGCAGTGACTCCCAGGCCACCAGGTGGGAAATTGACCTGGGGGAGAGAAGAGTATGAAACTAAAGCAGCAGCAGTGTTTTATGACTTGTATTCATGCATGTACCCCTCCACTCTCATGTGGCTTCTGGAAAAGTGGATGTTCCATATTATAATCATTTTATTTTCCTGAAAATAAAACCAAGAACTCACTATTCAGTAATAAGGAATATAATTGTCACTATTTATTGAATGGCTACTAGGTGTTAGGGGACATCAACAGTCCCTTAAATGGAAGTGCCTGGGTTATTAGCATTGTTTCTTCCTGAAGGAGCCGAGTCTGAAGGGTGGTGGTGCAGGGATGCTGGGGCTCTCAAGGCCGTCGAGGGCGGTTCTCCTTTGAATGAACAGAATTTCAGGCAGTCGTGTCCCTTCTGTGCATACCTTGCTGCTCTGTGTGGCCACCTCATTTCTACTAAGATTGCTTTTCAAATTAGTAACTTGACTACTTCAGAGTGGATGTATGTTGCCCCTTCCCTCTAATCCATAATCCCTGTAACGATTCAGTAGGCATCATCGTGCCAGTCTGATAGATGGCAAAACTCAGAGGACTCAAACAAATTGCCAACGTGAGTGGCAAGTAGAGGTGGGGTCGTGACGCAGGCCCAGATCCATGTTTCTGCACAACTAGTGATCTGTTTGATCTTAGAGCAAACTACTGCATCTCCTTGTGGGTAGGAGTAAAAGACCTTAAGCATTAGAGGTTTACTTTTCAGTGAAATTGCCTCACTAAATGGTGAAATGTACCACGATGGTTTCTCTGAACTGGGAAATGTGATTCAGTGGAGGAATAGCCATGCAACTAAATCGTAAATCTAGTTCCTCAATTTGGCAAGCCTTCAAGTTGTGGTGGATTCCTTTGACTCCTCCTCATATCTAACTTTGTACAAAAGTGACCAAGATGACATTTTGGTCCTGAGAAAGAACATGGCCTCTAACATAAGGTCTGTTTTGTTAAGAAGCAAGAGTACGTGGGATTTACCACAGATATGAAGAAATGTGAACCCAAGTTTGGTCTCTTGCTATGTCCATCTATTAGGATAATTGCTTTGTTCTCGATGTTGTTAGATTTATCTATGTACAAACAAATGAAAAAACTTTATGAGAATCATGCATGGGTATTGTCTCTTGTGCAAACACATCATTAACAAGAAAAGTTGTGGGAAAGAAGATTGAGTAAGAATAGAAAGTGATTCATACTCTAAGAAGCTAGAGATCCTGGTACGTAACCCAATATGGCCCTGTCTTGTTATTTGGCTGCCACATGTGTGATTTTTACTGTCTGGTTAAAGGACAGACTCCGAAGGTAAAGGCCATCGCTTAGTCTCCATTTGTACTCTCTGCTGTGCCTCAGTGCAGTGCAAGACAGAGTAGAGGCTTCGTCACACATTTTCGTGTCACAATACACACTTACAGGTAACTTGGATCTTAATTCCTGCCAAGACATGTATCCTAAAACCATCTCCTCTACATTTATTTTATTTTCCCTGCAATCCGACAATGTGCAGTAATGAAGTTATCCGCTCAGACTGCAAGGCTCAGACCAAATGTCGATCTTTCCAGGAGGCATTTCTAGGCGCATCACTTGGATTAGATGCATTCTTTCTGTGTTCTGCCCATGCTGAATTTGAGGCACTTGTCTCTCATTTTTAAAACTGATTGGATTTGTCTGTTTTTCCCTGTGGGCCTGTGAGCTCCTGGAGGGAAGGGGTCACATTTTTCTCTGTACCCACAGCACCTTCCCCAGGCCTATTACTGCATTATAGGTGTTCAATAAACACGTGAGTGTCTGGTCCTCACAGTGCTTTTATAAATGACCATTCATTTATATACGGAAATCTACTCATTTGCATATGGAAACACTGAATTTTAAAAGGCCACACCATGTCTGTATTAATTTGGAGTCGCTAAAATCCATTAGCTTTGATTTAAATAAAATGTGAGGATGGGCAAATTCACACCTAACGTATACAGTGCACACCAACCGGCTGAAGGGCACATTTATAACTTCGACTCAAACTGTACAAAAGCAAATTTTGTAACCAAACTGTATGTACCCCTATAAAATTCTGAAATTAAAAAAAGAGAAATAAAAAAAGTGTCAGAAAACCTCTAAAGTGGGAACCATAGAAATGAAATCCCAACCTTCAGTGTGACTGTACGACTGGGATGTTACATATTCACATCTCTACTGGTGTCTCCCGTTCTAGAAGGCCTTGGGAAGATGCTCACAGTCTGTGTACGTGGGAGTGAGTACAAAATACGAGAAGTCAATAGTTCTCTCCATGATACATAAATATGACATGATTTATGTGCTTCTCAGCTGCAACTGCTATGTGAAAGGCCTGTTGCTGTTTGACTTTTTCTTTTCATACTTTTAAGTAACAAGAACACTTGAAAACTGCATTTCTCCCTCTCTCCCTCCTGTCTGTTTCCAATTCGTTGTCCTGTCACGTTGCTTGAGGCTGAGCCTCCCTTAGTCTTTGAAATGTTGATTCTCTTTTTTCCTTTTTCTATTTTAAAGATAATAGAAATCTATTACTTATGGGTCTAATCCTTAATAGAAATATTAAGATAGATAATATCTTCTATAGGGCTTATTTGCTTATCTATAATAGTTCCTTCTAATGGTGTGGTGTCCACCCCCTGGGCCATGGACTGTTAGGGACTGGGCCACAGAGCTCCGCCGCCCCCCACCCCACCGTCTGTGGAAAAATCGTACTCCGTGAAACTTAGAAGGGGGATGGGCTGCACAGCAGGAGGTGGGTGGCGGGCAAGCCAGCGAAGCTTCCTCTGTATTTACAGCTGCTCCTCATTGCTGGCATCACTGCCCGAGCTCCGCCTCCCCCACAGCTTGCCCCATTTGTGGAAAAATTTTCCTCGATGAAACCAGTCCCTGGTGCCAAAAAGGTTGGGGACTGCTGTTCTAATAGACCTGTTGTTTGGCTCTGTTTTTAACAGTTATGAGACATTTGATAACTATAAATTGTGGCTCTCTTTCAAACTATCTGGATGTTACCTTTGAATTGCCAAAATGGTTTCCTGAATTTGTTCTGGCCTTTGGCCTGTAAGTCTCAATATCACCAAACAATTTCTATGCTTAGTGTTAGTAAAATGCGTATTCTATTTCCACAGTCTATGCATTGAGAGAAGGGCCTTCTCTTTATAATAAGCTAATAATCGTAATTGCTAGTATGTTTCTGAAGCACAGCAATGGGATAAGTGCTACAGAGTTGTGTTGATGCAGCTTTCTGTAGCTGAATTTATGAGTTGTAACTCTTAATCCAAATGAAATACAATTTTATTTGAGGTAGATCTGCAAGTGGGAGAATGACTATTAATTCTGCAATTCCAAAATAACTAATGTACTTGGTTTGAAGCCAGGTACACTGTGAGTTCTGGATTTAAGTGCTCATGTGGGAAATACAGAGAGAGACTTTAACATATGGATTCTCAGAAGAAAATGCAACTGTTCCATACAAGAAATACTGAGTTATTCTTAGTACTTTTTAATGTGTGGTTGACTATGTATTTTTGAGTGGTGCCATTTTTAACACTTGGCAATTTAAGTCAAAGATCTTCATTTCCTGGGGTAATTTTAATAAGTCACCCATTCATACAGCAAGCATTTAGTGAGGATTGATGGTATAGTGTTGTACTTGATTTGATGAGAAATGCAAAGAAGGTAAACACAAGATCTGTCTTCATTGAATTTACAATATTGTTAGAAAATAAAACTGATACATGCTTGTATATAATATATATATATATACACACACACATATATATAAACACATGAGACAAGTAGAAAGCAAAATGGAACTGCATGTTAATGTATTAAAAATACTGACTGACTCCCCATTACGCTATGACATGAGCAGAGGTTTTGCAGCCCCCCTTCGAGGTGCTCATGGGGGGGAGGTAGACATGCGAAGTGATCCCAACACAGTGGCATCTGGTAATAATCAAGGGACAAGCCAAGTGTCTGAGTTGTCGTCAGAGCTCTGTTGACACAGCTACAAGTTCTGCCAGTGAGAACTGGGAGAGGCTTCAGAAAAGAGTAGGGGTCTGAGGAGGTTCTGGAAAGAAAGCGTTAAGCAAGTTGGGTTGTGTGTCCACACACACTGAGAGAGGGCAAAGAGGGGAGGAGATTCGTGTGAGGTAAGAAAAGCCTCCTTTGAGGAACTGAGTTACGTCTTGCAAGAAGTTTATATAGGACGCTGATAAATATTTATAATTTATCCTATTTGATATATGCATGTCAAAGACAGAAAAATGGGAAGGCAGCCCAGGCAAGAAAAAAATCACAGGCAATGGTGCAAGAGGTAGAAACATATACATACAAGGAGAGTAGTCCACTTAAATGGGGGTCCTTTTACTAAAAGGAGATAAAATGAGATGAATTTAGGTATGAATAGCATCTGACTGAAGGGTTGGGTCAATTGAGAAATCAATGAAAACTGTTCAAAAAATACAAAACATCATGTGGGTGCTAGTTTTTCTTGGGTGAGGTGGCATAATATATTGGTTTTAAAAGCACTGACTGGGTTCAAATCATGACGCCATCACTCTCTGGCTGTGTGACCTTGGGCAATCATTTAACCTCTCTGTGCTTTAACGGCCTCATCTATAAAAAGGGGAAGTAATAGTTCCTATCTCATAGGATTATTATGAGTATTAAATGAGTTGATATTTTTAAATGCCTAGAACAAGCCTGGCATATATATAGATAAGTTACGTATATATAAGGATATAAGTAGGTGATAGAAAACTATTATGGATTCTTAAGCAGGGAGGTGATATAACAAAATCCTATACGAGGAAGATTATCCTGGTAATGATATACAGGGAAGACTTGAATGAGAGAAATTTCTGAAGGCTGGAAGATGAGATGGGACAGATTTCATAGCTATCCGGGAGTAGGGTAGAGAAATACTAACAGATTTGAATAAAAGACGTATTTCAAAGGAAGAAAGAACTATTAGAACTTGGGGGTAGAGATGGGACTGAGAAGTTGTAGCCAAAGATGACTGTAGCGCTGAGGCTTTGCGAGGCTGGGAACAGAGTGGTGCCATAGACAACAAATGGGGGAAGTTATGCATGGATGGACCTCAAAGCCTAGTAAATGAAATCTACAGCACTTAGCCTGAATTTGCCCAAATAATAATAATCATTAGCTAGAATTTCATCTTCCTTTGTGCTTTTGTGCAATTCTTTTGCCATCTGTTCTAGGAACAATTCAGGATGTCAGTGCTCTTTGAATGGAAAGCAAATTCTAAAAGAAGAGATTTCTTATTTAAAAACATGTAGTTCTCAAGCATCTAATTAAATTAAAAACAAGATAAGGATAGAGAAGAACTTAATTTTCCAACCACTTAGAATTTAACCCAATAATGTTGAAAAATTATTTCAGTTGGGAATAGAAAAACCAACTCCACCAAACAAAACAAAACAAAAATTAGGTCAAAAAATGACCCCGAGGCAAAGTCTTAAATCTTAAAGGTCAGCAGGCCAGTATACTTTAAACACTGTAATTATAGTTCTTAATTCTTCCATGGACTTATTGTGTCATGTTAAGGTTATTCACTCCTATATACCATAGCCCATAATGTCACTCGAGGCATCCTTATGGCTTCTCCAGGTATTAAAGAAGCTCGATATGTTTTTGTTTCATTAATCTTTTTTCAGAGGCCAGTGATGAGTTCATCTGACTCTTTTCCATCAAGTCGAAAATTTTTTTTCAATTAAAAACTCATCTCTACAGATGGTATTAACATTAGGAGAGCCTGTTCTGTCTAAAACAACAAATATTTAGATATTTCAGGACTTGTTCTATAAATCATTGGAAGTAGAATTGACTTCAAGGTTTCAGTTTTTTGTTTTTTTTTTTTAACATGAGCAAAAGTCGAGCTGATGAGGATTTGGCCCATATGGTTTATTGTTGCTAGAATGGATCAGTTTCATCCCAGTGCCTGGGCAATTTTGTTGTACATTAATGTGAAATATTGTGAATGTTTTAACCAAGCTATCAACTATGAAATACTTTATCCAAAACATTATGATTACAAAGGTGATAATAGAAACAGTTTAAACCAGGGGAGAATGCTCTGTTAAAGAGGATTAGAAAGACCATTTATTGAATAGTATGGATTTCTTCCAAGCCCCTGTGTGCAGAAAGCATGCAATGCGTGAATAATTCATCTAGAAATTCTATCGTGAAGTTGTATCAGTTTCCACAGTAAAACCTGGCCGTGGAGGAGGAAAATACATCAACATCTGTGACAAGCTCTATGAAGAGACAGTGGCAAAGCCTTTCAGGCACCAGGAGCAAAGCAAAATATAATAAATTCACTTAAGTGTCAAATTTGTGTCGGCTGAATAATGATACCATATGTCTGCGTTGCTATGTCACCATAGGCTGCTCTGAAAAAACACATGGCTTTATAGAAACGGCTGTCAGTCCAGGGAAGAAACCTTGCTGGCTACTGCCTTTCTGTCAAAGAAAGCAGAGATTGCCCACTAAGTGCAGTGTCTGATGACCAGAAATGATTATTATTGTTTTTGCTCTGTTTTTTCTTAATTTGTCAGTATCAAAAGTGAGCTTCCTGTTTAGGCCTGGGTGTGTATAGCTAGAGTGGTGTCTTAGGTCTGTTATCCTTCAAATGAGTTGGGGTAAGGCTTTGAAATCCAACAGTTGACCTACTGCATGGGTGTTAACAATATACCTTGTCTTTATATAGCTCTCTGAGGAACTCCCCTCAGGACATTTCATCCACATTGTCTCATTGATCTTCACAGCATCCCCAGGAGGAATCTAGGACTCACATATTATTTTGCTCCAGGGGAAACTGAGGCATAGAAAGATTAAGTTCACATTAGCCCATAAGAGGCATGACTTTGCCCACAATTCAACGTTCTTACTCCAGGCACTTGGCATTCAACCAGGCATGCGGGCACTGTATGGGAAGGATGCTTTGCTTTGTCTCCTGGGCCTTTCTCTCCTTTCTGCTGGCACGCACGGTGCTGGCTGGGTGCCCACTTCATGGCTGCTTTGATGCTCCAAAGGCACTGTGCTTAGGTTCAACAGCCCTGTGAGTGGGGATTCCTCAGATTGCACTCTGGAACACTGTTACCGGAGTTTTCATGCTTGCACATAGACCCCATAGCATGACAGTTACGTCCTGTGTAACTGCTCTACACAGGCTGGGGCTCTGGAGAGTACCTGTCCTACCACGCACAAGAATTAGCAGCCCTGCCTCACCTGGGCACAGCTGGCTTTGACTGTGTCTCAGTACCAATTAGTCCCTTGGTACTTAAAGGAGGTTGTGGCAAAGATAAAGCATTTGGAATGGGTTATATTAAACTTTAATCAAAGGCTATAGGCAGGACCAAGGAAATTGTGGAAATCCATCTGTTAAAAGAAAAATTACTTTCTCTCTCTATATATATTAATTTTCCACATGAGAACCTTCTCCCGCAGAATTTTTGAAAACTACATTAAATTTTAAACAATACCCATTTTAAGAATGGCTCCCGACAAAATGGTGCGTGATTCAGATTGCTTGGAGAGCTTTGTGTGTGTGCGCGCGCCTGTTTCCACGCGTACCCTCGGACACACTGACTCACTGGCTCCGCGACACAGCCAGGGAGTAGGGATTTTAGAAACCCCTTCCCCAGGTGAATCTGATGGAAGTCAATGATTCTTCAGAGGGCTGTACCTGTCCTCGTTCCTCCACCCCAGCCACTAGAGAGCATAAAACATCAAGTGCAAAGTAAAACAGATAAAAAAGAATTGTGGTTTCCTGACCAGACAGAGGTGTTTTCTGTTCAGCAGTGTACTGTAAAGAAATGGAGAAGGTAATATAAATGCAGCAGTTCTGACTGAATCTGAAAAGTGGAGTTTAAGGCACACGAAGGAAGCCTGGGAGGAACCATAGCCAGGATGCTTCCGATCGACACCCCCATTCCAACCCCATCCCAGTTGTTTGTGGTAATAACCCAGTTCTCTCTTAGCTGTTTTATCCCTTCTTGAAACAGAGATTATGCAGATGAAAGATGGCCACAAATTCACAAGAGGAATCTCTTTCTCCATTCCTTTGAGCTTGGGCTGAGCCTATGACTGCTTTAATTAGTAGAATACAAGCAAGTGATGCTGTGCTAGTTCTTGGCCTAAGCCTTTGAAAAGATGGGCTGCATGTGCTTCTCCGCTCTTAGAACACTCGTTCTGGGGCTGCCTTCTCTTAAAACCCAACTGCCAGGCAGCTGAGCAGCCCCATCACCTGGAGAGTCTGTGTTCAGGCATCTTGTTCAACAGTCTCAGGTGAGTTCCTGGCCAAAAGCCCGTAGCGATTGTCAGACATGGAAATGAACCCACCATCTTGGGCTTTCCAGGCCAACTGAACCCCAGGTGACTGCAGCCCAGGTCAGCATCATGTGGAGCAGAAGTACTACCCAGCTAAGCGCAATCAAAACAATCACAAAAATTAAAACAGTTGGTGTTTTGAACCACTAAATATTGGAGGGGCTTGTTACACAGCAATAGATAACTTAAACAAAGGGTCAGTGCACTTCCCAGTCCATACCAATCTGAAAGTAAAAAATTGGATCACGATTACAAATTCAAAATAGTATCTTTGGCTGTATTTTCACCTATTTTGTGAGAATTTTGGTGCTGTCATATTCTTCCCATGTAATTTCTCTAAGGAGTGTGTAGAATGCATGACCTGGGAACCAGTCCTTTTGGCCACCGTGTGGCACTGGTATTTTTAAATGTTCACTCTGATGACATCTCTGCTCTGAGGTGATGTCTTTTTTCTCTGCTGACACTCAGAGTAGCAGCCTGGCCCCAGTGTCTCCGCAAGCACCACTGTGTGGATGGCCACAATGACTGTGCCAAGCCTGTCGATGCCCCTGGATCTGAATCAAGGTGCCATCTCCATTACTGCTGAGGCCACCGTGCCATTTTAGCTTCTCCCGTGTTTGTAGGGTTCCAGGGGGATTTTAGGAAACAGTTCATTATTGTAATCAGTGACACTAGTGCCCATGTTCTTACACTTAATAAATGTTTGTTCAATTGAACTAAAGAGTTAAGTCATACTGTTTAGATTCTTTATTATTTTTTCACGAGGAAGATTCAAAAGATCTAAATTAAGAACTGTATAGATATTGCTAAAGTTGAGACCTTTAGCCTAGCAAGAGACTGACTAGACAAATTTTTATATAATAGGGTCCAGTTGGGGATGGTTCTCAATCAGATTTTCCTTGGCAGGAATTTATGCTATATTTGGATGAACTAAAGTATTTGGTTTGCTTTTTATTCTTTAAACAATACCAGAAGATAAAAGATTTTCCTCTTTAGACTTCAAGCATAACCTTAATGATTTCTTAGCCTAACAAATAGGAAATATTTAAGAAACAAAGATTGAAAATCCAGAGGAGAACAGATTTTAATCCTTAGTGTACTAATTAGGTAGGTGTTTGGTGTCATATTTATTACACCAGCATCTTGACATTATTTCTGGGAAATAGTTATATGTACCCACTTCCTTTTTGTCTGTTCTAAAGGGACTGCATCTTCCTCTAGGATAAAAGCTGAAACAGATGGAAGATACTTGAAGTATAAGATCATTGGTTGAAAATATGAGGGCATATACAAATTTAATGAAATGGGAAAATAGAAGAACAAGAGGAAATAAATAAACGTTGAGCAAGAGGGTATGAAGATGGAATTGTCTTCTGAGATTATGTTGCAGAACAGCTTGATTCTCTAGTATGTTGTTTTGGAAGACTGGCGAAAAGGAGAACATCGATGATTCCTGGGCATCTAGGCATCAGGAGATTAATGAGAAAAAGAAGAGGCTGTTATGCCTGAAACAGAACCCTCTTTGATGTTCCCCTTTGAGATAAGAAGAGAAATAAGAGCAGAAAAGGATTCTACTGATTACTACTTCCTACAGTAATAGTGATTGAACACTGATTAATCTTCTCTGACATTGATACATTTTCACTGTTATAAAATGTCTTAAAAAACTAGAAAAGTCAAAAAGAACTGAAAAATAGGCTCTTTCCTTACTGTTTTAACCAAAAAATAAAGTTTTGGGGTCCATCTTCACAAAGTTAGATACTAATGTTGAAGAATTATTGCTAAATATTTCTAAAAGTAATTGTTTCAGTTCCTCTAAATAGATCCTTAGTTAACTTGGCTATTTTTCCTCATAATGAACATCTGGTTAAATTCTTATATACAAATATGAGGAAATTATATTTTTTGGAGATACAGTTAGAGGAGTCCATTTGACACTTAGAACTCTCTTTAATCTGCCAAGAGATGCTCTGATAACTTTCAAATTTTGAAACTTACTTTGTCAGACTCCCTGGCAAGAAACCTGCATTTGAGGAGTAGACCTTATAGAAGTAGGACCCCTTAGCCAATTTGGAAGATTTTGAATTTTTGTTGGAACAATAAAGATTTCTAAACCCTTTCACCACATGTTATAAATATTAACAATGAAGGTAATGTGGGTGGTGGAGGTTGTTTTTTTTTTTGAAATGGGGATTTCAATATTGGCTGTGATGATAATAAAGCCATTCACTGAGAACTAGAACAGGAAGTTGTTCTAAGTTTACATTTGCCTTATTCTTCATGAAGGAAAAAGGAATAAGAAACTTCAGTATAGTAATCAAGTTTATAGAGGCAATATTAATGGATATAATGGATTAGGCCAAATTACCCAGATATTTATGATTTGAAATTTTGAGGAGGCATCTTTCTTAGTAGTTAAGAAGGCAGCCTCTCTGGTCATATTCTCTGTGCTTAAGCAACAGCTCTGCCACTTATAAGCTGTGTGAATCTGAGGCATACGTAAGTTAAACAACTTTCCCAATTTTCTCACCATGGCTGCTAGAGTTAATCATAGTACCTAACTCATCAAATGGTTATGAGGATTCTTTAGTTCCTGGTACAATATCTGGGATAAAACACTAAATGCTTTATAAATATTAGTTGTTGCTATCATTATTATTGAATGGAAAAAATTGACCATAAACAAATTTATTCACTCAGGGAAAAAAATAAAAATAATTTATTTGATAGTATTCTCTATCAAATGGGAAAAGTGAGAGATTTCCACAATTATGCATTTGACTTCAATGAATTATTTCTTAAATGAGAATCTTATTTATATTTAATATGTTGGCTAATGATTTCAACTCCTTTTATACCACACCTTGAGTAGATTCTGGGCTAGAACACCTCTTCTACATTGCTGGCCAGGAAAGATTCTCTAAAATCTCCTTCATTTTATTACCGAACCAAAATTGTTCTGATGGGAAAGCTGTCCCATGTGTACAAGAAGCATTTGTGGCTACTGAGCATCCTGCCTCTGCCTTTGGCTGGTATCATGGGAACATGGCACACAACAGCCAAGTGCAGCAGGACACAGTCCCAAGTTTGGGAGCAAGGTCAGGAAATGTCATTTTTCTGAGGGTAAATACAAGAAGAGAGCACATTGTGGATAAGCTTGTCATCTGCTCATCAGCTGAACTAAGCCTTCTGGGTGGAGTCTAATTTGTGTGTTGCCCATGAAGCTATTGTGTTTTTCAGTCGCCATAGAGGAGATGAAGGATGTCTCCCAAATTCATTCAAGGGCCCTGGACATTCTCCCTGAGTCCTGTCAAAGACATCAGGGTATTTTGTAGTATTTTGTTTTTTCAGGAAAAGAATGCTGTAATCTACTCCATACATGTAGATTATATACTTAAAGGTATTATTGTCTTATCATTAAGGGTTGGTGTTTATTTACCTGAATTCTAGAAAAAGATCAGGAGGCTAATGTATCAGTGGGAACATGGAGCAAATGACTGTCCCTCCTGCCCTCTTTGAGAACTACCCCGGGAAGTGCAGTGGGCAGCACAGGTTGTCACTGCTTGGTGGTACTTCCCCTTAGCCTCACATGACACTGTGCTCACCAAACTGCCCTTTAAATGTAATTTAGATTTCCATGTAACTTCTCTAGAGTAAAGAATGATCTGATCACTCTCAAGAGCCACTCTAAGACTTTAGGGGTTATATTTATCATGGTGGATTAATAAATTGGTGTTTTAAGTCAGTCTCATGGGTGTTTGGCTAATGTCAGTATCTAGAAGCTGATCATTCTGGGTTGATTAAAAAAACAAGTGACATTACAGTGTTGAACTTGCAGAGCTGGGCCTAGCTACAGTGAGGTCAGTCTGGGACAGCTGGCATCTCTGTTTGACCTTGGTCCCCTTCATCAAGGGACTAGAAGATCAGGGGAAGTAACCCTCCTTTTCTTCCACCCTCCATCTGCAGAGACACATATTACCACATCCCCATTAGGCTGGGCGATGTTCTAATTCTTCATCAGTTGGCAGAGAGTGGGAAGAAAGCAATTAGATTGGCTAAGGAATTAATGAGTATAACAACTGAGGTTCTGTGAGGTTTCCTAATCTCAGCTCCAATTATGACGTCATTGGCGCAACGTCATCGAAGACACTTGACTTGGGCTATATTTTCTTGGCCCCAATCCAATTCCATTAAGAACTGAAGATGAGTTTTTATGTCTTACAGCTCAAATTCTTGGCAAAGATCCAGAGAAGCACACTATCCAGAAGTAGTCACTCTGATGGTTTGAAGTCTGTCTTATTCAGTGGGGTGTTACGAGCTGACTGCTGAGGAACATGTCTTACAGCCACAGAAAAGTGAAAGCACATAATAAAAATGTGGCTTGTATTGAAACTCATCCTCACCGCCACACCATTTGTTATTTAATATTCAAATCTTCATGTGGTTATAAACACTCTTATCTTAGAAGAAATAAACCAATTCCCAAAGTTGTTAGGGCCCAGATAATAAAAAGTTTTAATTAGACACATCCTGTTTGTTCTTATCAAATCTAAAGAAAACATCAACTATATTTTGCCTTTCCTATTTGACTTAATTCATTGAGAAATATGGTTACAGAAAATCCAAATACCTTTTGAGAACCAGTTTTAAATGACTAATCCTTTTCCTTGCCCTAAAAAGGGGGGAAAAAAAAGCCAATAAAAACAAAACCTTGGAGTGTCAACCTTTGCTGACAGAAGCTGCCCTCTGCTTTACCTGTGGAAAACATAATAGCAGCAAACCCTCGGGAGCCCAGAAAATGCCCTCGGGCAGCAAACCTGCAGTCTCAGAAACCACTAACAAGGTGATTTCTTTTTACTGACACTCCCTTCCCCTTTGCCAGAAATGTAAAGAAGATGAGCTACCTCCTAAACTCCTGGCTACCTTTGCTCCCTCTGAAGTCACAAGTTCTTTGTTTATCTTTTCTTTTTGAACCCTGGGAAAAGTATATCAAAGTGATTTGGCCTGCCAAAAGTTTGTGCACTTAGGAACTGGCGCTGTGACAAACGCCTGCAGAGAAGAGAAAAGATTTCTGTGTTTCTTAGTGTTATTCTCTCCCTTGAGATGTTTCCAGAGACTTGAAAGGAGGGCCGTGCCTAGGAACTGATTAAACTTGCTCGTGTTAAAAGTGAAAGTTGGTGTGAACCACCAGCTCTTTTTGCTTCCACTCCTGGCCCAGTGGCCCAGGTAACTGGGATCACTTATCGCAGAAACGGGAGCTAGAAGAGACCAGTCCAGCCCTCATCCCTTCTTACCTGGTAAGGAGAGAGTCATTCCTGTGGTCTCCATTGTTTAGTCTGGTTGAATTTTAAAACATGCTTTAGGAAGAGAGCGTCCCCAATTTCCTTTGGGAGTTCTCTCCGTAGATGAAAACTTGGGAAACTTGTTCGGCTAATAAGTTGAAGATTTCTTTTGGTTAGGCTCGTCCCTTTATTTTGAGACAGTCCTTGCCTCCTCGATGCTTTGTGGTCTTATGAAATTATTCAGTTCTCCAGTTTCTGCACATCTGACAAGGGGAATTGTATCATCATTAAAATACTGTTTGGAAAAGACTAGAGAGCTGGGGCCACAGAGTGTTTAAATCATTCGCTCCATGAGTAGTTACATGTGGCCTCAACATTTCTTCAGAAAACCCTAGTTTTTACAAAATCTAAAGGAAGCATTTGCAAATGTTGAAGTTGGCTCTATTGTGGAGATGCTGGGCCACCGCCACTGGGCCCTGTAGCCTGTGCTGGACCCTGAGCCTAATGGAACTGTCTGACAGGAGTCCCTGACCAAACTGAGACAGCCAGTGACATTTTTATGGAGCACTTTCCTGCACATCCAAGGCTATTCTGCTTTTAGGCTCTCCCAGGCTGTGGTGTAGTCACCATGTCTCCACAGCTCTTCCATCTAATGCTCTTACCTTCACTCATCCACCCTGAAATTGTCTCCTTGGAAAGCATGTGCCGAACCAACAAAACTGCTGAGCTGTTGGCTGGTTCTCCTCCTCCTGGCCACCCTGGGGCATTTACATACAACAGTGACTACCACCTTTAAACTGTTTTTCCAACTCAGAATTCCAGATGCCTAGATACAAATGGCAAGTGGTGAACATTTTTTTTCTTTGTTGGAATATTGAGGAGAGGAGGCCTATCAGAACCCTTCAAATGGTGTGTCATATAAGTAAAATGGCAGACAACATCTGAGAGCCAAGTGACTAGTTTGTTTAATCTTCATTTTTACCTATTAGGCAGGTACTATTGTTGTTCCCATTTTATGGATAAGCAAACGAAGTCTTGGAGAGTTTAAATAACTTGGTTAAGACCACATGGCTAGTAAGGGATGGAATTGCATTTGCACTTATGTCGTCTGACTCCAATCTATGTTCCCAAATTACCATGTGGTTTTCATAGTGGTAATGACTGTGATACTAATTATGCCAGCAAACATTTATTGAGGGCTTATATACCAGGCACTGTGATAAGCCCTTCATGTGTGTTATCCTATTTAATCTTCAGAATCATCCCATGAGATACATAGTTTTAATATAGACTTTTTTATGTATATAAGGATAATGAGACACAAAGAGGAAAAGGTTTCATTCATTCACAGTTATCTTATTCAAGGTTACATTCAAGGTTACATAGCTAGAAAGTTGCAGAGCTGTGGATTCAAACCCAAGCAGGATAACTCTAGTGTCTGTGCTCTTCCTACACCACTCCCTGCCTTCCTTGATTACTTTCCAGGTTTATTCCCATAGAGACAGAGGTAGCCCTGCCATCAGAGCGGCTATTTTGACATGCAGGTCTTCAGACATTGCTTTAGATACTGGTCCACTCATAACTTACCCTAGAACTCCTAGAGCTACTGAGGACAGAGTTGCATGCATAGGAGGCAGCAAGATGACAGGGTAGTGCTCCAGCCTTACCCACTAATTCCTGGTACCATCTGGCCCATCATCTCTGTGCTCTAACTTTTACGTAATTACGTATATTCCAGGTGGAACCAAATGTGTCTCCCTTCAGTTTCTTGTCTTCTACTACATATGCAAAACAATCATCTGAAAGTCCACCAAACATTGTCTTCAAAAGGCCCTCTGAATTGACACCACTTTGGACTATGCTAAAGAGGAAGAGTTTGTTTCTATTAGAGAGACAGAGAGAGACAGAGAGATGGCAGAGTGGGAGATTCTAGCCTGAGAGTCAGCTGAAATATAGATGCCAGGTGTCTGTATCCCAGGGACTGAGAAGCCACCCAAGAGAGCCATTGGCCTGAGGGAAGAAGGAATCAGGCAAGACATTACTCAGTAACAAAGCTTGGCCATTAGTTGTGAAGATGGGATCACAATTCTGAGTATGTCCTAATATATTTAGGGTACTATGCATAAAAATGCAAAAGAACTCTTCTACTCATAGCTCTGTGACACTGTGGCATGAACAGCACTGCTTGATTTCTCTTACAGCCAAAAGAGGCATTCTCTGTTTCCCAGGCATTTAGCATTCTTGAGTTCATTGTGTTCACCTGGCCAAAGTAGTTGGTTCAGGGATAACCATACAATCCAACTGGAACCAGTCCCTGGTCTTTCGCAAAAGGAACTGTAGGAAGGAGATCTTATGTCTTCAGGCATTTACATCTGGGTTGATGGCTACGTCTTGCTGTTGGTGGCCATCTAGTCATCGCAGGAAGCCTGCAAACGAAGCCATCACAAAGAACAGCAGATCTGGAACAGTGTCTTAATATATCCAGGACATTATAACAAAACACCATAGACTGGGTGGGTTATAAACAACATAAATTCATTCCTCACCGTTCTGGAGACTGGGAAGTCCAAGATCAAGGCGCTAAGAGATTGGGTGTCTGGTAAGGGCCTGCCCCCTACAAGGCTGTCTTTTCATTGTAACCTCACATGGTGGAAGGGAAAAGAGCTCTCTCTGGGTCTCTGTTATCAGGGAACTAATCCCATTCATGAGGGCACCACCCTCATGACTTAATCACCTCCTAAAGGCCCCACCTCCTAATACCCTCACATTGGGGGTTGGGATGTCCACATATGAATCCGGGGGTGGGTGGGGAGACACAAACATCAATCCATAGCACAGAGAGAGAGACATCACTTGCGCTTCTAGATTACTATCCCTTCCTGTTTAAACTAGTCTGATTTGGGTTTTCTGACCTTTGCCACCCAAAATTTTCACAGTGGGGTTGACAGTGACAGATTGGGTCCTTTTTTTAGTTAGATTTGTCAGAGAAAACCTCTCAGAGCATCTGGAAGGCTGTGGAATGAGGTGTTAATAGGGCACCATTCTCTGGAGGTGGGATTAGGACTGTTTTTTTTTTTTTTTCTCATACCTTTTTTTGTTAATAGGAAAATATTCTATATACAATTTCAACATTTCCTAAAATTGTGAGGCAGTCCACTGATTACACTGCTTCTTTGTCTCCAGCCCCTCTGCATTTGAGGCACAAACCATACATTTACTCCTCTAAACTCCCAGGGATAATTTGTGAGAGAGCTCACAGATGTGCGTTTGCACTTATGCACACCTCATTCGTCTTCCTCCTATAAAGGAAGGTTCAGTCTTTTTTCCTGTAACTTGGTTTAGCATCCTTTCTAACCCAACGTGTCTCCAAATTCTCTAATCTTGAGAGGTCAATTGCAGAGTTATTTGTCAAATAAAATAATGAATTTATTGTGATAACTACAAACTGGGAGATGATGATGACTAATAGCTTCCAGAGGCAAGATGGTGTTCCCCAAAGAGTCTGGGGTGAGGAGACCACAAGTGTGTGAACAGATTTGTTTTCCTGGTATGTTTACCTCCTGCTTCAACACACACTCACACCATTCACATGAGAAGTCAAATGGGAAGCTTTATTTGAATAAAAGTCCCTCAGGTAAGCTAGAGCCTCCACTTAAACCCAAGGTCATATTTGTCTTCTATCTGGCTGCTGTGCTTCTGAGTCGGAGCAAGAGCTGTGCGTGCGGGGAGAGGCGGTGGGAGCCCGGGGCCCTTAACATGACTGAATTTACTAGCGTCTCTGAATTGGCTTCCTGTATTTCATCTTGGGGGAGAAAATTCAGAGCAAGTGACAAAAAAACTACTTCTGGCTTTTTGAATACCCTCAAGGGGGAAGGTTTCTAACCTTTTGAAAAGTCTTTCAAACTGAAGCCTAAAGAAAATGTGTGTGCTCTTGTGTGCTTTCCACAAAAATTTTGCTGTTAGTGTTAGCTGCCTGTGGACTGAATTCTCCTGAAGGTGCATCTTGGCATTACCATGGATGACAAGATGCATAATGCCAGCTATTGAAATGCAGACAGGCCCATCCTACTCAACATGGTATTTTCTTTCAATTCTAAAAATAGAGAGAATTAGTGTTGTTTCACATCTGATCAACGTGTACTCACACAGCAGCAGAAATGGGAAGAATGGGATATTTTTCTAAACAGACAGATATGTATCTTTTCCCTTGTGTCTTCTTCTTTTGCAGGCCATTCATACACTGCAGAGTAGGCATACTCTATTAGATAAAGCACTAATAATATTTTGCTTCCCAAGCTTTGTTAACTTTAATATAATATTAAAATATAAATATAGGATAATATAAAATATAAAAATAGGATAATATATCCTATTTTTTCAGTATGAATTTTTAGATATATCTTTAGATATAAAATCTTTATTGATAAAAGTATAGACACTAGTCAATGAGCTACCATATACCCATATACCCATCACTGAGATTTAATACATACTTGCTTCAGTTTTTGAAGTATTTGAAACTTAATCACAGACTTAAAATAACATTTCACCCTTAGATATTTACTTCCATGAGTATCTCTGAAATAATTCTTCTATAACGACACTATTGTCATCAAACCTATAAAAATTAGTAACACCAGTAAATAAACATGTAATAAATTCTTTTTTAAACTTTATGTAATAGTGAAAATATTTAACATGCTAAGTTTTTATATTTATGCCTGGAATTATCTAGAACTTTATATCATTGTCAACAGACAATAGTTTTGCTTTTATATGTGGTAAAACCACATATGGAATGAAATATTTCTTGTGTTCAATTTTAGAGGTTTCAGTGAAAAGCTCATTGAATGAATCTGCATCAGTTTTTTTCTCCCACATTCTTCAACATAATGTTTTCTTGTTCAAAATACATGTGCTTTTGGCACCGTGAATAATCATTTATTCCTTTATGAATTTTTTTTTAGGACTTGATGGCTTACTGTGAGAACAGCTGAATCTCCTCTCAAGCCATATTCTTGGTGCACATGAGAACAGATGACATATTAAGCTGTTTCCATTCTATGGAGTTCAAGTCACTAATGTGTTAGATGGTCAAGTGTAAGAATTACAGTGTTAGACTTTCAGAGAAGGCCTCTCTAAGGACCATGTTATAAGCCATGTGTTTTCATGAAGTCTGTTAATGCTTTATAAGGACAGCTATTAAAAGGTGACCAAAGCCAAAGGTCATCTTGGACACTTGGAAAGAGTTCTAGAATGTGAATAAAAGTTGTGTGTTGAGTGCCAGCTTGCCTCTCTCTAGCTGTATGACCTCAGCCAGCCAACTGAGGCTTCTCTGAACCTCAGTTTCTCAATTTGTTAAATGGGGCAAATCACAAAGTTATTAAATAAGATGTAAAAATTAAGATTAAATAAGATGTAAAAAAAAAGGCACTTTGAAAAGTGTAAGTATTTCTTATTCACAAGGGGTGATAGGGGTCATGCTGTGAACTGAATTGTATCCCCCCAAAAATTGGAGCCCTCACCCCTAATGTGACTATATTTGGAGATAGGAATTTTAGGAGGTAGTAAAGCCTGAATGAGGTAAGGGTGGGGGTTCCAATATGATAGAATTGGTGGCCTTATAAAAAGAGGACAAGATCTCTCTCTCTCTCTCTTTCTCTCTGAGTGCACACACAGAGGAAAGGCCAGATGAGGACACAGCAAGATGGTGGCCACCTGCAAACCAGCGAGAGAGCCTCACCAGAACTTGACCATGCTGGCACCCTAACTTCAGGCTTCCAGCCTTCAGAACTGTGAGAAAATAAGTTTCTCTTCTTTAAGCCACACCCGAGCTGACCAATACAGGGTATGAGGTGGCTTTCTGTTTATTTCAACTAAAAGGTCAAGAGAATGGGTCTACTTTATAGTAGGAGGAAAGTAGGTTAGACATAATGTAACATGTAGAGAAAGAATATTGGTCTAGAATGATGGTATTGAGCATCTAATCTTACCTCAGTCATCTGCCTGTATGATCTTGGGCAAGTCATAAAAGATGAAAGCCTTTGGAAGATCTTAGTTTCCTAATTTCTAAAATAAAGAGATTTTGACAAAATGTTTTTTCACAATCTTTCTTCTTCCTCTTGGAGGTTCATTTGAGCTTCATAATCATCTTTGTCCTTACCTGAAGAAACAATGAAAAATGAACTACTTGAGAGCTATCCAGGATTGTAAAAGTGTGCACCTTTTAAATTATGCTGAACCTCATTTGTCTGGAATAATACATGCTATTTACCTGGGTGGTAAACCTGCTCATTTCTTTCTAAAGTTCCCTCAAGCCACCAGGTTTTCTAGTACCTGGTTTTAATTTAATATCTTTTAGATAGAGATGGTACATTTTTGAATTCAATAGACAGTTGTAGTGATATTATTAATCCAAGTAAAATTATGCTAAACCTTACTTTACACTTTGAGAAAATCTTTTGCTTATTTTGAGTTTGGCCTGGTCAGAGTGATTTTGAATGCACACACACACACGGGCACACACACAGACACATACACTGTAGGAGGTTTATCGGTGGTCCTTCAAAAGATATTTCTATAAGGAAATTGTGAATATGACCTTATTTGGGAAAAATGGTCTTTGCAGAGGTAATTAATTAAGGATCTTGAGATGACATCATCCTGGGTTATCCAGGCGGGCCCTAAATTCAGTGACATATGTCTTATAAGACAGAAGAGAGAAGACTCAGAGGGCAGAAGGCTGTGTGGAGACAGAGGCAAAGACCGGAGTGATGCCGGAACGAGCCAAAGAACACCTGGAGCCACGAGAAACTGGAAGAGGCAAGAGAAGATTCTCCTCTAGAGCCTTTGAAGGGAGTGCAGTCCAGAAACCTCCTGATTTCAGACTTCTGGCCTCCAGAACTGTGAGCAAATAAATTTTTGTTGTCGTAAGCCACCCAGTTGTTGAGACGGCCCTAGGAAACTAATACACATACTCCTTTCCCCCATCCTTTCATTAGGTACCATTTCCCATCGGATACATTAACTAGCTTTAAGTGACTTTGCATCTCACCGAAAGGCAGGCATAGTTCTATAGTTAAATACCAAAGCTATCAATGTTCCTAGTATTGAAGGTTGATGGTTATCAGCATGCCAATATGCTGTTGGTTGATCCTTGAGAGGAGTCATCTTGGTAAACAGGGTTAGATCCGTTTTGAAAGATGGAAGGACCGTGGTAATGTAGAGTGAAAGAGGAGCTTTTAGTGTAAATGGGAGTTTTTCAACCTCAGCACTATTGGCCTTCTGGGCAGGACAATTCTTTATTATGGGGACAGCCTATTCTGGAGAATGTTTAGAAGCATCCCTGCCCTCTACTCACTAGATGCCAGTAGTGTTCCTCCCACCTCTACTCAGTTGTGACAACGTTGCCAACTGTCTGCTGTGGGCGAGGGGAGTCACCCTCTGTTGAGAACCACTGGTTTCAAAGATGGCAAAAATCACAGGCTCTGTGATAAGGAGGATAAAAGTGCTTCTGAAAAATACCCATCAGTTCTTCAAAATCAACAGAGGATTTTCTAAAGAAAATCATTTTCCTAACAATAATAAATGATTCTACTTTAAACCCAAATAAAAGTAGGTCTATATGAAAAAAGATCTGTCATATTCATAACTATTGCCCTGACAATTTTTAATGTCAAAGAGGATCATCCTATGACAGAAGAGAGACCTTTTTTATATATACATATATGTGTATGCACATATGCACACACATATGCATGTACACACATGTGCTTATACACATACACATAGGTGTACATGTATACACACATGTACATATATATGCATGCATGTATGTATATGTGTGTGGTTATATATACATGCATATATTTAAATGCTTATTAATAAAGAGGGCTGTAATGCTTCATTGTCTTGCTTGGGAATTCTGAAGTTTTAAGGCATAATAAATAATTTCTAATGATGATGAAGTGGATTAAAAGGCTTTGAGAGAGCTTTTGTTTTTGTTTTCCAGAAAGGGCCACAAGCAACATTGTCGTAAGTGGACCTAACTGGAAAAATAGTGTTGCCATTATTGCTTGAAAAGCCCTTATTTCTCTCGCAAATCTAAGATTCACCCAGCTAATATGAAAACAGAATTCTGTTCTTTCATTTGTTCTCTACAAAGTGCTTATTACCTATTTGGAACTTTGTGATCTTCCCCATGCAATTCTGTGAATCACGCAGCTGAGAACCCCTCTATTTACTTACACACACTATTGCCTAATGTGTTTTGTAAGTCATATATAATTACAGTGAACCTATCTTTTTAAAGATACACTTGTGGTAAGCTTGGAATCCTCTACTTCTAGAGAAATGTTCATATACAGAAAAAAAGTTTCCTTTGAGAAAATCAAATTCTTCCTTGATTAGAGAAATATTTATTTGCCTCTCCCTTTACATTTGAAAGGATGCAAACAGGCTGAAGTTTGCTAAGGACTGCTTCCTGGCTTGGGTTTGGATTGAACTGGCTGACCTAGCAGCTCACTGAGATGGCATTAGAACAGCACCACTTCCTGAAGTCAACAGGAATTATGAGATAAGCTCTGGAAACAAATCCAGAATTTTTGTGGAGAAAAATCCTGTGGTCTCACAGAGCAAGTGAACTTGTAGGAAGGATCCTTTTGAAATTAAAATTCATGGATCACAAGTGTTTTCAAGATGGTCTGCAGATGTGAAAAGTGCTCTTTAGGTTTTAATTGACAAAAAGTAAATTAGCATAAATGTGAAGAAGGATGACATCGGTCCAACAGACAGCTAAAGAATTTTTTACACAGGGTTATTTCTTTTTTGAGAGAAAGATATTTTTTGGCAGTTAGAGAATTCTTTTTCTGCTAATAGCACATTCTCATTTTTTGAAATTATTAGCAGACGGCTTGTGGTGGGGCAGTGCGGTCACATAAGGCTTGACCCAGTTTGGAGCCATTTCACATAGGGGTTGTTTGAGAAATAACTCATCTGAAATAATTGGTAAGAGGCCCGATTCTGGCTACGGAATACACTGGAAAGCTTTTGAAGGCAAGGCACCTGCTGTTGGCCGGCTGTCTGAGGCAACATGGCGCGGCCCCTTCCGTGCCAGCCTGCCCGCCGCTGTGTGGACCTCGATCGCATGGGCTCGGTTTTTCCACAGTTAAGTGACATGAGAACTTGTTCCTTACCACCCCTACTTTTGCTTGTACAAGTGCTGGGTTTTGCCCACACAAGCAACTCCAAACCCAAAAATGTAAGTCTCATTTGTGGTTACTAGAATGAAACCTGATGGAAAATTTGACTGTAAGTATATAAAAGTCATGTGGAAAAAAAAAAATCCTCTGGTAGGGGAATCAGGAAATAATTCAAAAAATATATTGTGTAACCAACACTTGCTTCCCCAACTTCCACAGCAGCCTGCCATGGTACATTAAAAAAGGGTGCAGGTGACAACCACGAACATTGCTACCACCTTTGCAGTCTGAATCCTCACAGCGCAGTGGCTGGTCCCTCCCTCCTACCCTTCCCCTGCCAGCGTCCTGAGGGAGTCCCTCCCTGTCTTGGCCTGCCTTGGATGCGCTTCTCAGGTGCACGAGACTGGTCTCTGCCTCCCCTCAGCTCCTGCTGTGGTCGGGGCAGGGCCCCTTCTTACCTCAGTGTTACAAGCTTTTATATGGCTTCAAAACAGGATGGACTCTCAACCAGGCAACTCTTCTGGAAATTCTTCCAGAAACATTTCTTTTAGGGTAGCTGGTGTTTGGTTTGCTTTTTCAGTTGCTTGCAAGGGAACTTGTGACTGATCTCCTGGGAGCTGGGTTATGGGACAGTAAGAGGGCCCCCAACACACCTCCACTCGCAGTTAATGGTAGACCTGGAATTGTAACCCAGGGCCGTCAGACCAGGGTCTGTGCAATGTTTGTGTCCAAGGTCCCCTTCCTTTCACCTGAATTTGTTGCTGCTCTTCATGTGGAGAATAAAATCTAGCTCTTTTTCACTGTTGCTTGCCTTCCTTTATTCTTTTTTCCCCCACACTTTGAAATAGAAATTTCATCCGTAAGTACACTGTGGGGACTTTGGGAGCTGTAAGGGGGGAAGTGAGAGCGTGGCCTCTGGAGGCTGACTCTCTTCCTTTAATTTGTCACTTTCTACCTGGGCAGGTGACTTAATCCCTCGGGGAGGAGAAAGGAATCTACTTTGTTGTTGTGGGGGCTAAAATAGCTTATTGATAGTTTATTCAGGAAAACACTGAGCACAATCCATCCTTTTTTGAAAATATTTGTTTCTGTTTCTATTGTGGTAAAATATACATGCTATGGTTTCAATGTGTCCTTCAAAGTTCATGTGTTGGAAACGTGATCCCCAGGGCAACAGTGTTGAGGTGATGAGGCCATGAGAATTAATATTATCATGGGAGTAGGTTTCTTATAAAAGTCATTTTGGCCCCTCTTGTTCTCTCTCTTCTCTCCTCACTCTTCTGTTGTTTATTATTTCTGCTCTAATCTTTGTTATTTCCATCCTTCTGCTAACTTGGGGCTTTTTTTCCCTAGTTATTTCAGATATAAAGTTAGGTGGTTTATTTGAGATCTTTTTTCTTTTTTAATGCAGGTGTTTATTGCTATAAGCATCTCTTTTAGTACTGGTTTTACTATCTCCCATAAGTTTTAATATGTTGTGTTTTTAATTTCATTGTCTTGAAGTATTTCTAATTTTCTGTTTTATTTCTTCTTTGACCAAATGGTTATTCATGAGTGTGTTGTTAATTTGCACATATTTGTGAATTTTCCAGTCTTCCTTCTGGTATTGATTTTCAGTTTCATTCCATTGTGGTCTGAAGAGATACTTGGTATGATTTCAATCTTCTTAAATTTGTTAAGACTTGTTTTGTGACCTAACGTGATCTATCCCAGACAAAGTTCCATGTGAGGTTGAAAAGAATGTATATTCTGCTGTTGTTTGGTAGAATGGTCTATATATGTGTTAGGTCCCTTTGGTCTATAGATTTATTTGAATCCTCTGTTTCCTTATTGATCTTCTGTCTGGATGTCCTATTTATTATTGAAAGTATTAGACCACTCTACTATTTCTGTATTGCTATCCCTTCTGTTCTGCCACTGTTTGCTTTATATATTTAGGTGCTCTGATGTTGAGTGCATATATATTAATGATTGTTATACCTACTTGATACATTGATCCTTTTATGATTATACAACGGCCTTCTTGTATTTTGTGACAGCTTTTGACTTAAAGTTTATTTTGTCTGATATAAGTATAGCCACCCCTCAATTGCATGGAATATCTCTTTTCCATCCCTTCAGTTTCAGCCTGTGTGTGTCCTTAAATCTAAAGTCAGTTTCTTATAGATAGTATATTGTTGGGTCTTATCTTTTTATATATTCAGCCACACTATGTCTTGGTTGGGAAGTTTAACCTATTTACTTTTGAAGTAATTATTGATAAGATATGATTTACAATTGCCATTTTGTTAATTGTTTTCTATATGTCATATTTCCTTTTTTCCTCTTTTCCTCTCTTGCTGTCTTCTTTTGCATTTTGTTGATTTTGGAGGTTGATATGCTCTGAATCCTTTCTATTTTCTTTGGTGTAACTTCTATGGGTACATTAGGGGTCTTACATAAATTATTTCATAGTTGTAATAGTCTATTTTAAGTTGATAAGAACTTCAGTTCAATCACATACAGTAACTCTACACTTTAACTTTTCCCCTTTACCATACTTTATTATTATCATTGTCACAATTTTTCATATTGTGTATCTATTAATAAATTTTTAATTATAGTTATTTTTAATACTTTTGTCTTTTAACTTTAATACTAGAATTAAAAGTGATTTACTTCTCACAATTACAGTAATACAGTATTCTATATTTGTGTATGTAGTTACCTTTACCAATCAGTATCATACTTTCTATGCTATCATGCAGCTGTTAGGTGTCCTTTTGTTTCAACTTGAAGAACCCCGTTTAGCATTTCTTATAAAGCAGGTCTGGTGTTGTAGAATTCCCTGAGATTTTGTTTGTCTGGGAAAGTCTTTATCTCTCCTTCATTTTTCTATGACAATTTTGCTTGGTATAGTCTTCTTGGTTGGCATTTTTTTCTTTCACCACTTTGACTATATTATCCCACTGTCTTCTATCCTGTAAGGTTTCTGATTAAAAATATGCAGATAATGTTATAGAAGTTCTCTTGTATGTGACAAGTCACCTTTCTTTTGCTGCTTTTAAAATTATCTCTTTGTCTTTCACTTTTGACAATTTGATTGTAAAGTGAACTGTGCACATTTCTCTAGATTCATCTTATTTGGTGACCTTCAGGTTTCTTGGATCTGGATGTACATTTCCTTATTCAGATTGTGGAAGTTTTCAGCCACTGTTTCTTTGAATACACTTTCTGGCCATTTCCCTTTCTTTTCTTCTTCTGAGACTCCCAATGGATATATCAGTTCTCTTGATGGTGTCCTGTGAGCTCTTTAAGCTTTCTTCACTCTTTTTTACTCCTTTTTTGGTTTCTCTGACTAAATTATTTTCAGTGGCATGTGTTTGAATTCACTGATTCTTTCTCACACTTGATCTAATCTACTGTTGAACTTCTCTAGTGAATTTTTCAGTTCAATTATTATGTTTTTCAGCTCCATGATTTCAGTTTGGTACTTTTCAGTATGTTCTATATATTTTTTTAAATTCTCACTTTGTTCATGCATTATTTCTTGACATTGCTGAGCATCTTTATGACAATTATTTTGAATTTTCTGTCACGCAAATCATTTAACTCTACTTCATTAGACTTGGTTTCTGAAGATTTATCTTGTTTCTTTGTTTGGAATATTTTTACCTGATTCTTCATTTTCCTTGACTTTCTGTGCTGTTATCTATGCCTTCAATAAGGCATGTACCTCTACTAGTCTTCATGGACTGCTCTTGTAAAGGGGAAGACCCCCACCAATCAGCCTGGCCAAAGATTCTGGGGACATCTGTCAACTCTTTCTCTCCCAGGGAGAAGAAAGTAGCTGTAAGAAGGCAGTTTTTATTCACTTGCTCTGTGCTGAGTTGGGGCTTGGGTTGGTGTAGATGTGTGGTGTTTACTTGTCCAAAGTAATGTCTCTGTTCTGCTCTAGGCAGCTAGACAGTGCCAGATGTATCAGAATCCCAGGACTTGCAAAACATATGCCAGTTATTTGGACAACTCTGGAGAAATTGGAGCACTGGATGCATGGATCAACTCTTTCCCTCCCAGGGAGTAGCTGAGAGTTGGTATATTTTTTATTTTTATTTTTAATCTGCTTATTGACCAGAGAAGAGGATCTATGACATCTACCAGTCTGAACTGCTATCTCTCTTCTCCTCCCAAGTGGCTAGACTTTGCTGACCTGTCAGAGCTCTAAGACTGACAAGACAGAAGCTAGTCCTTTGGGAAGCCCCCATAGATAAGTTGGAGCACTGGACATATGAATCAATCCTTTCACTACCCTGGGAGAAGGTGGGAGTGAGAGTGTATCTTCCTGATAGTGTGGTGCTTTGCCAGGGGTAGAAATTCTAATTCTGGTGACAGGGTGTCCCAAACCTTCCTACCAGCTTTGGTGAATCTGTTTTCACATTTGCCTGGGACATAGGTGCCTTTCAATTAGTTTCTGGATTTCTCACAATGGGAATTTGTCTATGAACTGTTCCTGAATAGAAATGGGGGAGGAGGATCCTACTTTGCCATCTTACTGATATTTGAGCACAGTTTATTCTTTTTTTTTTTTTTTGACATAGGGTCTCTCTCTGTTGCCTGGGCTAGAGTGCAGTGGTGTCATCATAGCTCATTGCAGCCTTGATCTCCTATACTCAAGTGATCCTCATGCCTCAGCCTCCTGAGTAGCTGGGACTACAGGCATGCACCATGGCACCCAGCTAATTTTTCTATTTTTGGTAGAGACAGGATCCTGCTCTTGCTCAGGCTGGTCTCAGACTCCTGACATCAAGCAATCCTCCTGTCTTGGCCTCCCCAAGTGCTAGGTTTAGAGGTGTGAGCCACCATGCCTGGACACAATTCATTCTTGACCAAGAAAATTTCACTATATCTTACCATCATCATCATCATTAAAGAGTTAAATTAGCTTTTTGTTGTCAAGGTCAATAAAGGGCTTTTAAAAGTGGTTGAGGTTGGAAGAGGAGGAGCAAGGCAGTGAGTGTCCCTCTCTTCCACAACAGTGCATCTTTTTCTTTTCCTCTTGGTCTTTCTTGAACTGGAAGGTCTTCATAAACCTGTTTGTTAGTCATCATAGTAACTGTGATAGAGCAGATTCGACCAGGAGAGAGTAGTTTTTATCTGCATTTTGAACTCACAGATTCTATGAGATACCTGGAATGGTGGTTTGGGGCTGCCTCCTTCTTATTCCTACAGATATATGATTCTAAAAACCATTTAATCACTTTACCATTATTTCTGTTTTTCTTTTAATTTCTCTTATTATTTCATACAAAGTCTTAATAGAAATTCTGAAAGCTTTAAAATACTCCTAAAATCCCAACAAAAATTTTGTCCATTTCTCTTTTATTCTGTCTATCCCCATTGCATAACAGGATTCAGTGGGGTTGGGAACTGTAACAGTAAACTATTGAGTTTTTTTCTATCCATGGCTCTTTTTGAACTTTTGAATATAATTTTATTTTGTCTGGATGTGATTATAAGGAAGATAGAAATATTAGAAAGAGTTAGATTCATACTTGGTTGGTTGTCCTAAAACATTGGGTGATATTTTTGATCAGTAATAATACAGATTAGTAGAAATTTCTGAGTGGTGGTAAACCATTTGCATGTCCCCAGCATGGATCTCACTTCTATCTGGTCTCACTAGGAAATGAACCTACATTGTACTCTTAAAATTAATATTCTTACTCCTTCCTTTGGGTAAATGGTTAGCTTTGGAGTAAAAAGGATTAGATAATATTTACTTTTGGATCCTTTAATGTGATCCAGTAGGAAATTTTACATTTTGAACACTGTTTTACGTTTTGAGCTCTGTTAAACCCAAGTAGTGAATCTCTAGCAGTGGAGTGGTATAGGAAATGTCAAATATGCACATTATACTCTGTGCAAGTGAGAAATTACATTGCTGTGAGTAATAGATATCCCATTCCCCACCTTCTCCCCCACAAAAGTCCTATTGCTTAAATAAGTTACAGGTCATTTTTATCTCACACAAAGGCAGAATGGAGATAGGTGGTTCAGGGCTTGCATGGCAACTTCATGAGAAATTGAGGACTTGGGCTTCCACTTGGTCATCCTCAGGATATGTCTCTTGTCCTCATCCTCCCAACATGGCTTCTGGAGCCCAACCTAACCTGTGACAAATCAGGGGAAAGAAGGGGCAGAGGAAGGGGCAAAAGAACTTGTCCCAGTTACAGCAATAGTCTAAAGAGTTTTAGAAGCTCGGTGCAGCCCTTCTGCTTGTGTTTCATTGCTTGAACTATCGCTCGTGACCACCACTTCTAGCTGTAAAGAAGGCTAGAAAATAGAGTTGTTTATTTATTTTTTTAACTGAACACATTACAACCCTGAAATATATGGGGTTCTACTGGAAGGGAAAAAGGAGAGAATGGATTGGCCATTGGAGAGATAATTGGCAGCTCTGTTCTATCCTTCTCTATCATAGAGTATATTAAGATCTCAATTAGAGAAACATTTTATGGAATGGAGTTGATTCCTGAAATCCCCCAAAAAACTTTTTTTATTTGTCCTTTCTTCTGTCCATCCTCATTGCAGAACGTGGTCAAACAGTAAACTCTTCGGTTTTGTCTATCCATGGCTATTTTTGAAACGTTCCATTGTTAGGACCATTTATATTTAAACCCATTTCTCCTGGTAAAATATCCCATCTAACAACCTGGAGCATTAAACACCTCCTTAAAACTGTTCATATGGTTTACTCTTTAGCTTACAACATGGTTTACACCATCCTCCCAAAGAGGCAGTCAAATTGATCATAGCCACCTGTTCCCCCACCCCCACACCACCCCCACCCCGCATAGAGAAACACACACCACCAGCCTTTCAACTGCTGCAAGCCTCACTTTGAAGTCACAACTTGCTAAGCCATCCTGGTAGCAGCAGCAACTCTTGAATTTGTCTTTTAAACTGAAATATTTGTCTGTGAATTTCTAAGTTAATACAGTTTGACATTAACCTGGTTCTTTGGCCTTGATTTTCTTCATTTCAAATTTGTGTTCTTAGCTCCTTAGTTCCCTAGGCTAGTTTTTCATTATAAACAGTGCTACCTATTCATTGTACACCCTGGGCTATTGTCTTTTCTATCCCATTGCCTACAAAAGGTACTGTAAAGTGATTTTCCTGCCACGTCAGCTATAAGGTAAGTCATTCCTGTATTCTTACTGTTGCTAAATTATCTGACTTTGGCAAGAGATCACAGACAAACTACAGACAGGGTTATAATCACACTGCCTGCAGTCCCACAGATCTGGCCAGAAACACTTTCTCTTCCAGACCCCTATCCCCTTTCATGAAGTTTCTTTCTCTAGGACACTCGCTCTTCTGTCGTTTGCATAGTGAATTTCTCCCCCCTCTCTACATGCTTAGCTTTCCCTTCACCCCTGTTGTGTCATTGAAATTATCTTAAACAATAAAGTCAAAGAGAAGTTACACGCAACGTGTTAAAAAGATTACATTTTAAAAAGCGATTTAAACTTTTTGATGTACATTAGCCATGTAAACCATTTTTTAAAGCTCTTGTACCTATGAATTTTTGCATGTCTTATAGTTACATCTTTTATACAAAATAAATTTAAAGTTCATTAAATTATTCCTGCTTTGATGGGGGATTGAGCTATAAAATGTGATTGTTTGGAGTGAGGCATAGATTAGCAAAATGATTTCCTTTTCTCTATGTATGGAAAACATTATGCCACATTTAGTAAGTACCTACTGGAATTCTTAGCTGCAGTTAAATCATGTTAGTATTTTCCTTGGGGTAGAGGCAGAGTGGTTAAGCCTGCTGAATGATTTGATATAGGTGAAAACTTGGCGGGAAGCCTTGTAACCTCAGGCTGTGAATCTGAGCTCAGCCCCACATTTCTACACATCCCCCAGCATCTCTTATTATACACATGAGGGGCTAAGTTTTAAAGAGGTGATGGAATCATTCCTATTTACTCAAGGACTGAACAGAGCTATTAGAAAGAAATCTTCAAGTCCCCTGTGGGATGAAAATAATTCTTCCACTGCAGCAAGACAGTGATGGAAGTTTTGTGTGCCAAGAGAACAGACCTGAAAGGGCTAGAAAAATCATCATGAGTGTTTTTCCACTCCTTTAAGTCATTAAAATTGGTTTAAAATATTGAAACATTTTTCAGTGCGGCTGGCTCCTCCTACCATAATCTGTCAACATAATGGTTCCTATTCTTTCCTGATTTTTAAAAGTGCTACATTGAAACAAGGTAAGTTGATTCAGAAACTCTATGGTGCTGATGTTTCTAGATAGCATTAATACTCTCAGATGTTACTTTTCCTGGTGGTACAGTTAAAACAGAGAAGTGGCTTTGAGGAAGAATCCTGGAGTTTGATTATGCACTTGTCAACCATGACCCTGGGACCAGTTATATGTTCTCTTTGAGTCTCAGTTTTCTTGTCTGAAAAAAAGAGGAAAATCATGTTCAAGTTACAGCATTGTTGAAAAGATTACACAATGCCCTTAACACAGTACTTGGCACAAAATAAGTACTCAGGACTCAGTAAGCATTAATTGCCTTCCCCATGACCCTTCACTAGTGATATTATATTATTTTATTAGTAAAAACATTATCTTATTTATAGTTGTACTCTAGGTTTATTAAAAAACCAATAGCAAATAAGTTAGATGCATGCAACTAAAATTTTTTTAGTAGAGATTCTTTATTTCAGCAGAACATAAAGTATTAGCATATGTTGGCAGGTACAGTATGTCTGTAGGGTTAATTCTTAGTAGTGAAATTATTGATTCAAAGGGAAAATGCGTTTTTTATTTGATAATTACGGGCAAATTCATCTACAAAAAGGCTGCACCAATTTTGATTCCTCGCTTCCACGGTTACTGTGTGTGCTTTGCTTTTGAGCTGTGATGAGTTTGGGGGTGGTTCATCTAAAAAGCCAACACCTGATGGCAGTAAAGAAAGTATTTTATTGACCTGGTGCTCTTCCAGGAACGGGAAAGCGACACCGTGGAACTTCCTCAGCATGGCAGCATCTCACACCTCACCAATGACTCCGTGCACCTCATACTCCCCAGGCCCCTGTGACCTCAGCCGAATTGGCGAAACTCTGTCAGGGGCAGCACCATAATTGTCATTGTGGTACAAAAAATGTGACTAAGGAGAGGAAGCGGGGGAAAGGGACATCCAGAATTAGCTCGTTTGTCTTACAGTTTCTTAGCACTTTGATCAAGTTTGTAGATGTTGCTGTTAATTGATTCCACAAGCCTGGCTCCAGTGGTTTCTGATTCCTTTTGCCTGATCTGTACCTAGCACAGTTCCCCGTGCATGGCATGTAGTCAATAAGTGTTTATTGAATGTTCGTACATGTACACGCTCTTTCAAAATGTATCTGTTGAGAGTCTGACTCTGGGTAGTAGGCACGCGGGCCTTTGAGATGGTGGACAAGATGAACCTGGTCCTTGCCCTCTGGGGTTTACATTTTAATTTTCAAACGTCACTGGAAACTGCAGTTCTGTTCAGTACTACAAAGAATAAATGGGAATGAACAATTTAACTGGGAGATTAGACTTAGAGAAGCTTTCCTTCACAGCATTCCAAACCCCAAACAAACAAAAACAGTGATGAATCTTTTTGGTCAATGTGATGATCTATTTCAGGATAGTTTAAGTCATTTTGAAGATTTGTCTTCCAGAATTAACAGACTTGTCTTTTAGAGTAGTTCTAGCATGTATAGATAGGGCTTTTAAAGCTCCTTGGTTCATTCTTGTAGATAAGTAGGTGTTTTTGCCTCTTTTTGCCCAGTAGCCAAGCATATGCTAAATTTCTTGTGGTCTTTCCAATATCGGAGTCAATTTTAGGGCCCAGACATGGCTTCCAGCCAGAGTGTGCATGTGACCGCCTCTTGGACGTGCTCTGGGAAGTGTGATCTAGACAACATGATAACTACTGTCTGGAATGAAGATCTGATTTCTCTGAGCAGCATGCTGCATAGACAGATGACTCCCATGGACGGGTGGCTTGTGAACAGCTTGAACATTCTCATGTGGTTGCTTTAGTGGATATCTCTTCATCACCATATTTAGGGACATCTGCTGTTGGAGATCCTGTGAAATAAATTAATTTGTGATTTGATCAGCCTGAACATGTAACCTGGGTACTCTCCTTCTTTGCTCCCAGGCAAATGTGCAGTTATTTATACGCATTGAAATATTCCAGTGCTGCTGACACAGTGACATAATTAAGAATGCCGTCTTACCCTTGGGAAAGAGGCTTAGAATAGGTGTATTATTGGTACACATTGGTAAGGGCAGGGCTCCAGAAGTGGTTGTGGAATTGCTAAGTGATTATCCCTGGGATAATCAGTAGAGATGAGTAATACTCACATTTTATTATGCATAAAAATTATAGTATTTGTAAGGAATTTATGTCTCCTGGCATCATAAGGTGAAATGTTAGGAAGCAATGGCTTAGGCTCATCAAAATCTGCTGATACCTATTTGGCATGCTGGAGAGGGACCTTATGCGGCCTCAGAATTCCTGAAGTGACTTAGTCTGGTCCAGGTCAACTCAACACATACTTATTCAATGCCTGATCTGTTCCAGGCACACTGCTGGATACTGAAAGGTGATAAAAGAATGAATAAGGAAAAGTTTCTGTCCTCAATATCTCACCCCCCTGGGGAATCTGTGGGACGTAAATCACAATACAGATTGACCAGTATGAGGATAGTTTACTACAGTATTGCTTTTCACATAGGACACTGTGAGGTTGTGTGGTTCGTTACAAGGGGGTGAATAACTTCAGCCTTGATGTGGTGACCAAAGAACATTATCTCATTCTACAGCTGTCCTTAAATTTTCATATCTAATATAATGAAACAACCCAGAATTGAATGAAATCTCTGCAAATTACTTTATGGATCCACCATTCACTCTTTAACATTCAGTCTGATTGTTGCCTCGCTTATGTGGTCTCCCTGACGCCTCACTTTCATTCTCTCACACTGTGCCCTCTGTATTCTCACAGCTGAGAAGACTCAAAGGAAAGAACTTTGCCTACTGAGAATCAGAACTTTTGGCTACAAAAAAAAAAGTCAACAGATTTTCCCCCAGATATTCTCTGAATAGCCATTTGGATCCAGTCAGCTATAGCACTAATTTGCTTATGTTAGAAATCCACCTTTTGCATCAGGGAAAGGTGGGTGGGATGCAGGAATCAAAGTCTTAAATAGGCTGTCCTGGTACCGGTTTTACCACTCTAGGCAGCTAACACAATTGGCCTGCACTGAAGCCTCATGGCGAAGTAAGAATTTAAGGTGACTTCTAACTTTTGTGGGAGGTGAGAGGGAGCAACCTCAACTAACACTCATACAAATGCCCAAACTTCTGTTCTGGCTGAAAAATAGCCCTTGGCAAACTCATCCATAGGAGCTTGTTGATGGCACCACTGCAGATGCCTGAACAACCAACATATATTGAGGAAGGGTGAATCAAATGTCCTCACTTTGGAGTATCCTTTGTCCTTGGATGTTTCTTCCTTTTTGAGATTCCAGGTGTGGCACCATAACTTGCTTGTGTCTGTTCTTTGGGATCCACTCTCTCTATCATTAAGCATTGACTACAGACTTAGAAGCACTAGATTCTGGGCTCAGTTCTGGGTATACAGAGATAAAGAAGAAATGATCCCTGGCCTCAAACGTGACAAGCACTGTGACAGACAAGAGGGCTGCAGATACAGGTGCAGGTGGGGAAGTGTAGAGGAGCACAACTGAGCCACCTCTGAGAGGAAGTGACATTTGAGTTTCTTCTCTTGAGGAGTCAGATGGAATTAAGGTGTTGGATTGGAGAAATACGGGAGATTGTTCCACGTAGTTTTAGGTGAAGTTGGAGAGTTAATAAATATTGCTGCTGAAGGGCAGGTATTTAATCCTGGAGGAGTGTGTTCACCATATCAGGGGACATGAGTTTCCTGGGGATATAGAAGGCAAGAGTTTGGTTGGGTGGGTAGAGAATCATAACAAAACTATTATGTATGTACTTTGCACCGACAACTAAGCTACTGCTTTATTTGGATGAAGTCATTCAGTTCTTAGAATGATGAGTGAATTGAGGCATGGAGAAGTTAAGTGGTTTGCTGATATTACACAGCTAATAAAGTGTGGTGCTGTGATTTGAGCTGAGCCTGACTCTGAATTCAAGTTCCTCATCATATATTACATGGCCTGAGAGTATTTCTGGGTTCTCTCCTATATGAATAGTTAGGATCACCTAATGTTAGATGATATGAGGTCTTAAAACATCTGAACTTTGTTTTAATGAATGTGAGAACCACATTTTCTCAAGGCAAGATTTTCTGTTTTAGGATCTGTATTTTATAAAGGGAATTTGATGAAATGTAAAGGGTATGGGCTTTATAGTCAAGTGGACCTGTATTCAAATCCCAGCTAGGGCGTTTGCTAGGGGTGTGACTTTGGGGCAGATTGTTTAAACTCTCTGAGCCTTAGTTCCCTCATATGTAGGGTCAGAATGAAAATGCTCAACTTGGGATATAGTGAGGATTAGCAGTAATATATATAAGGCATCTAGCACAGTGTCTGGCCAAGAGCAGCATTGAATAAATTATTATATTATTATTCATTTCCTTGAATATGCCAGCAGGGCTTTGGTATAATCCTCTGTAGTCATGGTTAGGGCTCAGCTGTCCAAACCGAGTTACAGATGTGGCGGAGAACACCTTTCTCTTATTCCCATGATCTTCTGGGTAAGCCTGCTCTACCTGGGTTGTAAACAGAATGTATTGCAGAAGCTACTCTTTTCATTTCTCTGAATGTGCTATTTTCTTTTTTAAAAACTATTATAAATATCCAACCTGGTTTCTTATAAACTCAACACACAACAACCTACTATACCATCTTAGAATTGCAGAGCTGTGATCGGTTGCATTAGCAGTAGTGAGTGCCCTCCCCAGGCTGCAGTTCTGCTTGTGAAATTTAAGTGTGTGAATTGTGACTGGGGATGGTGAGAAGCTTTCTTTTAACAATGGTGTGAGCTGGTGAGACGTCTTGGTATCAGATGAAGCAAGGGTTTCATGGGATCTCATTATTGTACACGTTTGGACTACCACAGACTGGCACTCAAGACAGTTTTAGTTCAGGGACTTCTATTTTGTTTTTGGTGAAGCAGGCAGAAAAGTTCTTGGGGTATGATTCACAGCAAGTGTACAATTATTAGAATACTATGTGGATACCCCTGAGATGTCAGTTCATGTACAAGATGGCCCTAGTTCCAGAGGAAAGGGCACATCCAGTTGCCTGCAAACTATCCTCACACTGTCTGCTGCGACCTTGGGTTATTTCTTAATTTCATCACATCAGTATTGATTGATAACAAAGAGGCCAGTGGCTTCAGCAACTTATACGGTGACTAAAGGATCCCCACCTCTGTACTCAGCTCTTGTGGCAGGAGGACACTGAGAGGCATACTCTAAGTATACAGGTAACTACTATGTGAAGTATTAGGTGGAAAATGTCTTAAGAGATATAATGGCCAAGTGCCATGCAGATTCCAAGGCAGGCAACGTTAAATCCAGATGGGGAATTGGGAAAGTGTCATGGAGAACAACTACTTCCTTGTGGTTAGAAGATGACATGTTGGGTAGCAGTAAAACAGGTAAGAGACAAGTAGGTCTTCAAGAAAACCCACTCTGCTATTGCAAAAACGACTCAGGACTAGCCCAACTCTGAATCACCTTAGTATAAAAGCACAGAAAAGTGAACAGTGGACTTAAGTCTCCTCGAGACAGATAACACAGGCTCTGTTCCAGGAGGCAAAATGGGAAATGAATACTTCATTCAAGAGGTTACCTTTTCACTGAACCCTAAATACACACATTTACACACACCTGAGTGCACAGCATTCTGAAGACCAGTGTACCTCTCTAGAGGGTAAATTTATGTTTTCCTAGATGTTACTAGTGTTAATGAATCCATAAATTCACCATTCCGTGTTTAGCTCATAACACCTTTAATGTCAAGATAAAGCAAACTTGGTTTTATGACATATAGATATGGTCTTGAATGTTTTTTTTTTTTTTTAATCTCCTTTTGTTTTTCTTTTAAGGAAAGACCGACTTTGTCTTTCTCACATTATTTTTTGCAGAAGCATGGGCAGACATACGCATAAAACTAGGAACCACATCCCCGTTGTATCCAAGTTTTATAGTGAGCCTGTACTGGCCTTTACGATTCTCCTCAGGGCTTTGAGTTTTTCTGGCTTGGCTGGAATTTTATAATTGAAAATTTTTCCAACTGACTTTGGCCCTTCAAGCAAATGCTGCATAAGCTTTTCATGTGATATCATGCTGAGTTCGAAGGGAGGCAAAGCAGATGTGCAGTTCCTGTTTCGACCAGGAGCCTCACCCCAGGACGCAGTCTCAGCTGCTGCTGTTCTTGATCTGCTGGGATGGATGTAGACAAACAGTGACTTTGTGACGGCTCCAGCCAGTGCCTTCCCGTGTTGCCCACATTACTCACCATCCATCAGGAACACGGAAGAGCAGGATTTTCCCCAAAGGATGTGCTTGAGTTGTCTTTCAGCACAAACATCGAATGGACCCAGCTCCGTTCTTCCTTGCCTTCTCTTTTCCTCTGTGACGCTTGTGTGCTCACTTCCTCCCCTTCTATACCTCGTTCTCTCTGAAACCCGAGCTGTGACTTGTCACCGACTTACTCTTTTCCTGCTCGCCATTGTACCTTTTCCACATTTCCTCCCCCAACACCACCCCACTCCGGCCCCATCAAATGTCCCTTTTATCTTTTGTATCTGCAACCTTTCCCTCACCACTGACTTATCGCTTCTGTTCACAAACATCTTCTTGTTTCCTCATATATTAATAAAAACAAAGGTAACAAACAAATACTTTCCTAGACATGCTGTGGTCATTTCTGAGTTCTTTGACATCCACACTTCTCATGAGACTAGGCTATACTGCTAAGTTGTTAAATTGTTACTTCTTCTCCCACTACATTCTGCTTTCCTCTCCAATCGCTCTAGAAAAACTGCTCTCCGGAAGGTTGCCAGGGGCTTCCTGTGATCAAAGGCAGTTGCAGTTTTTTGGTTCTCAGGCTGACTGACTTTATATTAACCTGATGCTGTTGGCCACCCTCCTCTCACCCCCTTGTCCTCCAGTCCTTGGGGAACTCCCCTGGCTCCTCCTCTCCCATCTGCCTTTCAAAGGCAAGTGTTTCTCAAGATCTATGCCTGGTCTCCTTTTTGTTTGAAAATTTTCTTCTGGGTGTTCTCTGCTGTTACTTCTATGTTAATGGCTCCCAAATCCGGATTTCTAGCCCTGATTTCTCTCCTGATTACTAAAGACTATTAGGCAAAAAAAAAAAAAAAAAAAAAAAATCTGCAGGTGGTTCTATGTCCATGCTCCTTAAACTCAACAGCGCCTACGTCAGATTTATCCTCCCCATCTAAACTTGTTCTTCCCCTCCAGCCCGCTACTCAGCTAATTACATGCATCTCGGAGCCAGGTGAGCTGGAACGCTTTGACTTGTTTCCCAATTTCACTCTCCTCATCTAATCAATCCAAAATACTGTCAGTTTTACTACCAAATGTTTCTTAAATTATGCCTTTTCTGTTTTTATGACATTACTGTAAGGAGGGTTTGGATTGTTTCATTTGTCTCCTGGATCCGAATCTACTGCTTCTCCAAATCATTGTTTCCACTGATGCCAAAGTTAAGATTTTAAAAACATAATCCATACTATCTCACCTCCTACTGCTTGCTTTCAACACCTCCTCCGGTGATTCAATTTTAGCTACCAAGCATGGCATTCAAGGTCGCCCATTATGTCTTGTATCCTTTCAGGTTTCTCTCTCACAGTAAACCTCCAAGTACCTTATGAGCAGCTGAGAACACACCAGAATAAACAGAAGGCACCCTCAGATCCCCTGACCTGTGTTCATGCTACTGTTCATATCAAAACAGCCCTGTGGTCTCCATGCTCTGTATCCTGCTCAGGTACCACACCTTTCCTGAAACCTGTCTTAACACCCTAGAGAGAATTATCTGCTGTGAGCTCTGCAATATGTTGCAGTAGGCATAGCAGGATAGGAAGGAGTCCTGATTTTTGCATCAGACAACTTAAATTCAAATTCCTTTCTACCACTTCAAGTCTTGCAGCTCACTGTGGCTTCCAACAGGCCTAGAGAGACTTTGCCAACCCCATGCCTAAAATCTCAGGAAATGGCAACTCCATTCTCGCAGTTGCTCAAGTTACAAACCTTGTAGTCATTCTTGACTCTTTTTATTTCCCTTACACCCTATATCTAATCCATCAGCAAATTCTGTTGGCTCTGCTTTCTAAATGATCCAGACTCTGACCACTTCTTCCAACCTCCACTGCTACCACCCACGTCCAAATGACCTTCCCTCTCATTTGGATGCTTGCAGGGTTCTCCTCACTGGCCTTCCTGCTTGCTCCCTTAGCCTGCTTTAGTCTGGTCTGCATACAGCATCTGGAGTGATCCTGTTAAACCTTGTCAGATCTTAATTACTCTTCTGTTTAAAAATTGTCAGTGATTTTTCTGGCTCACTCATAGGTTTACAAAGATAAAGAGGGAACAGCCTTACCTATGGGCCCTGTGACCTGCCTCTTTGCACCCTTATTTTTCTTTTCCTCTTCTCGTGCTATACTACTCTCTCTGTTCCTCACGCTTGATCATCAAACATGCCAGGGGCAATCCAGCCTTGGAGCCTTTGAACTTGTGCTTGCCTCTCCTTGGAATGCTCTTTCCCAAATATCCACACTCCTCAGAAAAATGGTCCTAGCCCAAAAACTTCATGAACATCCATTGGCAATAAAAACAATAGGTCTTTTTATGTAAATATTTATTGCACAAGCATGCAAAGGGGGTGGTAACTCATGCCTATTGACCTCATTGAGCTAAGCATTGTGTTAGAATCATTGTGTGATTTTATTCTCATAGTAAGCCTGCATGCCCATTTTATAGGAGAAGAAAGCAAGGCTACGAGATATTAAGTAATTTGCCTATAGTAGTGAAAGAGAGCTGAAATCTGAAACAAGTTCTAACTTTAAGCCAATGCACTTCTCTTTTTATATCATTTTTATTATTGTTGTGGAGGTGGTGGTGTTATTTGCACCTATTACACACCAGACCCTGTGCCAGGTGTTGAGGTACAGAAATGAATGGAAAATGTTTGTGATCCAGGAGCTCAGTCTGCGGGAGAGCCATGCTCATGCAGCTCTGAGCTGTAGGCCAGTTGCTGTAACGAGAGGCAAGTGTGTCAGTGGCAGAACATACATAGCCGACCAGTGGTCCTACCCAGGGAAGTGGTGTTAGGAAGATGCGCAGTCCATCACCAGAGAGACTTTGGTGGGAGACAAGGGAGGGCATCCCACACAAAAGGAGCAAAGCGGCTCAAGTCACAGTGCAGAATGCCCACCCAGTCTGCTGCTCACGTAAACCCTCTGCTTAAGAAAATAGGTATTCTATGGTGGCTCACGCCTGTACTCCTAGCACTCTGGGAGGCCAAGGTGGGTGGATTGCTCAAGGTCAGGAGTTCGAGACCAGCCTGAGCAAGAGCGAGACCCCGTCTCTACTAAAAAATAGAAACAAATTATCTGGCCAGCTAAAAATATATATAGAGGAAATTAGCCGGGCATGGTGGCGCATGCCTGTAGTCCCAGCTGCTCGGGAGGCTGAGGCAGAAGGATCGCTTGAGCCTAGGAGTTTGAGGTTGCTGTGAGCTAGACTGACGCCACAGCACTCACTCTAGCCCGGGCAACAGAGTGAGACTGTGTCTCAAAAAAAAGAAAAAAAAAGAAAAAGAAAATACGTATTCTAAATCCATGCCTCCAAGGTCAGCATCCTCACTAGTTACTAGACAACTATCAATTGTTGCCTCAACAAGAGCCCAATGTTGCCACATCTTCCACTTTTTCCCCCTGAAATTTGCATGTTTATGTGAAATCCTCTACTGGCTCTCAACGTCCTCTCTTTTGGAGCCCTGTGCCCGGCCAGGCCCCCAGAGAGTCCCACTCCACAGTGTGGTAGGGAGGGTTGGAATGGAGGTCCTGTTCCACTAAAAGGGAGTGGAGTGTGAGGAATATATTTCAGACATCTCAGATACTTCCAAGAGAAACGTGCAATGAGCCAGAGGTTGTGTGCACCGTGATTAGCAAAGGGGCCGTGGGAAGAGGACTCAGGTTTGGTTCAGGAGGTGCATGGAAGACCGTGATTCTGATGTATCCTCACATGGCCTCTTCTAAAACCAGAAATACCCTTTATTCAATTAAAAAGGCTCTTTTGGCCACCAGTTTCTTCCCATCTTTCAGTGGTGTGCTGATCTTTCTAAAGCATGAATCTATGTCTCCTCCGACTTAAATTCCTTTAATGGCTCCTTTTGTCCTTTGGGTCACCTTGGCCCCCAAAGTGCCTTATGATCTCACCTATTCCTCATCTCTAGCCTCTCCTTTCGCCCTTCCCCACCATGCAACGTCCACCTAGACATATTTCGCCTTAGTAAAAAGCAAAGCCTTTTTTAAACTAAAGGAATTAAATAGAGGATGGTGGAGGTAGTGGTATGAACTAAGAATGGGTTAAAATTCTAAGTTCTATGACTAATTGAATTAAATAAATGATTGTCCTAAATATGGATCATAATTATATATCCATATGTGAATATGGAGAGGAATTTATGAATAATTACAACACATGTGCCATAGATAAAATTCAACTTTTTAAATGACAAATTCTTTTCTTTTATAAAAGGCTACTCAAGATTTCATGTCCATGATGGCATATAACTAAAAGCTTGGGCTCTGGAGTCACGCTGCTGGAATTTAAATCCTAGATCTGCCACTTGTTAGCTGTGTGGCCTTTGCCAAGTTTCTCTCAGTTTGCTCATTTTTTTTTTTCCAAAATAGGGATAATTGTAACAGCTATCATTTGTACCAGCACTCTTTTACATATTTTACATATATTATACCAATTAATTGTCATTATTCTTATTTTATCCATAAGAAATAATAAAAAATAAAGAGAGGTTAAATACCTTGCCTAAAGTCATGCAACTAGTTGGGGGCATAACCAATACCAGCCCAATCTGACTCCAGTATCCATGTTCCTCACTGCTGAACCACTAAGCTAAACTCTCATAACAGAACATACACCCTAGGGTATCTACCTGGTAAATTTATTACAATGATTAAGTAGACAATCATATAAATAAAATCACCTCATTAAATTAGATGATCTATTTAAAGCCACAGTGCTTGGCACATCAGTATTGGCAGATGAATTATTGTTATTATTTTCATCATTATCATTATTTGGCATTTTCACTTGGCTGCCAAGATCTATTTAAAATAAGGGAATTCTCAATTGTCTTTCACATTAACTATCATTATGCGATCTATTCAAAAGTATGCAGTTATTTCTATTTTGAAAAATTCTTCCTGGCATTTCCAACCACGAGGTTTTGCAGTAACAAGTACTTAGATATGTTGTAGTTTCTAAGCTGTGTCAGCAAAAAAGCCATTCTGGTCAAATTTTTTGATTTAACGTTTAGCATGATTTATTTTTTCCATCTTTCAGATTTCTAAAATGTATTAGAAATGAATAGATCTTAAGAACCTATAAATTCGGTTTTAAAAATTAATGTGAAGTAGTGTTGGCAATAAGAATGTGCATAAATATGATGATATATAAAAGAGTTGTGCTCACAATAAAGATTGACACGTTTAAATTTTTATATCAGCGCTAAATGCTTCTTCAACAATAGCAGTATGTCATTTAATACAGTAGCAACATGAAACGCTGTAGGGGGTAAGTGCTAGGATACCTTATGTTGCCTCCTCTGCATGTCTTTTTCATGTTACCTCCATGCTGAGTAGCAGCCTCCCGTTCAACCTGTCTTAAGGGCCTCAGTTGCTTAAATCAACAGCTCAGTTGTCAGAAGCTTGATTTTGTCTTATAACGTGCCCTCCTAAGACCTTTGCTTGTGATATTTTTGGTTAACTGAGCTTCTCTGTAATACAAAAAAACATCTTTCATGTTTGGCTATTTTCCTATTTCCAAATCCAGAGCTCCTTTCTGAAATTTGAGTTTCTTCCCTAGGAAAGCTTTTATTTTTCTTCTTTACAACTGGCCCTCTCTTTTCTAACATCACCACACCTGTGTCATATTATCCTGTAAATGCATATTGAGTGCAAATGTATTTTTCTCTTTGAGGGATATAAAGTAACATGTACTCAGAAATATGAATCCATTTCTGCAGAGTCTATGCAATCAATCATTTCATAAATGAATGAAACTTTGGTACTGTTCTGGTACTTTCAAACAGCCTCTTCATAATAATTCTAGATATTGATAGATTAGTATGCCACCAACCTGTGTGTATATGGCTCCCTGATGTAACAAGGACGTGTTTTATAACAGTTTTTCCCCAAAAGATTTTAAATGCAATTAGAGAAGAAAATAGGTATGTGTGGGTAAATAAATTAGAATAGATGGACACTATGAACAAAAGTCAGAAATAAATTCTACAAGTAGTGAATATAATTCCTAAAAGCTGTTGGTTCAAGGGACTTATGGTTTTGCCTTCCAAAGATGAACCAGCTGTTTCTCACCTCTTTGAATGACTGGGAGCATATGGTGAAACACAATAATTTTGGTATATAGCACCTTTCACTCAGGCATCTCCTAAGACCTAATAGATGTTTAGCTCCTGCTAGACACCAAGTCAATGACACTTTTCAAAAAACAAGCCATGCTCAACGATCTAAATCTGAAGCAAGATTTTGGTGATGATAGGTCTGCCAAGTAATTTTGGCACTCCTTCTTTTCATTAGCTATTCTCTGGGGAGAAAAGGAACTAAGTGCTGCATAAACCACATCTTGATGATTGTACAGCATCCCCCAATGTTATGGCCATGTGTACAGTATACTCATTTTACTGCTAAAAAACCTGAAGCCTTTGTCTACATCTGGGTTAAAAAAAAGGATGGAATCTTAACCCCACATTCCAAATTCAACCCAGTTTCTCATTTAGACACAATTGTAGTTTTTCTTGTCTTGTTCTTAACTGACTTAACACTGCTGCTACCTATTATTGAAACCCTCTTACTCCTACTCCTGTTTCTAAACTATTGTTCTACCACATGCTCATCATCATCCTGGGAAATCCACACTGTGCAATTATTCTACACTTTTTTCCATCCTGTTCATCTACCAAAGACCAAGGAGTGCTCATTTCTCAAGGACTTCAGCACATTCAGTCATTTAACAAATATTTATTGCAGGTATACTATGATGGGGCTAGAGAAAAGATGGAAGTTATACTCCCTGCTATAGTGGAGTTGGCATTCTAGGTAGTTCCCTCATTTATATCTGTGTTTCTCTGGGATTCAACTGGGCATGATTTTCACATGATCACTTCAGCATGAACATGCAATTGTTCCATGATCATAAAAATCATGTTTAATTTATAAATGTTGACAGTAACAAGTTTTAACTGTTTACAAGGATGACATGGAGTTTTGAGCCCGTAACAGGGACATATATTTGAGAATCTGCTTTTAACTCTGAAAACTGTATTTTATCATAGATAATGTGTTGCTCTGTCAATCTTTGGACATTTGAAGGATTGCATCTCAAAATGAGATTGCTAATCATATTTTAGTAACATACACAAATAATTACATATGTTTATACTTTATTGACTACTAAGATCTACTAGAGTGGCATGTGCATGTTGCTGGAGCTTGTAAGTATCTACCTGCAAACACTAAGGGCTGTGAAGGAAAGTTTCAGAGCTTTAGAAGAACATGTGCAGGGCACCTGACCTAGCCTGGGCACTCAGGCCCTGCAGGAGTGAGACTGTAATGAGAATAGGTGGAAACTGGTTAGCAGGTCAGAGGCAAGCTAGAGTGACTCAGGCAGAGGGACCAGCATGAAAAGGAACCTTCGAGGTTCTGCAAAGACTCCAGTAAGACCTGAATGTAAGGAGCAAGGGGAATGGTTGAGGCGGATCTGGAGAGCTGGGCAGGGCTCATCTAGGCCTCTAGAGACACATTAAAGATTTTGGTCTTTATCTTATTGGGTCACTGTTTTCCAGTCTCTATCATTTCCTACCTTTCTTATCAAAGACCCCAACATCCCTTTTGTTGATTGTTCTCAAGCACTGGCTTGCGGTTCCTTACCCTGGCCCACTACTCCTTCGCAGCTGCTGAGGATATAGCAGCATGGCACAGAAAGCGTTAAGCTCAGGGCCAGAGCTCTGTAGAGAGTTCCAAGGAAGGGACAATAGGAAAGTCTTCACAGCACTGGCCATCAGCATTTCTATGGGTAGACACGGGCATTGATTGTAAGCCATGCTCGGACATTGATGTCATCCTCTGCAAAGTTGGCCATCAGAGGTTTAAACATAGGGCAGGATGTGGTAAGTTCCATGTCTTAGGAAGACACCTTTGAGAGATGATTTGGGGAACAGAATACAGACTGGAGGGACTAGAGGCTGAGAGCTCGATTAGGAATAGGTCAGGTTGGACACAGTGAAGACCTGAACTCAGGGACTGTGTTGGCAAAATGAGTGCCATTTGGAAGACATTTCCACGGAGAAGGATCTATAAGATTTGGAGACCAAGGAAAGCCAAGAGTGACTTATAAGAGTTCTATCTTGGCTGGGTATATGAATAATAAAGTCAATATCAGAGGTGGTGATGACAGAAGGAATAGTAAATTTAGGAGTGAGGAAGAAGAAAGAATAATGAGTGTACTATGGGATAGGTGGAGTTCAATGTCTGTAATTAACAGAAAATCCAGGCTATCTTGAATTTCCCAACCCGCGTATCTCCCCATATTTCTTTTTTTAATATCTCAACTTTGACTCATTTTATTCAATTTGAGGACTTAAACTAGCCAAAGGCTTCCAGATTTACATTTCTAGTTTCAACCTCTCTCTTGAGCTCCAGATGTGTTTCCAGATTCCTACTGCACATCAACCCCAGAGTCCTCTAGAAGACCCCAGTTCAACATATTTAATTGGCAATCCTCAATTCCTCCCAAATCCATTTCCTCTTTGAAGATCCTATCTCAGTTAATGTAGCCTCCTTTGCCTACCCCCAGGGTTCAAAACCAAGGCGTTATATTCTGTGCCTCCTCTATCACCCTCACATCCAAACCATTGCCAAGTTCAGATGATATATATTTCCATGACTTGTTTTACTTCAGTTCCCTTTTTCACCCTGTTGTTTTAGCCTGTTGTTTAGCCTGTGTTGTTTAGCCTGCTGTTGTTTTAGCCTGTGCCGTCCTTATGTCTCAACTGTCCGCCCTACTACCAGTCTCTCCTGCTTTCATTTCATCCTACACCCCGATGCCCACCCCATCTTCTAAAACTCAGCTCTAAACATACCTCTTCTAAGCAAACAGCAACAACTAAACCACACACACGTGCACACACATACTCCTCTGAAATTCTACTTTGCTAACTAATAGTTCCAATTTATTTTCATGGAATAGGTTTTTTCATTATTCAACTCTAGCCTACTTTCCCCACCTCTTCTTTTATCATGCTACCTGCTGCATCCAGTGCTCCGTTCAAAATAAACAACTTGTACTAAAATTGTTAATAAGGAGTCCTGTTCACCTCTGTAACCTCTGTGGTGCCTGGAACGCTGCTCAGAGCACGGAAGCACTCAATCAGTGTACTTATGTTTTGAACAGAGGTAAAGACTGCTGTGTCACAGTGGATGGATGGCTTCAGTTTTCTTAGGAGATGTAGCAGTCTCCTAAGGAAACACCAGCAGCTGAAGGAAAAGATTACCCTGGAATTTATTGTTCAATACGTTTTTCCAGTCACTTAATTTTCTTTTCTTTTTCTTTTTTTTATTAAAGAATATTACAGGGGTACAAATGTTTTGGTTATATGGATTGCTTGAGTCAAAGTTATAAGTGTGCCTATAACCCAGGTAGTGTACACTGTACCCATTAGGTATGATTTCACCCATCCCCTCCTCCCCCCTCCCACCTGTGTGATTTCCATTGAGTTATACTTCCGTCTGTGCACATGAGTGCTGATCAGTTACTTCCTATATAATGGTCAGTACAAATGGTGTTTGTTTTTCCATTCTTGTGATACTTCACTTAGGAGGATGGTCTCCATATAATCAAAACATTTGTAGCCCTGTAATATTCTGAAATGAAAAAAAAAAGCCATTCTCATTGAGGTTAGGTGATATCTCATTGGGGTTTTGCTTTGCATTTCTCTGATGATTAGTGGTGTTGAGCATTTTTTCGTGTGTTTGTTGGCCATTAGTTTATCTTCTTTTGAAAAGCTTCTATTCATGTCTTTTGCCCACTTTTTAATGGAGTTGTTTGATTTTTTTTTTCCTTGCTAATTTGCTTGAGTTCTTTGTAGATTCTGGTTATTAGCCCTTTATTGGATGTATAGCATGCAAATATTTTCCCCCATTCTGTAGATTGTCTGTTTGCTTTGTTGATTCTTTCCTTGGCTGTACAGAAGCTTTTTAATTTAATCAAGCCCCATTTGTTTATTTTTGTTGTTGCTGTGATTGCCCTTGGGGTCTTCATAAATTCTTTGCCTAGGTTGATATCTAGATGAGTTTTCCAACATTTTCTTCTAGAATTCTTATGGTTTCATGTCTTAGTTTTAATTCTGTTATCCATCTTGGATTAATTTTTTGAGTGGTGAAAGATATGGATCCTGTTTCAATCTTCTACATGTGGTTATCCAATTTTCCCAGTACCACTTATTGGATAGGGATTCTTTTCCCAGTGTATATTGCTGTCTACTTTTTCAAAGATCAGAAGATAATATGTGGATGGTTTTATATTTGCATTCTCTGTTCTGTTCCATTGTTTTATGTCTCTATTTTTGTGCCAGTACCATGCTGTTTTGGTTACTATAGCCTTGTAGTATAGATTGAAGTCTGGTAAAGTGATGCCTCCAGATTTGTTCCTTTTGCTTAAGGTTGCTTTGCCTATTTGGGTTCTTTTCTGATTCCAAATGAAGCATATAATTGTTTTTTCTAGATCTTCAAAAAATTATGTTGGTATTTTCATTGGGATTGCATTGAATCTGTAAATCACTTTGGGTAGTATGGACATTTTAATAATGTTGATTCTGCTGATCCATGAGCATGATATGTTTTTTCCATTTGTTTATATCCTCTGCAATTTCCTTCCCCGGTGATTCATGGTTCTCTTTGTAGAGATCTTTCACCTCCTTGGATAATATATTACTGGGTATTGTATTTTCTTTGTAGCTATTGTGAAAGCTTTGATTTGATTCTTAGCTTGACTCTTGTTGGTGTATAGGAATGCTACTGATTTGTGTACATTGATTTTGTAGCCTGAGACTTTGCTGAATTTATTTATAAATTCCAGGAGTCTCTTGGTAGAATCTTTGGGCTTTTCTAGACATAAGATCATATCATCAGCAAAGAGCTATAATATGATCTCCCCTTTCCCCATTTGGATACCCTTACTTTCGTTCTCTTGCCTGATTGCTCTGGCTAGGACTTCTGGCCCTGTGTTGAATAGAAGTGGTCAGAGTGGGCATCCTTGTCTTGTTCCAGTTCTGAGTGGAAATGCTTTCAACTTTTCCCCATTCAGTAAAATGTTTGTCATATATAGATTTTATAATTTTGTGGTATATTCCATCTATGCCTATTTTGATTTTCTTTTTCTTTGTACTATAATATACGAAAATCTACCTCTCTTCTTTTATGAGGAAGTTAAAATTATTAATTAGATTGTGCCCAATATGTGTTTTGATCACTTCAGAAATGCACTTTGTATAATTAAACTTTTAAATGTCCTCAGGTATACAAAGTAAACATACAGATAAGTGAAATACTAACTCCCCAAACATCAGTTTAGAACATTTAGTTTTAAATTTTCTTCCATACTAAAAATTTTAAGAATTTACAATAAATAATGGAATAGCATGCTTCATATATAAACCTATTTCTTTTTCTATTAGTGTCAAGAAAATATACAACTATAAAAGAAAACTAGGAACAATGGCAGAAACAAAGGCTGTCAGTATTCTAAAAATTGGATATTCAGATATTGAGTTGATTCTAAATACTAGCTCATGTAAAAAATTTTTAATTCATTTTCCTAATTTCCATTGAGCAATATTTATTTAGAGTACAGGAATATTAGAAATCTTCATTTCATGGCTGCATAAAGAATGACCCAGACAGTAGAGTGACTTGTCCAATATTCCATAGTTATGTGGTGGCATTGCTGAAGTATCACAGACAGGTTCCTGAGGAGTAGCCATTCTAACTTATAGCTGGGGTGACCATCTGTGGGACAGTTCCCTGGTCTGGGCCTAGTTTGGGTCCAACAGTGTGGAAGAAGCTCATCAAAGACCATGATGTACATAATAATGCTGCCCATTTTAGATAAACCTGAATGTCCACATTTTTGCTTCTTCTCTGGGCCAATAGGATGGTTGGTGATAGAGGCCAAGACCATTATAACTGCCATCAGAATTTGTCCTCTCTCTCCCTGAAGCTTCAGAGAGCCACCTTTTATACATTATATATCACAGATTGTATTTAAATTCTGAAGCTTGGCTAAATAAATAAATAGAAGTCTAGAGATCTTTTTCCTTTTTCTGTCTCCTGAGGGTGGTCAGTTTTTCTCCTTGATCTTATGAACAGTAATATTTTTGATTTTTTTCTTTTTTTAGGATCGGTCTAAAAAGTATGATAAAATGCTCATATGGCCAAAGCCTTAGATCAGCATAATAAAGAGACTCTTTTTTATAAACAAGTTCTTAATAAAAATGTATACTTGCTTAGGAAAATAAATTAATGATACATGCTGGCTATTTAATATTGTAACTAGGTTTATATATAGATACATCATAGATATGACACTAGCACTTATTGGTAATGAATACATCATTAATGATCATTGATACCATGAGGATCTTGCTTCGTTCTTATTAATGCTTTATTGTGGAAAGGTGGAAAGTTCATTAGACTATGCATATGTGTATATACATATATATTTTAAGGCTCAGTTCAATGTTTCTACATTTTCTTTCTTAGCTGTTTTCTCAACATACAATACGTTCTTTTATAGATTTAGACAGAATAAAGGATGGCATTGGAGGAAGAAATTGCACTGGAAGAAAGGAGACTTGGGGTCATGTGAGGGAAAGGGAGCATGGGACAGTGAGAGGGGAGGTCAGTGGATATGTGTAGGAGAGACCTGAGGGTGACCCAAGGGGCGTTTGAGGTCATTACCTCACCAGTCGCCTCTCATCGCTTCTTCAGTATCATTACACAAAATTCAAAATTAAGCAGCAACAAAGGTCAAACAGGAATCAAGCAGGATGCTGTTTTCTTTCCATTACCATAAGATCTTCTTTCCTTCACTCAGCCCTTTACTGCTCTTCCCCTTTTCAGCTCTGTTTCATCTTTCCACTGCTTGAAGCTATTGTTTGTGTTACCTGTGGGGTGGAAACAGTAACTGATTTATGAACCAGAGCCCTGGTCCTATACAAATGAACACAGAAGTGGTTATATCCATGGTTCCAGGGGCAACTCATCTGGCATTCAAACGCCCATCAAATAGTCTTCCAAAAAGAAAAAAGAAAAAAAGAAAAAACAACACTCTGTACCAATATGTTCTCTAACTCCAGGAGTATTTTACTAAACAGATAAAAATCCTTCAAAATTAGACTTACAAAAAACAAACTCATTTCATTCTGATTATGTGAGGAAAAAAAACACTGCTTTCTACAGAACTTTTTCTCCAACAGATCATCTGTGTACAAAATTCAGAAATCCATATTAAATTGTTTAGGACCATGATAATTAGAGGGTAGAGGGGGACGGGGGCATGTGTATTCTATTTTGCTATGCTGTTTAGTTTTAATGCCAAATTGTTTTATGAAAATCATACTGTCCTGAATGATTCGTGCAGTATCTATTTGGTTGTAAGTCACATTGGTTTACATTAATATTATTTTCATTTTTGAATAAATCAGAGCTTTTGTCAGTGGTTTAACAGTCTGTCTTAAGGAAGCATCATTTCAAATATACCTTAAAGGCTCATAGGAATATTATTTTTCATGTGTGAGATATTTATTTGTGTTGGTTTGCATGGATATAGCAATGATTTGAATGGGGAAATGAGGAGATTTGTTAAAGCATCCATCTCTGGTGAGCATGATAATGAATGTTTTCTTAGTTATATTTTCCTTAGTAAACATAGATTCCTATGAAGAAACTTAGTGGATGGTATTGGCCATTATTCTAAATTTTGAGTGTGATTGTTTCCTGCCATTTTCCCCAACATGCGTTCTGATTGTTAAATTTTCTTCTTCCAAAAGTGTTTTTAATGATAGAATCTTCTTGAATCTACAAAGGCAAATATATCTTTTCCTTAAAACATAAGAGCAAAGCAGACCAAATAAAGGATCTGAAAGAATAGAAAATGAACCCTTAAAATTAATCTAGGAACAGGAGATAGATCAAATGTTTCCAATTTATCTTGGAATTTGACATGTGGCCTATTTACAATAAAAGATAATTGGGGTCAAACCCAATGGCCTTGTGGATTCTTTTGACCACCCACCTTGCTTTGGTGTAGACTTCACCAGTGTCAAAGAGCAGGTGCTGTGGATGGGCAACTACCAGCAAAGTCATGGTTTTTAATCATTTTCTGTAAGGCATATCCATACTTTTTAAATTTGCTATATTTTTTAGCCCAAGCACTGTGAGAGTTTTATATGACTATGATTAAATAATTACCTCCCAATTGCTTTAACATACAATTAATATTTAGATTTAGATACACTTCACTAGACAGAATCCTTTGACAGCATACTTGTGTAAGTATTAGGGTTTTGAGAGATATCAAAGTGGACTAAAATGAAGAATTATGATGTCAATCGTTTTTTATTTCCTTTATTTTGAAGATGCTACTAGATGGATAAATATTTATTTTTGCCAACCTATTTTAGTGAAAAATTGCCTGAAGTACCAAGCCCTGCATGCCCCTCCTTCATAATACAAAATACAAACTCCAGCAAAATCTAACTCCACCTTTTTCTTACCACTAAATATGATAGTGAGAATGCTACTTATAATGGGAAATTCTACTTTCCCTGAAGCGTCTACAAATCATAGAGGTAGACATATTCTTTTAGATGTAGCTGTAAAGATGTAAAAGTTGGGATAGATATGTGTGTGTCTCAGGGGACAGGGTGGTTCTTACTAGAACTCGTTCTTACTAAACTACCAGCTACTAAGGCAAGAAGGACTCTGAAGGTTATTTGGGGCTGATAAATATTAGCTTCATCAGAAGATCTGCCTTTCAAAGCAGCACCACTGAGCTAACCTTTAGTTATGGTAATGCTACCCTGTCTCTATTTGTACAAGTGTTTTGTGCTTGAGCCAGTCTCAATTTGTATACTTCTGAGCGCCACATTGAGCTCTGAGAATCCTTGGCCTTGCCATTTTCTAGATAGAGGTGTGAAGATTTCAAGTGAGTGAGTTTTGAATAAAGGATCTGAAGTAATAGATCTGATATAAACACAAACTATCTCTGATGATTTTGTCAGCCAGTTGCTTTTCCTTTAAATTTCAGTTTATTGATTCCATGCTTAATAGTGAATTTAGATGCAGTATAATTTTTTTGTTTTTTTTGAGACAGGGTCTCGCCTCTGTTGCCCAGGCTACAGTGCAGTGGCATCATTAGCTCACTGCAACCTCAAACTCCTGGGCTCAAGCAATCCTCCTGCCTCAACCCCCTAGTAGCTGGGACTATAGGTACGCCACCACCACAACCGGCTAATTTTTCTATTTTTAGTAGAGACGGGGTCTTGCTCTTGCTCAGGCTGGTCTCAAACTCCTGAACTCAAGTGATCCTCCCTCCTCGGCCTCCCAGAGTGCTAGGATTGCAGGCGTCAGCCACCGTGCCCAGCCTAGATGCAGTATAATTTTTATTGAATGTGTATGAAAATTAAACTCAATGGTAAAATTGAACTGAAATCATCATCTTCTCCCTGTTTACATTTTTTATTCAATTAACAAGTAGGAAATGAATGTCTACTAATAGGATGGAAAAACAGGTGAGGTGTGCTGCCATTTCCTTCTCTTGAGGACATGGGAGACCTATCACTAATCAACCATTGGCAATCTCTTTTGGTGGCGTCTAGTCATCAATTCATAATCTTTCTCAGTGTACTTCCCCAGGCAGACACTATACTTATGTGGAGATGAGAAATAAGACTTATTTGTCATTTCAAATCTGTTATTTACCAAGAATTGTTCTAGGCAATGTAGGGAAACAGGAGTATAAGACATAATTCCTTAAAGAGCTTATAATCTATTTAAATAAAGACAAAAACAGATGAAACAATTAGAGAGCAGTATAAGGCTTCAAAATTAAATTAAAAATGAATTGTAATTAGAAGAGGCAAGTATTTTAATCATCTGGCATATATTTAATCAAGTAGTGGCAATAATGTTTTATTTATTCTGGTACACTAATTCCAAATTTCGTCTGTTCATTTCTTTAATTTATCATCAATGCGTGGCATTTGTGTAGCCCTTGGAGAACACCTCTGTGTCCTTGAACACAATTTCTTATATGTTTTCAAGCTGATTTTGTTTTCTAGGTTTCTCTGCATTAGTTTCATTTTAAGGTTAACTTGGCTAAGGATCAGAAGGCAGACAGCCTCAAAAGTTACAATGTGGGCCGGGCGCAGTGGCTCACGTCTGTAATCCTAACACTCTGGGAGGCTGAGGTGGGCGGATCGTTTGAGCTCAGGAGTTCGATACCAGCCTGAGCAAGAGCGAGACCCCCATCTCTACTGAAAATAGAAAGAAATTATATGGACAGCTAAAAATATATATAGAAAAAAAATTAGCCGGGCCTGGTGGCGCATGCCTGTAGTCCTCGCTACAAGGGAGGCTGAGGCAGTAGGATTGCTTGAGTCCAGGAGTTTGAGGTTGCTGTGAGCTAGGCTGATGCCACGGCACTCTAGCCCAGGCAATAGAGTGAGACTCTGTCTCAAAAAAAAAAAAAAAAAAAAGTTACAATGTGTTGATAAATTTCAAGAACTCCAATTGTTTATATTCAGAGATGTCTGTGAAGAGCTAATGAAAAGCTGAAGTTGTAATGAAATCTTAAATCAGATTAATTTGGAATTTGTGCTAATTCGGTCAGAGCCTGGGCACATGGTTGCCAGTATGTTAAGCATTTGACCAAGGACTTAAAAAAAGTTAATGCTGCAAATAAAGTCATAAGATAAATTCCTTAATTATGTAAGAGAACACACTGTTTTTAACATCAGTTTTAGAAACATCTACTTTTTAACAGTGTAATTGCATGTAATCAGAGACTTGCCTTTTGAATATTCTCTTGGCATAGTAATTATAAATCCTTCTACTCACTGGTAAACCATGACCTTTTCTAGGCATTGTTTCTTGGCCTCAATAGAATTCCATTATGTACTTAGAAATAACATCACATTTCATTTAAAAATGTATAATTCAGATATTATACAAATTCATTGACTTTTCCTTATATAGTGTAAGATACTATTTTGCTATTTTGGTGTTGGGTTGGTTTTTTTTTTTTTTTTTTTTTGAGACAGAGTCTCGCTTTGTTGCCTGGGCTAGAGTGAGTGCCATGGCGTCAGCCTAGCTCACAGCAACCTCAAATGCCTGGGCTTAAGCGATCCTACTGCCTCAGCCTCCCAGGTAGCTGGGACTACAGGCATGCGCCACCATGCCCGGCTAATTTTTTCAATATATATTTTAGTTGGCCAGATAATTTGTTTCTATTTTTTTAGTAGAGACAGGGTCTCACTCTTGCTCAGGCTGGTCTCGAACTCCTGACCTTGAGTGATCCACCCGCCTCGGCCTCCCAGAGTGCTAGGATTACAGGCGTGAGCCACCGCGCCCAGCCTGGGTTGGTTTTTAAAAAATCATTTCCCTATCATGCTTTAAGTGCCAAGAAGAGACATTGAATCTTATAGCTTCTTTGGAACCTACCCCAGTGTTTCAACTGACTTCATGTAACTGATTTCACCTGGCAGCCAGGTGTCTTACTGTTAGATATCTGGATGGCATTTATGGCCCTAACTTTACTTCCTTCATATACATTCAGGAGTGAGGTAGTAGAAAAACATGATCTTTGAAGTCAAGGAGGCCTGAGCCTAATCTCAGATTGGCCACTTACCAACTAGCTATATAAATGTAGGAACTGCATTTATTTCCTCATCTATGAAATGGGGATGATTTTCTGCATCCCAGGGAGTTACTAAGCCAAGATTTAATGTAATAACTTTTCAAAAAAAATTGATATAGGGGAGAGAGTATCACTGGATTCTCTCTCTCAGTGATTTAAACTTAGAACACAGAGAATGGCTAAAGTGTCTCAGTGTAGCCTTTTGAATCATTGGGTCCATTCATGAGAAGCACCATCTTTACCGACTCAGATGGCTTCTCAGATTCCTTATAGTCTAATCGTTAAAGAAATGACAATATATTTAAGCTGCAGGTCCAGAATGTATGTTGCAACCCTCAAGATAGCATCCCAGTATTGCCAGGTATCATCACTTATAACTAAATTAGAAGGCCATTGCCATCTTTCTGAAAAGTCATCTTCTTCTGGATGACAGCATAGATGACAAAACTGTGGGAATCACAGGGATTGGCTCATTGCCACACTGCACATCAAGGCAGTAGTAGGCAAATAATGACAGAGGAAGTGAAACAAATCCAAAATAATTGATAATGATGATTAGGATAAATCTGCTCAAAATAAGGGAGAGGCCCAAGGAAATCAACTCAAAACATCATCTCTATGATTGTTTCCTTATTTGCAAAATAAGGGTAATACCTACTTCACAGCATTCTTGTTTGCAAATGAATGGGGTGTTTAGCATAAAATTGAGATTCAATAAATATTAATTTCTTTTCCCTTATTTTCCCTATCGCTTTATCATCCAACTTTGTCCAGGGAGGAGGGTATATAGCACTTATGGGAAATAGCATTGTGAAATGTTAGCACTTTGCCACTTACAAGTATTTGAACATTGAAATAGTTTTCCTTTCTTGTCTCATATGCAAACCCAGGGGTATGAAACAGATGACCAACTATAAAATTATATTCTAATATGCATGTCTATATGGTTAGCAGTTAGGAGTCTAGAATCTAGTATAGTGGCAAGTTAGAGTCAGGCAGATCAGTATTTAAATCTCAAGTATGAATGACTCGAAATTCTGATTCCAAACTCTGGCTCTTTCACTTGATAGCTGGGTGAGCCTCTCAAGTTTCTCTGTCTCTTGAGGGTCCTTGTGTATAAATATCAGGGTAATGTCCTATCTTATAAGGCTGACATTAGGGGTAAATGAAAAAGTGTATATAAACTATCTAGCGCATCACTGTCCAGTGTAGAACTCTTTTTGATGGTGTAAATGTTCTATCTGTACAGTCTGCTATGCTAGACACTAGCCACGAATGGCTATTATGCACTTGAAATGTTGCTATTGCAACTGAGAAGTGTAATTTTTCATTTTATTTAGTTTTAATTTAAAGTACTAGTTTTTCAACAATATGTGTATCAGTCTCCCTTTTGTGGTTCCTTTGTATCTTATTTTTACTTATAAAGTTCCAAAAGTCTTAAAATTGAATATAAAGAAAAAGTAAAATAGAACCCATAGATTTTTTTCCATCTGATCCACTTTCCACCCATACACCAGGAGCCTGGAGGAGTGTTTGTGGCTGAAGCTGTTTAGGGAGGTAGTGTCTAGGGGAGAAAATGAACTTGATGTTGGGCAAGTGATGCAAGCACATCAATCTAAGTGGTGAGTGAGAGTCAGGGTCCAGTAATGAGTCCAGAGGTGCAAGTCAGGGACATCAGGGATGAAAATGGAGGAATTCTCCACCCACGGAGTTTTTTACAGGTATGCAGCAAGGTAGGGTCAGCTATTCTCAGGTGTGGCATTCACTGACTGGGGGACCCAGTACCAGACACCAGCAAGAGCTGAGGACTGAACCATACTTTGAATAGCAAGAGTCTAGAAAATTGAAATTTTCCAAAGTTACCCAGGGGTTGCTGGCATATTGAAAGTTAGTATTTCCTGTAAACTAACCAGTTATTACGACAGACATAGAAAACCAAAGGGGCATTTGGTTTTTACCGATGATAAACACATTGACAAAGGAGGATCATTCCTAGGAGCAATATAAAAGCAATGACATCAGCATATAACAAAATGAAGTTCTTTCTGGGATAATTAATTACAGAAATTGTAGACATATAATGGCTCAAAATTTGTTGATCCAAAAATCTAATTTTCAGAATCCCATCAGCGGTATCAATTTACATTGCCAATGAACAATTTAATAGCAAGGAATGAGAGTCGGATATAAAATTATCAAGACTTCATTGCCTTTACAAAAAGCATTAGAAAGCATTTACTGGCATGTTATGAAGTATCATAAATAATTAAAATACATCTACTTATTAAAATATCAGAATAGTGATGTTATAGTTTCATTGTTATTTCCTCATGCTCATTTGTAAAATTCAATAACTTCCAGAAGTTAATTGTCATTAGTGCAAAATGGAAAAATATATGTGATTAATGGGTTGAAGAAAGAGAAAATGGAGCATTGACTATACATTTTCCTAAAAGACAGGAGCACCAATTAATGTCTTCATTAGGGGAAAACAACTCAGAAATGAATCAAGTTTTTCCTAATACTCCATTTGGAGAAAATTATTTAAGTTCTCCTTATGAATACATTACAGTTGTATTCAACTTTGAAATGTTGGTTGGATATAAGTCTCTATGATGAAAAAAACATCAATATGAAACTGAACCATCAGAATTCAAATACCTTTTCACCTGCTTTTGTATTAGTTCAAGCAACACAGAACATACTATTCCACTTTGACAAACTATGTACCAAGAAACAATGATGAATTTGCAAATTATTTTTCCCAACTATGGATAATATCCAGTATTTGATTTTTGAGTATGCACAAACATATAAAAAACACCTAAATATTTGAAGTGACACGCACACACATATATATGGAATTTTGAGTTAAAAGAGTCTGTTGATATCATCCTGGCCAGCTTTCAGATTTTACTGATAAGGCCTAGATGTGTGTTGCTCAAAATTTTATGTGCATATAAATCACCTGGAGATCTTGTTAACATGCAAATTATGGTTCTACATTTCTTCACAAGCTCTTGAGTGATGCAAATGCTGCTGTTAGAAGAACCATACTTTGAAGAGCAAGAGATGAGAGAACTGAAATATTTGTCTGAAGTCACACAAGTAGTTAGCAGAAAAATGAGGATTAATGTTTCTTCCCCCTGACATAGCTCCACACCCCCTCATCCACATTTTTTAAGTATCCATAGCACAATAGTTAAGAGGAGTGGTTCCCAAGCTTTTTGGCACCAGGGACTGGTTTCATGGAAGACAGTTTTTCCACGCACCGGTGTTGGGGGTGTGTGGTTTCAGAATGATTCTAGTGCATTGCATTTATTGTGCACTTTATTTCTATCACTATTACATTGTAATATATAATGAAATAATTATACAATTCACCATAGTGCAGAATCATTGGGAGCCCTCAGCTTGTTTTTCTGCAACTAGATGGTCCCATCTGGGGGTGATGGGAGACAGTGACTGATCTGACAGGAGGCGGAGCTCAGGCAGTGATGTGAGTGATCGGGAGCGGCTGTAAATACAGATGAAGCTTCACTTGCTTGCCCGCTGCTCACCTCCTGCTGTGCAGCCCAGTTCCTAACAGGCCACGGACTGGTACCAGTCCATGGAACAGGGATTGGGGACCACAGGTTAAGAGTATAAGCTTGTAAACAACCTGGGCTCAAATCCCACCTTTACCACCTGTCTTACCTTGC
>CM052438.1:73039858-73093804 GCA_028533085.1 Varecia variegata | reverse complement strand
TTATGATTATGACTACTGTTCTTTCTGCTACATGGCAGTACCTCAATCTAGCAACCTATCTAGGAGATTGTTTGGGAGCAACGGATGTTTGTTTTCTTAACAGAGAAGATCAGAAGCATGGCTAACAATTTGAGTTATTTTTGGCCCAGGTGATTGCTTTGATATTGTATTTTTACTTGAGTGGGGCAATGTTTGGGGTATTAGGAAACTGTTTCAAATGATTAATAACTGACTCTGTTGAATGTATAAGTTGGCCAGTAATTCTACAAAGTCACTCCCTTTTACTCTCTGCTAGATGTGGAGAAACTACCCTTTTTGACTGGTTGAAAGGCCTTTTTTTCTGACCTTCTCTAGAAGGAACTTGACTGTGTGTGAACTAGAGACAGGTGAGATGTCAATCAATCTATAATAACATATCTATTGCTACTAATAGTAAACTTGAAAGCAAGATTTTCTATGAATAAACCAATGCAAAGAAATGACAATATAAAGGTGTCATTGAGAAAGTCTTGGAGAATCAGGTTTTTTTTTTTTTTAAGGTTTTTGGAGTTGGATTTGGGTTGAGCTCTTATGGGTTCCTCTGAGTGGTGAGGGAATTAAGAGGGCCCCATACTGTTTTACACTGTTTCCTGATGGGAGTGTCTTCCAACAACTTAATTGCTCCTATTTTGCTTTCCCCCAGCCGCCTAACTTTTACCCAATGTCCTTAATTGCTCCTGCCATCGGCACCATATGTGTCAGTCCACAAAGAACAATGTCAGTATCATGATGCTGCAAGATGATCCTCGCTCCAGGTGGTTTCACGGCAAGATGAACAAAGGTGAATGAGAAGGTAATTTATTTTTTAAAAACCAGAATTCCAATTTACTAATGGACAATTGGAGCTATAACTGTCACACAGACTAAAATAGGTGTCAGTAAGAACTGTGCTGATACAGACTGGTCTGTGTGACAGTTATAATTATTGTTATTGTAACTTGTAAATTAGAATTTGTTAAAGTTACAGTATACATTGGTGTACAGTAAAAGCCAAATTGTATACAGAGAGTGCTCGATGAATAACAAAGGATCAGAATAAGGAAAATTTCATAATTTGAATATTAACAGCCTCAGGCTAATACAGCCTGCCATAGCCGTCTCCAGATGGGGTGAGCCAATTATGACTGTAGAATAGAGTATTATCATGTACCTGAAAGTTAAGGAATTGTCATTTAATTACATTAGGTCAAAGACAACCCAACTGTCATACACAGGGGAGTACAGCAATAATATTTTAGCATATCCAGTTCCTTAGGATCTATGTAGTTGCTGAATCATAGAGGCAATAAAGACTAAAATTAATACCTGAATCATACTTGGAGTAGGATAGTCAGCCAACATGATGTGCAAAGCACTGAATTTATTCTCAAATCATTTTTGGTGATATAGCCTCAGAAAAAAGAACTTCTATGTCATTTTATATCTTGAAAGCAGATACACTTTTGTTTGACTATTTTAGCACATGCACTTCTATTTTGGAATTTTACTTAGTTCAGAAAAATCTTATTGATTTTATAACATAATCCAGAATCTAAACAAATAGTATTTATTAAAATTAACTTAGTATTTACACTAACATTTTATTATGTACCTGAAAGACCACATGCAAACATAGGTTAGTAATTTGAATCCATTTGTGAAAATGATATAGATTTGACTATATTTAAATAGCCAGAATTTTATTTATGATATTGCTAATGTCTTATTTTCCTATGCTTTGTGCAACATTCATAAGTGCTGAGAAGTTTGAGGTTGTATTATTGAACATGGATGTGATTTTGCTTTGGAAGGTGATGGGGAGAATTATGGCTCTCTAGAAAAACACACAGACACAATGTTTCTGAATGCTTCAAAGATAAGAAGAAAGGGTTGACAGCAGACCAAGCAAGACAGTGAAATGATTTTGAGTGATACTGTGTTTTTTTAAAACAAATCAGTAAAGTTGTGTCAACAAGTAAGAAGTCAGTATATTAAAAAAGCAATACAACTGAGTCCAGGTCATCGCTCAGCAATTCTTTCATGTGTTCATGCCTCACCCACCAACATACCAGAATCTGTAAACCTGGTCCCTGCTGGTGACAAGTGCACAGTCAAGACAGGAAGGTTATTTCATCCTGCCAGCAATAAATATTTCTTGAGGACATCAGTCTAAGCGTTTTCTTACAGTATTAGGTAGTTTGATCCCCCAATTCGACTTAGTTTTCTGTTCACCATACTTCTAATTTTTGTTTTAATGCTTTGCTTTCCTTTATTACATTCATCACTTCTCATCGAATTTCTTCAGACACATGTCCTGATACGTAATTTTCCTCTTAGTCCTGTTCTTCAATGTTTCTTAAAGTTATCTTTTAGATGTCGAGGCTGTCCATTTCTTGGTTACCAACTCTATATTACAACTTCCTGTGTCTGATGGGCCTGGCCTGTGTTTCACTGGAAGGCACACCGTGCAGACTCTGCTGAGTGTCAAAGGGGGCTTGGATCCAGGCAAGGCTGGTGACCTTTGTTGCCACACCCATCACCACAGGCTGATGTTGCCCTAAGGGGAAAGCTTTCAGAATCATCGTTTAAAAAGATGAATGAACTGATCCCAAGAAAAAACTGTCCAAAGGGAGAGAGGGAGAGAGAAAGATTGAGATTTTGGCAGTTGTCTCAGAGTAGAATTTTAAGATAAAAATGTCTAAGGAAAGGTTTTTTTAATATCAAATTTTGCTATGTAGATGAGATGTAACCTCCTTTTTCCCAGTAAAACTGAATTAAGGAACTCCACTAGTCTTCAAGGCTTTGGGGCTGGGTTATTTTGAATGGGAGCAATGTGCTAAGACTGGCCTCATGAGGAGGGAAAAAATCTGGTTGTATTCGAGAAACCGCACCGTGATGGCACCTGGGTGAACTAAGATTTACCTCCTGACTCTGCCTCAGACATGATAAATTATAGTTGCCATTAATAGTTCAAGGAATGGCACTTAAATTTTTCTTTTGAATGTTGGAATCCTTCAGGGTAAATTCTACCGAACTTCTAGTTACAATGTTTAGCAGGGTGCTCAACCCTTGGTGCACATCACCATTATCTATGCACCTTTTAAAAATACAGATTATAGACAAGGCCTCAAACCAGACCTACTGAATCAATTTCTGCCAGTGGAACCAGCACGTGTGCATTTTCACTGAGTTCTGTATGTATTTGTGAAGTTCAAGAAGGGTTCAGAACCCTGAGTTCGCTTGCTTTGCCTTGTAGTGGCCTCAGGAACAGAGAATTCTGGCTTTAACAGTAGAAAAAACAGATCCAGAACTTAGAATTCATGCATAGAAGTGCTGAGGTGGAAATAGAAAAGGAAAGCTCAGGATGAAATATTTAAGAATGCCTTCAGTGGTGGTTCTTGGAAGCAATAGTTTTCTGGGGGAAAAGACAATTGAGCCATCAAGGAAAGAGAGAGCCAGGAGAGCTGCATTCATCAGGGCTGATGCTGCAGGAGGATGAGTACTGAAAAAGGCAGTTGGAGCTGGTGATCAAGAGGTTATGGGAGATGTTCAAGACAGAAAATAGTGTTGGGGATGGAAGCCAGATTGCAAAGGTCTAAGGCCACTCTTCCCAACACTGGCTGTGCCTAACATTCCCTTTGGAAATTTAAAAACATGGGATTTCTGATTCCTACTCCACATGTTCTGAACTGGGATCGCCATAGGAGAGGTCTGAACATTTGTCATCTGAATTTTTAAAAGCTACACAGGACATTTGGTGGTGAAGCCAGGGTCCAGGAGCTAGCGAGTAAGTGGGGCCGAGGGAGGGGAGGCAGGAATACAGAACTCTCTGAAAAATGGTGGTAGAAAGAAAAAAGCAGATTTGAGAAAACAAGAGGTGAGTAGAACTAATGGGAAACTCTGTGGAAGGAAACTTTTTGTGTTTTTGCATTTTCTTTGGAAGAAACTGAACGTGCTTGAAGGAAAGGAATAGTTAAGAACAAGAGGTTAAAGCAGCAACTAAGAAAGGGGAACTGAAGCAAGAGTCTCAGAAAAATAGCACCAAAACCTAACTTGGGAAAAGTTAGATCAACACACATCAATTCTTATTTTATTGTTAAAATGAGTTTGGGTAACCCTCCAGAGTCAGGAGAGTAATTGGTTTGTATCTGTGACTATATAGGGCTCAGCTGTTCCAATGTTGCTTTTCAACGTGAACCTTCAGCCCACATCCAGCACGGAAAACAATGGACCCATGTCAGGCCTGTTCAGTCTGAAATCAACCTGAACGGTGATCCTGGGAATCATGAATCCAGGGTGAATGTGAAGTCCAGGAAATCCTGAGAAAAGTAATCACCTGCTAATAATTTCCATAGGTTTATGGAAATGGTGATGAGGGAAAGTTTAAGTTTCTGTAGACTTTCAGGTCTATTAACAAGTTATAAAGCTTCTATAATTCTACACAAAGATGGTCATTGATTCTGAACAATGATTTTTTCATCACATTTGAGTGCTGAGCAGCACTTATTTATATTCTCAAAGAAACTTACTTTTTGCCTCTAAAATGATTGATTTTTCATTTCAGTAGAGTCCTTTTCTCCTGGATTGAACTCCAGGAAATGTGGGGGTGAGGGTGGGGCGGGGGTGATGTGTATTCAGCACATGTTACAAGTAAATCATTAAAGCTCTTGCAAATACACCTTATAGCTGTCAGCTGGCTTATCCTCAATGAATGGCTCTTTGGCTATATATGTTTAAGCTGGTGACAATGAATACGAAAAAAGGTGTCACATTTTAACATGTCCCACGCACAGGTGATAGTTTACTTTCACCTGGCTACTATTTCTGCTTTTCTAGGTGCAGCAAACACAAACTTTCAAAGAAAATAATCTATTAACAAACGATTTCTAATTTCAGCTAGGACAATATGGCTTCTTGCTCACATTTACTCCTTTGCGCTTGGAGGGGTGTGGGTGGCAATTGTACACACCTCCCCTTTCACTGTATCAAGAAGCTCTGTTAAGGGACTGAGACATGCCGGCGAGCTTATTTAAACTAACGATGTTATTCTACTGCTTTAGAATTAGGTCTAAACAGTAAATTTCATTCAATTCTCTTTTCCTTCAGCTGCTGTATTTCCTAAGATACAGTTAAAATCCCATGGACCCTTAAAAAATATGTACAATGGACATGCAATTCACTTTACACCAGGGTTGGTAACTTTATGGTCTTTTTGAAGCCAAGCTCTGGGAAGAGAGAGCTCACAGAACTTCACCCAGCGCTTACAACCCCTGGGGAGAAGGCGGTGGACTTGTTACCCGTGGCCTGTGGCCTGGGTTTGTGTTTAACCTCGAGCAGGCCAATCGGCTTTACACTCAGGTGCAGTGGTTCATTTGTAGTTATCTTAGATGTTTCTCTCGTAAGAAGTGGCCGATCACCAAAAATTTTAAAGACTTCATTGTTAAATTCTAAATTTTTGCAAGTTCACTTATTTATGTCAGTTACTAATATTTGTTCTGCCAGCAAATTGAGTGCTCTCTTTTATGTACCAGGTGCCCACTGAGGCACTGAACTCACAGAAATGAGGAAGACAGGTCCTGACTGCAAGCACGTCATAGTCTAGTGGGGGAAGCTGACTTGTAAATGGCACCAGAGTAATCACCTGTGCTTTAAAATGGTTTTATATATTCAATTTGAATGGGTGCCCATACTTTCCATGCTGGTGTGGCCATTTAAAATCTGGTTGCTAATCTCTGAAAATCAATCAGGAAGCGTAAAATACTCTTTGAAAGTTAAGTGCCTTTCCCTGTGAGGTCATTAAGGAGCCCCACCCCTCCTTCAAACCACCTGGCAACGGGGGCCAGCAAGACCCGTCTTTCTTAAGAACGGTTAGCTCGCCCTGCTTGACCGTCCCTTCAGGGCTTTCCTTGTGCCAAATCATCAGCGTAAATGGAAGAGGATTCATTTTTGTCAAAAGCTCATCGTAGATGAGTTCACAAATTTAAAAAATGATGAGCCCTGCAAATATCCATGGTGAAGAAGAAATGCATCGGGAGAAGAACAAACAGATCAGGAGAGTGGCTTTTCCTCCAACAGCAAAAAATGGCTTTTGAAGATCACTGTGCCCTTCGCACTACTGCCAAAGGCAAGCAAATGTGCCAAATTATAAACTGTCACAGCACTGGCTAGAGGAAAGCCTGCCAGGTCTGAGCGGGCTGCCCGGCTGGCCTGTGGCCTAGTGACTACACCGACGTGCGGGCCGTGGGCAATCTCGGCTTTGCCGTTACCTCTGGGGGACGTGGTGCCAACCCTTGAGGACAGCGCTCTCAGGTGAGTACTCTATGTCTTCAGAGGTGTAAGCCAGGGAAGCTCACTGACTTGGTGACACTGTTCACACGGCGTGAGCAAGAATTTAAATATGCCGAAAAGCAAATACTGTTCTCACTTGTGACTTAATTTCCCACAGCTGAAATGGGAACCCTGCACTGTCCTTTCCAGAGCTGCTTGAGCGCCGTTGGCGTGTCTGGGGCTTTCAGAGAATGTATGACGGGTCCTGGCAGCGTCAGAGACATAAAGTCCATGGGAATGACTTGAAGCTTATTTGTAAGTACCCAGATATGGGCTTCCATTTAGCAAATAACATTATTAAACTGTATTTTATAGGAGTGTTCGGGAGGGGAGGAAAGGAGACGACAAACAGAAGCCTGTCATAAAAAAAAATGTCAGCTATGTTCTCAAAACATCCTCAGAAAAGATGAGGGCTCTTTGAATTTTGATAGAAATCTTAAGGAAAATCATGGGTAACTGTCATTGAAGTTACTGAAAAGAACTTTAAAATCAGTCAAATAACTTCTGTGAACAACCACAAAGAACTGTTTTGTAACCAAAATGCAGTTGCACAATCAATGTCTCCCTTACTATTCTCTGAAATGATATCACTGGAAATAAACCCCTGCTCCCATTTGGAGACCAGGTTTGCATTGCTGCTGGCTGAGGTGAAGTGGTCAGGAATGTCGTTGGGTCCAGCTTTCCACTCTGTTCAGTGAACCTTGTAGATTGGTATAGCAATGAAATAGATGGAGTCTAGGATTTCTACAGGAAAAAATTTGTTTCACTGCTGCATTTTCATTTATTAATTGATGCAGCACATAGTTAACTGCTAAGTGCGCAGCACTGGGCTATAGGAATTAGTCAAGATGAAAAATGTCCCAGTTCTTGATCCGAAGGCATCTTGAATCAAGTTAGTAGAGAGAGAACCTACGTATACAATTGATGAGGAAACCAAGTGGCATGGGCAAAGTACCTAAGAGGGAAACAAAGTTGGAAGAGCTCGTTCTCTAATGACTTACATTTTTGTCAGTAAAATTATTCACTGAGAGTGAGATGGAAATGATTGGCCATTTGAGGAGCACTGGAATGATCTGGAAAGGCTATGGCGAAAAAAGTGATAGGGTGATTTTGAACAAGGAATCTCAAATGTGTGTTGGTGGAGAAGACCTGGGTGCCATCAGCAGGTAGCACGAATTTCTGTGGGACCAGTATGAACCATCTTCATAAACTACCAAGTGGCAAATAATGAGGACAGGTGACACATGAGAAAATACTATGGGCTAGGGGCCATTGAGGATGTTTGTCCCAAGACAGGATACACTGTCTTCTACAGAGAACATAGCTCAGGAAGCATAGACTGGAAAATAATTCCTCACCTTGCCAAGGGCGTGCAAGAAGTGAAAATGAGAGGAAAAAGTCATTAGTAGTGAGTCAGCATAACAGGGATGAGGAGAGGAACCAGCTTTTCAATGTGCTAGTGAGGCAGTGTGGAGTAGCAGAATTGCGGGGCCTTGGAACTCTGTGTTTAACCTTTAGAGGAACTGCCAAACTGTGGCTACACCATTTTACATTCCCATCAACAATGCATTATATAAGGAATCCAATTTCACCACATTCTCGTGAATGTTTGTTTGTTTTTTAATAGACTTTATTTTTTAGACCAGTTTTAGGTTCACACCAAAATTGAGTGGAAGGTATGGAGATTTCCCATATTCCTCCTGCTCCCACACATGCACAGCCTCCCCCATTATCAACATTGCCCACCAGAGTGGTTAATTTGTTACAGTCAATGAACTACACTGACACACATTATCACCCAAAGTCCATAGTTGACGTTAGGATTGACTTTTGGTGTTGTACATTCTTTGGATTTACACAAATGTGTAATGACATGTATTCACCTTTATAGGATCATACAGAGTAGTTTCACTGTCCTAAAGAATCCTCTATGCTTTTCCTCCCCACTATTTTATCTTTTCCTCCCCAGTAACCCCTGGCAACCATGCACCTTTTTACCTTACCATAGTTTTGGCTTTCCCAGAATGTCATGCAGTTTGAATCATACACTCTGTAGCCTTTTCAGACTGGCTTCTTTCACTTAGTAATATGCATTTAAGTTTCCTCTATGTCTTTTCATTGCTTGATAACTCATTTCTTTTGAGTTCATTGTCTAGTTGTCCCACAGTTCATTTATCCACAGTTTATCCATTCACCTGTTGAGGGACATCTTGGTTGCTTCTAAGTTTTGGCAATTATGAATAAAGCTGCTATAAACATCCATGTGCATTTTTTTGTGTAGACATTAGTTGTCAACTCTTTTGGGTAAATACCAAGGAGTGAAATTCCTGGGTCGTATGGTAGGAACATATTAAGTTTTATAAGAAACTGCCAAACTGTCTTCAAAGTAGCTGTACCATTTTGCATCCCCACCAGCAATGAATAAGGGTTACTGTTGTTTCTCCACCTCCTCACCAGCATTTGATGTTTCTAGTGGTCTGGATTTTGGCCATTCTAAAAGATATGTAGTGGTATCTCATTGTTTTAATATTCATTTCCCTGATGACATATGATGTGGAGCATCTTTTCATATGCTTATTTGCCATCTGTACATCTTCTTTGGTGATGTGTTTATTAAGGTATTTTGTCCATTATTTAATTGGGTTGTTTGTTTTCTCATTATTGAGTTTTTAAGTGGTTTTTGTCTATTTTGGATAATAGTTCTTATCAGATAGGTCCTATGCAAATATTTTCTCCCAGTCTGTGGCTTGCCTTTTTTTTTTTTCTGTTGATGGTGTCTTTTGCAGAGCAGAAGTTTTAAAATTTAATGAAGTCCAGCCTATCAATTACTTTTTTTCATGAATAACGCCTTTGGTGTAGTATCTGAAAAGTCATTGCCAAATACAAGGTCATCTAGATTTTTCTCCTACATTGTCTTCTAGGAGTTTTGTAGTTTTGTGTTTTACATTTAGACCTGTGATCCATTTTGAGCTAATTATTGTGAAGGATGAGTTGGAGCTGAAAGAGATCACTCCAAAATATGACTTCTGGAGACCAGAATATGCCACCCCAAAACATGCCACTCTGGCATAGTGATTACTTTGAGCTAAAAGAAATTGAGAACCAGCCAACACAGGAAAAGCTCTTTACTTCTCCCTTAACTGCCTAAAATAAAATACAAAACACTCCTTTTGTAAAGAGGAATTTATATCTATAAAGAAAATTTCATAGTGAAGATTTCTATATCAGGAAAATAATTACTCCAAGACAACTTTTATCATCTGAGAGGCTTTTATCTGGTTAATAAGGCAACCTTAATTCACCATACATTTCCTCTCTTTCCCTTCCCATAATTTGCACCATCCCCTAGAATCCCCAAGCCCCTGTTTCTTTCTGTAGCTTAGGATGCTATATAAATTTCAGTCATCTAGCTCTTCTTTGAGTTTCATATTTTTGTGAGACTCCCATGCATATGCACATAATTAAAATGGTTCTTCTCCTGTTAATCTGTCTTATGTCTATTTAAGAGTTGTATCCCAGCCAAAGAACCTAGGAGGGTGGAAGAAAGCCATTTTTCCCTCCCCTGTGGGTATAAGGTTTGTGTCTAGATTCATTTTTTTTTTTTTGCATTTATAGACACACTTTAAGAATTTTTTTCTGTTCCTAATGTGTTACAGTTTTTTGTTGTTACATCATTAATGGCTGTTGAATATTTTGAAATATCTTTTATGCACATATTGAGATAGACATATGTGTTTTTCCTTTAACCTCTTTGTGCTATGAATTATGTGAATATCTTCTAATGTTAAGCCTTCCTTTTGCTCATCTGGCCATGTTATTTTACATTATTTTTAATTGTTTTGTTTTATTCCTAAGTTTATTAAGAATTTTTGCATCAATTCATCAAAGAAATTGCATTAAAATTTTTCTTTCTTAAAAAAATAAAATAAAATAAAACATTATCTTTTCTTCACTGAATTGCCTTTGCTCCTTTGTCAAAGATCAGTTGACCATATTTCTGTCATTTTATTTCTAGGGCCTTCCAACATAATAAAAAATACATGTTTTGTCTCTCTGCCTGGTTCCTGATACAGCTCCTAAATCCCTTGGAATCTCCTGGGTAATAGCATATTTTGTTCTAATGAGGTGACACTTGATGGGCTCCTGGATAGCTTCGGGATGGAGGCTAGGCACCAGAAAGACCAAGCTGTGATTAAAAGCTTGGAACTTTCGGCCCCACTCCCATCCTCTGGAGGAGAAGAGGGGCTGGACATTAAGCTAGTGATTGATCATGCTTACATGATAAGCCTCCATAAAAAATATCCAGGGTTTGGAGAGCTGCTGGGTTGATGAACACGTCCATTGCAGGGAGGGTGGTGTACCCCACCTGCACAGGAACAGAAGCTACTCTGCTTGGGACTCTCCAGGCCTCATCCTGTGTACCTCTTTAGCTGGCTGTTCATCTGTGTCCTTTATGATAAGCCAATAAATGTAAGTAAAGTGTTTAAGTTCTGAGAGCTGTTATAGCAAATTTTCAAACATGAGGTAGGGATTGTGGGAACCTCTGATTTGTAGCCAAGTCAGACAGAAGCGAGGTACCCTGGGCACCCAACACTTGTGACTGGTGTCTGAAGTGGGGAGAAGTCTTGTGGAACTGAGCTCTTAACCTTGAGGGTCTGTGTTAACTTTGGGTTGTTAGTGTCAGAATTGGATTCAATTGTGGGACACCCAGCTGGTGCTTGCAGAGAATTGGAGAATCACTTGGTAAGCAAAACCCACATATTTGGTATCAGAAGTGTTGTCAGTGTAGGAACAGTTTTATCTGTCTATTCTGTTTCATTGATCTATTTGCCTATTCTAGGTTTTTTGTCTTTCCACATAAACTTTAGAATCAGCTTATTGATATTCACAACATAACTTCCTTGGATTTTGATTGCAATTGCATCAAATATATAGATCAAGTTGGGAAGAACTGACATCTTGACAATATTGAGTCTTCCTATCCATGAGCATGAAATATTTCTCCGTTTATTTAGTCCTTTGATTTCTCTTGTCAGAGTTTTGTAGTTTTTGTAATATAGACCTTTTGTACATTCTGTTAGGTTTATATCTAAGTATTTCATTTTTGAGGGTGACAATTTAAATGGTATTGTATTTTTAATTTCAAATTCTACTTGTTCATTACTGTTATAAAGGAAAATGGAAAACTTTTCTATATTAAACTGTATCCTGCAATCTTGCTATAATGGCTTATTCCACTTTTTTTGGTTGTTGTTGATTTTTCTGGATTTTCTACATAGACAATGATGTCATCTGCAAACAAAGACAGTTTTATTTCTTCCTTCTCAATATGTATATCTTTTATTTCCTTATCTTATAATAGCTAGGACTTTCAGTACATGGCTGAAATAAAGTGGGAAGAGGAAATCCTTTTTTAGTTCTTGATCTTAGTGGGAAAGCTTTTAATTTCTCACTATTAAATATGATGTTAGCTGTATGTTTTTTGTAGATATTCTTTGTCGTTTGAGAAAATTTTTATATTCTTAGTTTACGGAGAATTTTTATCATGAATAGGTGTTGGATTTTGTCAAATGCTTTTTTCTGCATCTATTGATATGATCATGTGAATTTTCTTCTTTAGCCTGTTGAATGATGGATTACATAAATAGATTTTTTAAACATTGAATCAGACTTGCATACCTGGCATAAATTCCACTTGGTCATGGTGTGTAATTTTTTTATACATTGTTGGATTTGATTTGCTCATGTTTTGTTGAAGATTTTTGCATCTATGTTCATGAGAGATACTGGTCTGTAGTTTTTTTGAGTTTTTTTTTTTTTTGAAATATCTTTTGTTTAGTGATTAGAGTGATGCTGACTTCATAGAATGAGCTAGGAAGTATTCCTTCTACTGCTTTTTTCTGAAGGATATTATAGACAATTGGTATAATTTATTCCCTAAATGTTTGGTTGAATTCACCAGTGAACTCATCTGAGATTGGTGCTTTCTGTTTTGGAAGATTATTAATATTGATTCAATTTTTTAAAATAGATATAGGCCTATTCAGTTTGTCTATTTCTTCTGTATGAGTTTTGGCAGATTGTGTCTTTCAAGGACTTAATCCAATTCCTCTAGGTTATCAAATTTGTGAGCATAGAGTTGTTCACAGTATTTCTTTGTTATCTTCTCTTTCTTTTTTTTTTTATTAAACTGGTTAGAGGCTTATCAATTTTATTGATCTTTTCAAAGAACCAACTTTTGGTGTCATTTTTTTTTTTTGACTTCCTATTTTCGAGTTCATTGTTTTCTGCTCTAATTTTTATTTTTCTTTTGCTTACTTTGGATTTAATTTTCTCTTCTTTTTCTAGTTTCCTAAGGTGGGAGCTCAGATGATTGATTTTAGATCTTTATTCTGTTCTAACATATGTATTCAAGGCCATAAATTTACCTCTAAGCACTGCTTTCTTCGTATCCCACAGATTTTGATGTTGTATTTTTATTTAGTTTAAAATATTTTAAAATTTCTCTTGACTTCTCCTTTGACCCATATGTTATTTAGAAGTGTGTTGTTTAATCTCCAAGTACTTTTGGAATTTTCCAACTATCTTTCTATTATTGACTTCTAATTTAATTTTATTGTCATCTGAGAATAGACATTGTATTAATATGATTTCTATTCTTTGTTAAAGTGTTTTATGGCACAGAAAGTAGTTTCTCTTGGTAAATGTTCTACATGAGCTTAAGAAGAATGTGTGTTCTGCTGTTTTTGATGAAGTAGTCTATAGATGTCCAGTTGATTGACATACCAACACTTTTTGATTTTAGTCACCATAATGGATGTGAAGTGCCATTTCATTGTGGTTTTGATTTGCAATTCCCTTACAGCTAATGACATTGAGCATCTTTTCATGTTTTTATTAGACATTCGTATATATCATCTTTGAAGAAATATCTATTTTGATCCTTTATCCATTTTAGTTGGTTGTCTTTTATTAATGAGTTGTAAAAGTTCTTTATGTAGTCTAGATACAAATTCCTTTATGTAGTATAACTACAAGTTTCTTATCAGAATATGGTTTGTATATATTTTCTCCCATTCTTTGGATTATTTTGTCACTTTCTTGATGGTATCCTTTAAAGCACAAATGTTTTTAATTTTTATTAAATCTAATTTATCTATTTTTTCTATTATTGCTTATATTTCTGATGTATCTAAGAAATTATTGCATAACCCAAGGTTGTAGAGATTTAATTCTTGTTTTCTAAGAGTTTTATAGTTGTAGCTCTTGCATTTAAAGTCTATGACCATTTTGAGTTACTTTTTGTGTTTGGCGTGAAGTAAGGATCCAACTTTATTCTTTTGCTTGTGGATATCCAGTTGTCCCAGAACCTTAGTAAAAATTAATTGACCCTAAATGTAAAGGTGTATTTCTGAACTCTCAATTCTATTCCACTGATCTATATGTCTATTCTTAGACCAGTACCACACTGTTGTGAATACTATAGCTTCATAATAACTTTTGAAATCAGTAAAATTTTTCAAGATTGCTTTGGTTATTCTGTGTCTCTTGCATTTCCATATGAATTCTAGGATCCACTTGTCAATTTCTGCAAAGAAGTCAGCTGGGATTTTGATAGAGATTTTGTTGAATCTATAGATCAATTTGAAGAGTATTGACATATTGTCTTTTGATCCATGAACATGTCATGTCTTTCCATTTATTTAGGTCTTTTAAAATTTCTTCTAAACTTTTTTTTGAAGTTTTCAGAGTATTAGTTTTACACTCTGTGTTAGAGTTCTCCAAAGAAATAGAACAAATAGGATTAAAATATACAAAATAAGAATTGGCTCACACAGTTATGGAGACCATGAAGTTCCATAATCTATTATCTGCAAGCTGGAAAACTAGGAAACTGGTAGTGTAAATCAGGCTGAGTCTGAAGACCAGAGGACCATGAGAGTTGATAGTGTAAGTCCCAGTCAGAGTCCAAAGGCCTAAGAACAAAGAGTGCCAACATCCAGAGATAGGACAAGATGAATGTTCCAGCTCAAACAGAAGCAAAATCACTCTTCTTCTGACTTTTTGTTCCATTCGTGCTCTCAATGGGTTGTATAGTGCCTACCCACATCGGTGAGGATGATCATCTTTACTCAGTCTGCTGTTTCAAATGCCCATTTCTTCTGGAAACACCTTCATAGACACCTCCAGAAATAATGTTTTACTAGCTATCTGGGCATCATTTAGTCAAGTGGACACATAAAATTATCACATACTTCATTTGTTAAATTTATTCCTATGTATTATTTTCTTTTTGATGCTACTGTAAAGAGAATTATTTTCTTAATTTTGGGAGGTTGCTGATTGCATGTGTATAGAAATACAATTAATTTTTGTATTTTGTTCTTGTGCCCCACAATCTTGCTGAGCTCATTTATTAGTCTTCATAGGTTTTTAGTGGATTACTTAGGATTTTTCCATATATAAGGTTATGTCTTCCACACAGATAGTGTTTTACTTCTTCCTTTCCAATTTGGATGCCTTTTATTTCATTTTCTTACCTAATTTCCCTGGCTAAAACCACCTGTATAATGTCAAATAAAAGTGGCAAAAATGGACATCCTTTTCTTGTTCCTAATCTTATGGCTAAATCATTCGGTCTTTCATAATTATTGTGTTAGCTGTGGGGTTTTTTGTCAATGCTCTTTATCAGGTTGAGGAAATTTCCTTTCATTTCTACTTTGTTGAGTGTTTTCACCATGAAGGGGTGTGGGATTTTGTTACACACTTTTTCTGCATGATCATGTGGATTTTGCTTCTTACTTCATTGATATGGTGTATTATACAAATTGAGCTTCAGACATTAAAACAGCCTTGCATTCAGGGGATAAATCCCACTTGTTTATGATGTATAATCCTTTATTTCTAGATTTGGTTAGCTAATATTTTGTTAAAGATTTTGGCACCTATATTCATAGGAGATATTGTCTTTATTTTCTTGTGATGCCTTTATCTGTTATCTAGACTACATAAAGATCCCTTACAACTCAATAATAAAAGACAACCAAACTAAAATTGGGTAAAGGATCCCAATAGACAGTTTTCCAAAAAAAATATGCAAAGCGCTAATGAGAACATGAAAAGATGCTCAACATCATTAGCCACTAGGAAAATGCCAATTAAAACTACAATGAGGTAGCACTTCATACCCACTGGTGTGGCTAGAATCAAAAACTGTTTGTGAGAATGTGTGAATGAGCATAGCAACATTATTCATAATACCCAAAAAGTGGAAACAACCTAAATTTCTATTGACTGATGAATGGATAAATAAAATGTATATTCATGCAGTGGAATATTATTACTCAATATAAAGAAAATACTGATGTATACTACAAATTGGATGAACTTGGAAAACATTATTCTAAGTGCAAGAAGTCAGTCATAAAAGACCACATACGGTATATGATTTCATTCATATGAAAGGTCTAGAATAGGCAAATATATAGAGACAGAAAGTAGATTACTGATGCCTTGGGTTACAGGTTGAAGTAGGGAGGATAGTGAGCAGGGGAGGAGGGAAGAATTGTAGAGAAATGGGGAGTGATTACTAATGGAGACTGGGTTTCTTTTTGATGAAAATATTCTAAAGTTGATTGTGGTGATGATTGCAAAACTGTGGATATGTGAATATACTAAAAACATGGAATTGTATATTTTAAAAGGGTGAATTGTGTATGGATTATTTCAATAAAGTGGTTATGTATTTAAAAAATACGAAAAAAGTATGAACTAGTTATCTTGCAATGACTTTCATTTCTATTAAATAATTTCAGCAATTATTAGGGGAGATTATTACACCCATTTTACAGATGAGGAAAACGAGACTTAGAGAGATTTAATATTAATAACTTTTCCCAGGGTGTATAGTTTGTAATTGTAAGTGACAGATTCAGGAGTCAAACCAGGCAGTTCAAAGCCCAAGGTTAACCACAGAGCTCTACTAGATGAGATGATGTCTCGTTTCATTTCAATTAACCTCTATCTACCCATTTTTTCCATCCTATATCATACTTTTTGTATTAGTACAAGGAAAGAAAAATGGAGGCTAAAAGCTACTTAAATAGTTGAATAGCCTTTATAAATTTGTACCTACAAAAAAGAAATAGAATGATTGGTGCTGGCTATTTAAAACGACAGCTCAACTCTCTATGTGGTTTTTTTTTTTTTTTTTTTTTTTTTTTGTATAGACACATTCTTTAAGAGAATTTAGGTCCATGAACATTTTCTTTAAAGACTTAGATAGAATAACTAGTTTAAAACACAGATTTGTGCTGCAATGAATTAAGGCATGGGCATAAGACTCCATTTTCCTTTACAAAAACTCTTTTGCCATCTGGTTCTCAGTGTCCCCTTAACATAGTTTTCAGGCTATGAAATTCTGTACATCTGTATGAGGCTCAAGAATTGACCTTTGAGCGGGAAAAGTCTTATTTTATTATGCTGACACCACACATCATAATTCTTATTTTGCTTGGAGATCTCATTCAATGTCATCACCAACATGTGCAATAAGAGATACATCATGTTTATGACTACAGTATTCCTTTTATTTCCAGTTACAGTTTTCCCATAAAATCTCTATTGAAAATAATCTCCATGTAGTTATTGAATGTTATTACTTGGAACAGCAATGCTAAAACAATTTGCTTATTTAGGATCTTGAGTTTTTCCAACATTCTGAAGTGTCTCAGTCCCTCAAGAAATATCTTTTTAGCCAGAGCAGTAGTAATGTAAGTCTGTGACTTTTCTTGTGATGTATTTTATGGGATTGTGTTACCTCCATAATATATTTTGTGTTCCTTCCACTTGTATTAGAGTACAATGGGTAAACAATTCCATTTTAACTCTTCCCTCCCAGATATTTTACAGCTGTGATTGACATTTTCTTAAGAGTTGTTTATTAAAAAAATAGAATTTCTCAGTGTGATCAAAGAATGGTAAAAGGCAGACCCTGTGTATTATACTAAGATCCAAAAAATATTTACATACATCTTCAAAATTAGGTATTGTTTGTCTTCTACCTATTGACACTTTCTTTATGTAAAAGCCTCTCTTGTTGGACAGAGGTCAGCCTGGCCATTGCACTGGGTAAGCAGGCTGGGAGGGAGCCCTTGCCCCAGGTGGCCATGGGCAGAATAAGTAGCAGGTCCCTGGAGAGCCCTGAAGTTCAAGCCCTGGGAACAGAATCCAAAGGGTTAGGAGGAAGGGTGCAGGGGAAGGAGCTGAAGGCAAAGTTCAGTGGGGAGGAGACTGGCAGAGCTAGTAGGATAGGGGCAGAGAAAGAATGGTTTGGGTGTTTTTCATAAATGCAGCCGAAGTGTCTAGAACTTGGTACATGTAATCTGATGCAGTGAAATGAGTGTGGCTTTGGAGTTGGATCTAGGTTCACATCTTGCTTATAAGCAGGCTTGGATGGGTGAGTTAATCCCTCTGTGCCCGAGATTCTCATCTTTTATATGAGCAGCAGCATGATTATAATCACATTAACAACATTACAGTAACTCCCACTTCTTCAGTACCTGTAATATGCTGGATACTTTACATAGATAATCTTTAGTCATCAGTGCAATCCAATCAGGTATTTTTTTACTATCACTGTTTTTCAGTTGGGGAAAACTGAGGCACAGAGAAGTTTAATCATTTGCTCAAGGTCCTTTCCTATAGCTGGAAAGTAGTAATAGAGCTAGGATTTTAATCCAGACCTATCAGATTCCACAGTCCATGAGATCATTGGATCAGAATGACCTGGAGCTCTTGCTATCAGAGCATCCTAGATTCTACTGGAGGTGCGTTAGCACCTCTGGGGATGGGGCCCAGGAGTGTGCATGTGAACTCACCACTTAGGTGATTCTTATGTTCTACCTAAGTGTACTCTATGGCCTTTCCACTCAGGATGTGGTCTGTGGCTCAAGACCAGCAGCATTAGCATCACTTGGGAGCTTGTTAGAAGTGCAAATCCTAAGACACACTATTCTAGCCTTATTGAATTAGAATATACATTCTAATAAGCTCTCTGGGTGATTCATATGCACATGAGTTTGGGAAGACCTGCTCCACAAAGTGGTTGTAAGGATTAGAGATACTAAATATGAAATGTCTAGCACATCATAGGTATTCAACAAATACTCTTTGTTATCATTTCCTTTTTTGATCAAATAGAAGGTGATGGTCTAGGAGGGCCTACAAGTATAGAACCAAGGTAAACAACTGTTTTGCCTCCCTTTCCTTTGGATCTATACGCAGTGCTGTTACCTTGTTTTCCAGTTTCTGAGTATATTCCACTCGTTTTCCTGTCCTAAAAGCATATAGTGTTCTAGAATTTTTGCTGTCCCACTTTTGCCAACACCTCACTTTGGAGTCAGAAAATATTTGACTCTTGGCTTGGATAATTATTAAGTCTGTGACCTTGGGAAAATTAATTAACCTTTTTAAGCCTCAATTTTATCATATGTGAAAAGAACATAATGATGATGAAAATAATACATTTTATCATACTAAAACCTAAGAGTTTAGTCCTATTTGCCCCTTCTTTGGGGGTATCAATTGAACAAGTAAGCAAAGAACATAGAGAAGAAAAGTATTAGACTCTGTATTTTTTTCTAAATTTCAAACACTGCAATCCTTTAAAATAATTTTATGAAATTATCTGTTCTGCTCTAATGACAAAAAACCTGCTTTTTTAAATTAAACAAATTAGAAACAGAATATAAATAATCTATAATCAAAATAATTTAGGTCTAAATTCACAAAATTTTAAAATTTTGCAGGATCTTTAAGAAATCCTGCAATCCAAGTTCTTTTATGGCAATAGAAACAACAATTAAATGACTTTTTAAATGACACCAAGGTATGTAATGGATGTAATTTTAAATGTTATACAGTTGTCCCTTGGTGTCCTTGGGGTTTGATTCCAGGACCCCCAAGGATACCAAAATCCACCGATGCAGATCCACGGTCCTTTATATAAAATAGCATGGTATTTGGATATAACGTACACATGTCTTCCTGCATACTTTAAATCATTCCTAGATTATGTATAATGTCTAATACAATATAAATGCTACATAAATACTTGTTATACTGTATTTTTAAATTTATATTATTTTTTATTATTTTCAAATATTTTTGCTTCTTGACTGGTTTAATCTGCGGGTGCGGATCTGGCAACAACTGGAGACAGCTTTGCTTGTCACACCTGGTGGTGTTGTTACTGGCACATAGTAGATAGAGGCCAGGGATGCTGCTAAACTTCCTATGATGCACAGGACAGCCCCACCATAACAACGAGTTATCCAGCCCAAAATGTCACAGTGCTGGTGTTGAGAAACTCTGCTCTAGATCGTTGTCAGTTACATGAGAACACCACAGTGGCCAAGTCTGCCTCCATCACCACTGATTTCCTAGTACATAAACAGACCTCAGGTGAATAAGTATTCAATAAATGTTGGTTGAATTATTTTTAGTTAATTGAATAAATGAATAAACAAATGCACAAAAAGGATATCAACCTTTCCTTTAGTACACTAACTGTTAAAACAGACAAGTCTGCTTTTAACTGTAAATATAAAATGGCCACCTTCACTTGGTGTTAGGGAATATCATACCAAGTTTATTACAGCACTATATTTTTCAAAGTTTGCTTGACAGAAGTAATAAGGGAGAACATCATCCTATATATGAAAAAAATTATCCTAAGATTAAACCAGATCACTGAGGTGCAAACCTGGACCATTATGTTGGCTTTTAAATCCTCCAACTGAGTTGATTATGTAAACTGTGAATGGGGATATTACTATCAACCTACATTATGGAAGGAAGGTAACATTATTGCAAGGAACAGCTCCATGAAGTAGGCATCTGCTGGAGGGGATGTTATTGAGGGTGTCTTTCACTACATAACATGGTCCTTATTAAGGATTTATGGGAGAAATTGCCCTCTGGCCTCTCTTTCTGATGTGCTTCTAACTTGTTTTCATCTTAGAAATATTATGAATTACAGAATTGTGTTTCAATTGTGGCATTGGTTACTAAAAAACTTAAATATAACTTTATGATTCATTTTAAACAAATGTATGGAGTATTGGGATAGCCTCATCCCACCCTTGGTTATCTTATTTTTTTTTTAATTTTATTTTCCCTTTACTCTGCTTTTCTTTAAGCTTTTTTTGACTTTCTTCCTTCCCTCTTTCCCTCCCCTTTCTCTCCCCTCTTCTTTCTTTCTCTCTCAATATACTTGGTAAATACTGGGATTTTTTTCCCCTTCAGAATGGATGTTTTGAAAAATATTAATAATTTATTTACTCCATAAGTATCTGAAGTGCTTATTTTATGACAACTGCAGCATTTTGAGAAAGAAATTTACAGCATGCCTTGAAAAGATAAAGCTTTATTAAAATGGTCATCACAAATAATGACAAACAGTATTTCCATGAGACTAAGGGCATGATACATTCATGGCTCTCTTTACTTGCTGTTTCTGGGCCCTGGTCCCAGAAGGCAGTCAAGGGATGCCTTTGGGATATTTGAGAAGAGAAAAAGTGAGAGGAGCAGTAGGTCTACAGCAATCAAATCATCTCACAAATAACGCAGCCGATTCACTGTCAACTCAGTGCAGTATCTTCCCATACCTCAGGTTGTCACACATTTTAACTCATTTCTAAGCTTTTGAGGTTTTGTTATATTCAATTGGTTTAGCTGTCCCAGGTTATCCTGTATGTGGATGGGCCCCATGGTAGGGTTTCAGGGTTCTCCTGACCTCAGTTTAAAAAGTCATTATTATTGCAAAATAATAATTTCTTTTACTCAGCCTGTTTTTTACAAAATTCAGGAGGGATTGGGGACTAACAAAGAATAAACAAACAAAAATCACTCAATGTAATCACCAAGAGGTAGTGACTACTATTATTCCAATAAACTCTTTCAGTATTTTTATCCTATGCATTTGGAAGGAGAAATAGATAGATAGGGAATGGGTTATGGTACATACTCCTTTGCAATTTTTGGTGTTCTCTTGTCTGTGATGTTATCAACTTTCCATGTCTTTGAACCTTGTTCTACATTGTCACTTTCAGTGGCCAGATGGTATTCTGTTATATAGATATATCATAGTTTAGTAGCCAATCCATTACAGTTGGACATTTGTTTCCATTATAAGTACTATTAAATTATGGCAAGTGTGTGTGTGTATGCTGTACACATGCTTTTAAACAGCTTGATTCTGTGATCTGAAGTCAAAACATTCAGTAACTTCAATTTAAAATAGAGACACAAATATGGAATTAGTTCCAATGCAGACTGATATATAGGAGGGTGATTTTATATTAATAATATACATTTATATTAACAGCAGTTAAACACTTCATCTTTATATTTAGTTGGGAAGATAATTTTAAGTTATTTAAGGCTGTTAAACAATGCATAGAGCCTAATTAATCTGTGTCTATAGCATACATCTATCTAGGCAGGGAAGATGCAGTAAAACTAAACTTTAATTGCAAACAATGCCAGTTTTGCATCTTACAGACCAAGAATCCAGATGGACATTTTTCTTTTTAAAGGGGAATGTAGGATAAAGATCTTACAGATTAAATTTCAGCAAGCAAATTGTTGATCAAAATTAATGTGTCATTTTCTGGGCATAACAACCCAATCTCCTTTCACATAAAAGTATTAGGAGGACTATTTTATTTTCACAAATAACTGAAAAAGAGGTAGAGATAAAAGAGATGGGGAGGGAAAGACAAATCCCTGTAGATTTCTCTGATTTACAGGTGGGACTCAAAAGTGCCCGCTGTGTGAAAAAGGCACCATTATGGGGAAACTCTCCTCAGGTTACCCAGTGAGAAACAACCAGAACTCCGAGTGAGCACACCCTTTCAGTATTGTCGTACGGCCGCAGCAAATTAAATTCATTCAGGTTGACTTCATGGTATGTGGCACTTAAAAAATTTTCTTTTTCTTATCTGGGCCTCTCCCCCACCCACCCCAAATGAACTGGTTACCTTGAAAGCAATGGGGAAAAAAACTGATTTAAGTGCAGTGTTAGTAAACAGCATAGCATGTTAAAATATAATAGAGGAACATTCCTGGTTTCTCTGCTGCCGTCCTGGTTCGGGGGTCAGTTTTCAGCTTTGTAAGGTTTATTGTGTACATTCTGGTATACAGAGTTGGTAAGAATATTGGGATGAAAAGCATTGTTTTGATGCCATAGAAAGATTGGATTTTGACTGACACATGGGTTAGTTTGAATGGGTTTTAGGACCAGGTGTTAAAAAAATTTCCCTTAAACATCCAGGAACTCAGGAAGGACCATTTCTACCCCATGCTGAGATTTGTAAGCAAAGGCTCTAGGAGGTGCCCCTTGTTGGGCTCTTTACTACCATTGATTTGCAGCGGGACAGTGAGGTCAACATGTGGGCTGTGCAGTTTGGAAACTGAGTCATTCCGTCTGCCCTCTGCTATACCTTTTCAACTTTAGTAGCCTTTTCCTGCAGTGTGGTGATTAGAACCGCATATCCTCACACGAGCGTGGGCTCAGTGGTGCCGGCTGTGGCACCAGAACAGCTCCCACTGTCCTGCCTCTCTGTCCCTATCAATACTCCCAAAGAGACCTGGTGGTCTTTTATGGCGTATGCTAATAAGAGTATCGAACAGATGTTCACTTTTTGGGGGGTGACACTAAAATGCATTGTGTAAACTGGGCATGCTGTGAGGGGACTTAGCTGTCACACTGATTTTTAAATTACCTTTCTGCATGCTATCCTCTTTATAGTAAGACTCAAGGTGTTTGGAAAGGATATCAAGCTATTCTGACTTTGCTGAACAGGAAAATTTATGTTAAATGCAAAACAAAAAAAAAAAAAAAAAAAACAATTTCTTCATCACATCTTTCTGACCTGGAGTTGACTCACGCTTTTCCTCAGCGAGTCTAAAATGCAGGGAAATCGCCCGAAGGACAGTGTTTGAAGACTGTGCTGTGTGCGTGTCTTTGTACCTTACTGTCTGTGTATATGTTATTTGTCCTGGGGCCTGGGGGCAGGACCCGGCCTTCCTCTGCCTCCTGGTTCCAGCTTCTCTCAGAAAGCAGGTACACAAAGCCTCCTTTAACTTGCCCGCAATGAGCGGTAAGATGAAACGTGCCCACTGATGAGTAACAGATCTGTCCCCTACGACGCCTCTCCTCAAAACATGGCATTTATTGACTCTGGGTGAAGCTTTTAGCATTTTCAGTCTGTGAGACGATTTGGCCAGTAGCCCTTCTGTTGATTGTCATATTCCCTAGCCAGAAATGTCAATTACAAGTTTTCTTTCTTCATCTGTTCATTAAGCCTTTTGTATATTTTCTCTCTGATTCTTAGGAATTAGCGATGACATGTGTCATTTTCATATTGTCGAATTTCTTTAAAAGAATAAGGACACAACCGTGAAGCAGTTCTTCATTCTGTAGGGTTTCAAATATTTGAGGATGTTGTTATTTCTTTTTAACTGAAAGCAAGTGAAAATGGGTAAATTGATAGGATTGTTTAGCTCATCTAACTCCTCCATATCTACTGAAATAAGAATGAGGGTGGTTATTTGTAAGTGAACTAAGTCCACAAGCTTATTTCTAAAAGGTTCATTAGAGGCAATAATTTTATCCTTTAACAACTTGTTAGAGGTAATAAAATGGGCTGATGTGGGTTTCCTATCTTCTGATCCATCTGGGAATGATGACTCTGTGGGGAATCTTTTTCCATCTGTTTGGGTGATGAGGAAAAAAGGAGTCAGGAGGGAAGCAGAAGCAAAGAGCCAGGAGCCCGGGCAGGAGACAGAGCGAGTGGTGACCGTGTGACTGGTTGTGGGTAAGCCATGTACGGGAGACGAGGCAGGGCCATCGTGCTGTTACGGTGAGAGCTGTGCTGCTGCTCATGGTGCCCGTTTGTTTTCCCTGTGCCCCTGCCCACTCTCCATCTAGCTCTGTGTCCTGGGAGGAGCCCTTTCCACACTGGGTCTATTTTGTGCTCCGGCTGATTTGCCCGTCTGTGGCTCTCCAGAGACTTGTATACCATATAGATTCCAGCCGTAACGTTGAGCTTTCAAACAGCTCTATTTCATTGAGAGGAGAGTGGAGCAGGTCTCACCAGAATCCTCCTGTGTGGTTTGGAGCCCGAGAGGGGCCTGAAATGGACTTGTTTTTGGAAACCTACATTGTTTACATTAGGGTAGTTTCAGAATTGTTCTCTCAATAAGACCCAATTTCAAAGGGAGAGCTACAGATCTTAAAACTGAACAGGCAACCTCTGTGGAAAGTGTATGGAGATTCCTGAAAGAACTGAAAGTAGACCTCTACCCTTCAATCCAACAAACCCACTACTAGGCATCTACTCAAAGGAAAAGAAGTCATTCTATCAAAAAGACACCTGCACTCGAATGTTTAGTGCAGCACAATTCACAATTGCAAACATGTGGAATCAACCCAAGTGCCCATCAATGCATGAGTGGATTAACAAAATATGGTATTTGTATACCATGGAGTACTACTCAGCCATAAAAAAGAATGAACTAATGCCTTTTGCAACAATTTGTATGGAACTGGAGACCATTATCCTAAGTAAAGTATCTCAAGAATGGAAAAACAAAACCACATGTACTTGCTAATAAATTGAAACTAACTGACATGTGTACCCATTGGAAATCAAGCAGGAGGGAGTGGGGAGGAGAGGCAAAAACCTACCGAATGGGTACAATGAACACCATTCAGGTAATGGGCACATTTACCAGCCATGATTCAAGCAGTACAAAAACATTTGTACCCCTTACTATTTTGAAATAAAAACTGAATAGGGATTGAATTAATGGAAATATCCTACTCTGCTGCCCTCACTGAATCCTCTGTGTGTGTCCGCATCTTTGTTAGGCGCTCCATAGCATTTTCTCATTCAGTCTCATAACCTCTTGAGATAAGGGCCATTATTACCTTCATTTTTTGGTTGAAGAAACCCAGGCTTAGAAAGTTTAAGTCTCTTGCCCAAGGTTGCGGAGCTGGGATAGGAAGTCAGTCCTGCTGGGCTCTACAACCTTGGGCATTCTTCCTATTGGTTATGCTTCCTATAACCATCCAAACCACCATCTCCCCTTCGATTTCCTGAAGCCCTGTCCTCCCACAATGCTCATCTGGCAAGACCCTAATGGTGGATTTGCCTTTCTGCTCCCAAAGACAGATAACTGATATTTGAAGGGTAAAAACAAAACCCAAGCTGTAAAACTGTGCAGATTAACACCAGTAAAATTCCTTGTCCCTGCCCTCAGCTGAGCCCTCTGCATCACCTATTCATCCTTTTGGAGGTCCTTGGTCAGCTTTCATTCTCACTCTGCACAAATAATTTCATACAAATATTTCCAAACATCACCACTCTCCTCCAGTCTCCTCTCTGCCTCTAATCTCAGCAGTGCTTCAAACTTCTTGGAAAAACTGAGGCCATCAGAAAATTTCATCCATCTTGTTTACAAGGTGATTTATAGCCACATCAGTCCTTGCCTTCTTGCCAGTTTCAGAGTATCAGCCCTCTGTCCTCCTTTTCAAGGTCAAACCTGTTACCTAGATCCTTTGAAACCCCTCCTCACCTCCTGTTTCCTCTGGGAACTTGTTCTGTTAATCAGACTTCCTCAACTACTCTGCCTTCATTCTCTCACTCTTTTTAGACATTTTCCCCTTAGTCTTAAAACAAACTCATATCTTACCCAATGTAAACCCAAAACCAAATAAAAAGACTTAAGTCCCCTCTAGCTACTGTCTAGTCTCTCTTCTCTGTTCACCCAAAGCCCTACAAGATTAGTCCACAATGCTTGTGTCCCATATTATCTCCCATTCTTTCTCCCATAATATTTGGCTTTTGTTTTTTTCCAAGGGACTAAATAGGATCCAACTGACCAAAAAAAACCCTTCTATTATTTGTGAAGAAATATAATGCAGGGAAATTGACTAGATGGAAGGCAAAGGAACTGAGAAACCAAAGAGAAGATGGTATCTCCGAGATAGCTGGAAGCCACTATCACACCTAGAATGGAAGGACAAAGTGGAGATGGTGTTATCAGACCCTGGGTTTAGGATCACCCATGAAGGCTAGGACCTTGGGTTGGCTGGCCTGCCCAGTGGGAACTGAAGTCACAGAAGGAATTCAGCCCAGGAATTAGAGACATGCCATCTAAGGTGGAGAGGAGAAGCAGAAATATTTGGCCTTTCTGTTCCCTTCATCCATGCTTCCCATCGGCTGAACTCAGCCCAGCTGGAAACCAGCTGACACTGGAGCCTAGGAAATGCACAGTGTGAGGGGAAAGGTAGGAACAAACCTGAGTACTAACAAACCTAGGACCAGCACATTATGCAAGGACATTGGTGACTTTGGAGGTGCCAGATCCAGTGGGGTTTTAGTTTTTCTATGATCTGATTTCTCTGAATTATAGTGTTGATTACTCCCTCCTTAGAACTCTCCTTTTCTTGGTTTCTGAGATACAGTGTCCTCATTCTGTCCTGTCTATTCCTTCTGCCTTCTTTAGAGACTTCTTTTCCTCCATATCCCCATACCTACCACTTAAATATTAGTTCTTCAGGATTCAGTTCTTCATCCTCAAGGTATTAACTCCCATGTAGATCCAGTAACTTTCAAATATGTTTCTGTAGCTCATACCCTTCTCTTGAAGGCCTGTGTTGACAACTCCATGCCTCTATAACCGCTTTAGAGTCAATGAGAACAAAACCAAACGCATCTTTCCCCAAAATTTCCATTTTATTCTTTTTTGTTTCCTATCTTGTTCCATGATGCCACTACTCATCTGTCAAGAATTGTAAACAATCTGAGATTTTATTCTAATTGTCAGCTAACAAATTTGCCTGCCACAGTTTCATGAATGCTGACACAAGTCTCCTGGGTCAGAGACAAAAAAAAAACGTTCTTACTTGTGGGGGAGCAAGCGCTGTGAGCTTTATGATGGTGTTGGTTCCCCTTGCTCCCAAGACCCACAGAGATACCATGGGGTGGTTCAGGTGCATGCTGCCCAGGTAGTATGTTTGCATCACTACAGAGAAACACTGAACTTAGGGACTCCCTAGCTTTTATAGTGAGCTGTAGGTAAATCTGCCCAACCTTTGTTCTAGAGGGAGACATTGTCTTTGCTATACTGGACAATCAAAAAAACTTTTTTTTTTTTTTTTCCTCTGGAGGGAGACTACGATAGCCTCAACAAAGGTAAGGCTCACCTTCTTATGAGGAAATTGCTATTTCATTTTCTATGACTTGCTTTCATTGGGACTCTTATCTCCCTTATCCTTTGGTTTCCTGTCCAGCTGAAGAGCTCTGCTCATCCTTCAAGACTCAACTGCCTTACTTGTCACCCATCAACCTCTCTGGTAACTTTTCCTTCCTCAATGACCCTAAGAAATTCCATAGGTTGTTTTGGTTTGGAGCTTCTCGTGTGAGAGTTGTTTACTGGTTTGCCTTCCTATCTAACTGTGAGCCTCTGGAGGGGCCCTGACATAGTTGTTGTGCTCACTGACAGCCCCGTGTCATCTAACAATCCCTGTACAGTTCAGATGGTGTTGCTTCTGCAGTATCTGTTCTGTTTCTTCTAAATGGTCGGTGGTGCCAATGGGGTTACCACATCTAGGATTCGGTCTGACATAGAAGTATTGAATTGTGGAAGTAACTGTTTATTTAATAAGATGGTTAAGAAAAAAATGGTAAAAGTAACCATTACTTTTTTTTTGAGTACCTACTATGTGCCCCTTTAGTAATGACAGGTGGAACGTTTGCTGCTTCCTTAGAGAAATCAGTCCTAATGTTTCACCTCATTTTGATTATTTCACTTTTATGTCAACAGTATTGAAGAATTTGTCCCTCTTTATTATAAAGATTTAAAAGAATGTGTTTGGAGTATCCTGTCTTTACTCAAGTTTGGATGACATTTCAGGAGAGTTTTGCAGCTGGCAAGCAGAGGAGAGCCTGGCAAGCTACAGAGATGCACACATTTCAGAATGGCATTCAGTCCTTCTTTTTATTCCTTCAGCAAATTCAAATTTGGTTAGGCTTCTTTCCATTTCTGCAAATTCTGGAAATTCCAAAATCATTTTGCTCTAACCTCACTGGAAAAACTGTGTAACTACTTTTATAATGAACTGATAACCAGTCAAATATTTTTTCATGCATTTCACATAAAAAGATAAATCCCACCCACTGGAGAATAAATGAAGGAAAAGCATAAAAACCACCCAAATCCCAACAACAGTGACTTTTAAGAAATTGCTTTAGGTTTTATAGAAATCTTTTATCAATTTGTTATTCATAAAATATATAACCTAGATTTTTATTGATACAGTCATTTGGATTGGATGAATTAGGTAGAGCATTCAGGTAAGGTTTTGTTTGATTCCTATTAAAATAGCTGATAAAAACTTATGTTTTAGTTTTAATCAAAAAATGAGGAAAAAATAGGTTTTATTATGCTTCATAATCTGAAGACATGAGACATTCGTCTTTTAAAATGTATTTTTTAAAAAAGATAGTGAAAAAATCCTACATGCGATTGAATTTTCTTTCAGTGCATGAATATTAAATTTTTCTTAATGAAATTTTGAGGACTGTCTCTTGGACTGAGTCTATGTGATATAGGTGACAATGAGTGTAAATTTAGGTTGCTCGGATGTTTTGATGTATTCAAGTATGACACAATTACTTCGGATGGATCTTTTTTTTCTGACAAATACATAGTGCTTGGATTACATTGAGTTTTTTTGTTTGTCTTCCCTGAATAAGGATAAATAAGCTATATACTTTTTACAACATCCTAGATGTTTTAACTTTTTGCTGCTACCAGTGTTTCTCACCCTAAATTGTCCTATAAACCAGTGTATTAAGTTTTTAAGACACGCTCCATGGGTGAATGAAAGAAAGAAGTGGCAGAGCAGGCACAGAAAGAGGGGCGGGCACAGGCACAGCTGGCTGAGGCAGCCAGTCATGACAACTTGGTTTTACTGAGTAGCGCCCAGAAATAATTGCTGTATGTTGTTTCTGGACTTTTGTTTGGATATTTAAAAGTAATTCTTCTAAGTTTTATCTTCCTTATTTTTAAAAGCCATATACTCTTTCACGACACATTTAATTAGTATAAAACAAAGCTGAAAAAAATTGTAGATCTTTGTTTCATTGAAAATAACCTTTAAAAGGAATATTTTCAACTTCAATTATGTTTCTATACCCTGGCAATTTCAGCTGACCCTGTCCTTAGAGACAAGTGTTCACAGCTTCAAGTTCCTTGTGGGTTGGTCTGATTTGGAGCCATGCTGAGATGCTATTTTAGCAATGCATAGTATTGATCAGCAGGGAGACTTACTTAAAAAAACTGTAATGGATAAAAACAAAGTATTATTATTTCTTAAAAAAGAAAAACAATTCAAAGACCCCTTTGCTAGTGGTAGTTTAATCCCAATCTATAAAAAAAATGATAGTACCTTATTTTCTGTGGTTTTATAATAGACTGTAGGTTTATTTCTTCTTTTATTTGTCCTTAAAATTTGCTGTCACATAAATCTGCTCATTGGGAGACTGTTAAATCCCCCTAGACATTTTACCTGCAGTTAAGGTAGTTACCGCTATACGTACAGTGCCTTGGGTCAGGACACGTAGGCAAAAGTGCTAGGACCTCCTCAAATGCAGCCAGGTGAGGGATTTAAAATGACACCTAGTCAGTTTTCATTTTGGTATAAAAATAGAATTTGTCATTAAGAAAATTTAAATATTTAATAATTTATTATAATTAGAAACTCAGAGATAACTATATAGATAAAGATCAAGAATCAAAGAAACACAAATATCAAGGTGCAAATCAGTAATCACTTTTAGTGTCAAACTGGGATCCTAGTCATAGATTTTTGCCAGATACTTGAAGTTTTCCTGCTACTATAATTTCTACTTCGTAGTTTTGCTGCTGGTTGTTTTTTTATGCTCCCGGTTGCTGGTATTGGCTAACTAGCTTCTTTTGTGGCTAAGAATTGCTATCTATAGCAAGTGCTTCTCCTTCTCTCTGGCTTTTTTCCCTCTCCCTAAAGCTAAACATACAGATGGTATGATTATCCTTCTATCCTATCTATCTACATTTAATTAGCGCGTTCTAGCTTCCTCTTCCTTCATCAATATTCAATTAATGTTGAATAACTTATTCATGTAGCTCTTAGAGTTTCTTTCTTTTTAAACATCCTTTCTGTTTACTGAATCTGCTGTACTTTTAAAAGGCGTATCTATGCATCCATCATCTACATGTATCCTACTTTGTTTCAAAAATAATTTAAGGTAGACTCTTAATGGAGTATGATATTGTTAATCTGTAAATTTTAAAATGGAAGTTGAATTTAAGTGAATAGTAGCTTCTTTATGACAAATTAACTATTTGCCTCAGACTTTCAAGCAAAATATGAAAAAACATATTTACTGTTTCAAAACTTGAAAATAACATCCTTATAAAAAATGACTTTATTAGTAAAAAACCTCACACTTCTTGTCTCAATAGGAAGATGAATAGGATCCAAACATAAACATAATGCTTTTGTTATGTAAATGAAAGATTGGCCTTTGATTTGAAGAGGTAAAAGTTATAAATTTTTAAAAAGGGTTTGAAATCAGTGGATTAGAGAATGAAGTGATTCAGGAGGGAAATTAACAGCAAAATGGTGATTATTGCAAAGGCAAGTGGCGTCTACAAAAGGAAACTCTGGTCAGTTCTCAGAAGGGGAAAGAATTTAGCCCAGAGCAGCAGGAGCAGCACAAAAATGGATGTGTCAGACAATTGCACCTGGCATATGGCAACGGAATAATGTTTAATGGCTTGACATGAAAGTAAGCAAATATGTCTGTCCTTGAAGAGAATATTGATTAAGTGAAGGTATTTAGTACTTATAATTTGAGCTGAATAGCTCTTTTCCTGTCTAATCATACCAGTACTGTTTAAAAACAAAAACTCATTAAAAGGATGAATATAGATTCTGATAGATTGAAAACTGCTACTGTGCTGGGAATTATAGCTACGTCTAACCAGTACTACTGGTTACAACACAGTGTACGTAATTATTTAGCAAACTCTATCTTTACCTCTAGGAGAATACATAATTTATTAATATGCATAATGTGCAATATTGTGAATTAGCATGCATAATATATGAAAACATGTATGGACTGTATTATCTAGGGCGTGAACCAAAAGGTTCTTTAGGAAACTGCATTTAAGTAATTCATATATGCTCAAGACAAAAGAACATTTGCTTGTAGATAACATATATTTATGCTTATCATCTAGCACCAAGCTAGTTTTTTTCCCATCTGACTTGGCTCCAACAGGGGGGATCTCACCTGCATGTCACAGCTTCTTGGCTTCTTTCATCTAGAGGCATCCCGTGGCTCTGTGTCTGGGGGAGAAGCCCAGTGGGGAAGATGAGGTTGCCTTGGCCAATGACTTTTCCTGTTGCCAGCTAATCCCTGGTTATTTGTGGATCCAAAAAAAAAAAAAAAGAGCAATTGGAGAAATGGAATCCTTCCAATTCCTGAGCCTGGTGCTATTCATCATTTCCTAAAACCATTTAATACTTAGCACCCAGAAAATTGTCCATTAAATTATGACAGAAAAGTAATTCCATACCCTCTCTTTCCAGCCACTTTAGCCCTGGAATTAGTCATTGGCATGGTAGAACATAAAATCAAATAGTCTAAGGCACATGAAAAAACAGCAACATTTGTGCGAAGATGACTCTCCTTGTCACTTCTCTAAATGGACATTTCTAAATGTGGTGATGAATCTGTACGGCAGACGACTCAAGTAAATGTAAAAATGAGAAAAATATCAGTATTTTTTTCTACTGCCACTTAATGTTGGTCAAAAATTATGTGAAAATTAATGGATCAAAAATCAAAATGTCTTGTCTTAGTGCATTTGGGGCTGTGACAAAACACCACAAATTGAGTGGCTTATAAACAACAGAAACTTATTTTTCACAGTTCTGGAGGCTGAAAGTCCAAGATTATGGTACCAGCATGATCAGATTCTGGTGAGGGCCTTCTTTGGGGCTGCAGACTGCTGACTGTTGTCCTCATGCGGCAGAAAGAGGGGTAACTAGCTCTCTGGGGGTCCTTTTGTAAGGAAACTAATCCCATTCATGAGGGCTCCACTCGCATAAACTAAATCACCTTCCAATGGCCCTGCATCCTATACCCTCCATTGGGATTAGGTTTGAACATGTGAATGTTGGGAAGGATACAAATGCTCAGACCGTACTATGCCTATAGACATAAGCTCTTCTTTGAGAGCCAATGACTCTTGACTGTTCTTCAGATTCAGTTTTCATTTTGAACCTTGAAGAAAAAGGGGGATTCTTATACCTTCCGAAGTTCTTGGTTCCCTTCATTTATGTGTCAATGTCAAATCTTTTTACTGCAGGCTGTTATGTCCACCATCCCAATGTGTTTATGTTTACTCTCATATCATGGGTTAAAGAAAAATTTAGGATAAATTTTTTAAAGTTATCTGGTCAGAACCTATCTTCTGAGAGCATGCTCACACGAATGGAGGAAAGTAACTTTTGCCTTTGGTTTTTTTTATACTAAAGGAAAGCTATTAATAGTAAGTCTGAAAAGGTCATTTTCTTCCCCATTTCCTGATAAAGGAAAATAATTGATTTTATTTAATAATCAGCAATTGGTAAATACATGAAAAATGGGTGAAACTATAGAAAAATCTAGAATAACATTAAAAGCAATAGGTTTTTGTTGCTCTGTAAGGACCTCCTGCTATGTATATTTCTAGGGAATGTGGGGAGGGCACATGTATAGGACGGGGGATGAGAAAGAATTGTTCTAAATTATAAATTCAAGATTTTCAAAAAACCCAATGAATAGAAAACAAAAATATGAATTGGGGTTGACTTGGATTTTACAAACCTTATCCTCAGATTTTTGCTGAATACTATGCCACCCTGGCTAGAGCATGTTATTCGAGCGCAGATGGCTGGGTCAGCTAAGAATGCTGCTTGTACAGTAGAACCAGGGGAGAAGCCCAAGGAAGGCTGTGCCAGTTCATGGACGTTAAAACAAGTTTGCATATAAAACAAGAAACCATAACTAATTAACACCAGGCAGGTGGTCTTGATGGAAATTTGAAATCCAAACCGGGTCAGCGGGGAATACAGACTTGGCAGACAAAACTGTAACTGAAATGATTCCCCAAGACCCGCCAAGTGAACCTTGAGCCAACTGCCCTTACGGAAAAGCTTCCTGTGCCAGTCATTTCTGGGAAAATTGAGCCAAGGACAAATGACTGTAGTTCTTAAAATGAGTATGATTACATTAAGATTTCAGGGCATTAAGATTTATAAGAGCCGAAGTGGGATCAGCATGGATGCTTTTCTGTGTGCACTTATTAATAGCAGCGTGGAGCAGGGGAGGGGTTGGCTGAGCTCTCAACAAGACAGAGGAGATGAAGGTTTGCTGGAACAAGTTGGAGTTGAGAAGAGGAAATATTTAGACCCCCATTGAGAGCCAGAGCAAAATCAGATACCAATAAGGATTGAACTGTCTGAGAAACAGCCAGAATAGCTGAAGTGTTGGGAGTGAAAAATAAATTTTACTGCCATATGATCATCAAGAGAATGAAGGCTGAGAGGGTGAGAAGAAATAGAGAAATGGAGAGAAGGGGGTTGGCTGAGGTGTGATTTCTATCACGGTGCCATGATGAGATGACTCAGCAATGTACATCTGTGTTCTTCGCTCTTCCTCCCCAGTGGGGCACATAAAATAGTGGGATGGCAGTCCTAGATGGGCCCTTAGAGATGATCTGGTTCACCACCCTCGTTTTATAGCTGAAGAAGCTGCAGCCTGGAGGGGAAGTGTCTCACCAAAGGCCACTGAGTGAATTCTTTAGCAGAGCCAGCTGGAAACCTGAGTCTCCAGTCTTTCCATTTGTTGCCCTTTTTCTCTCAAGTCAAGCTAATGCTGCTATTGCTCCTTACAAACTCATTCACCTTATTTGCATTTAAACTCAAAGGAAAACAGAGGTTCTGAAGAAAACTGGAGCTTGTATAGCAATCAAAACAATGGCTGGATAATTTCACATGGACAGATATGAATTTAAAATCCGTAGGTTCTAAGTAGTCAGCACTGCTCTGAACAGACCATCAGCTCATTGGAACTCAGCTCTCTTTCAGGAAGATTTCACTTTTTCAAATTATGAAAAAAAAAAATCAGTATGCTTATCATAGGAACTGGAAAATAAGAGGCTGTCTGAAATTAACACTTATAATCCTACTACTGAGAAATAACCACTGCTAATATTTTCATATTTCCCTTCCAGGTTTTTCTAAACATACTGTGTTTTATGAAAATTAAATCATAATATATATAATTTTTAAAAATCAACTTTTTGAGTTATAATTTTCATATAATAAAATGAACCCATTTCCAGGGACTACTTTGAGTTCTGACAAGTGCAGTTAAAATCCCCTCAGCTATTCCTGTCTCCAAGATTAACTTGCTTGTCTGGTCGCACACAGCTCCACCTGCCCCTGGAGCCCTCATTTCTTTCTGGTCTGTTAGTCTCCCTCCATCTTGGGTTCTGCCTGTGTCTGTCTGTCTCTCTATGTGATTCTCTTTCTTTGTTTCTAGTCCTCCAGGTTTCTCATAAAGTCCTCATGATGGGAAATCATTGACAGTCTCTTTTCCCCTCTTACTTATAATCCAGAATTCTCTCTGTGTGTGTTAGTGGAGGGGTGGAGGTGAGGGAAGAGGGAAAGGTAAGAGGCTTTATTACTCAGAATTAAAGATGTTGGGTGTTTCGCTTATCAAAAGATAGTTTTTCTCCTTAAGAGGAAGTCTTCCTCTCTATTATGCACACTGTGAAAATAATTTGAATCTTTTCAATATTTAGTCTTTCCAAGAACCTGGTATTTTTCACCATGGTTTGATTTCTTTTTTTTTTTTTTTCAGAAAATTCTCTTTTTACCCCTACATCACAGACTCACTGCTGCCCTCTTCTGAGTCACAATCCTCATCTTAATACCCTTATAAGTACCTGTCCAATAATAATAATACTAATACTGCAGCTGATGATATCTAGAATATAGTGCTTATGGCTTATTACATCATTTAATTTCTTTAGCAACCTTGTAAGATGGGCCTTGTTATTCTCAGTTGAGAACATTATTGCTGGTAATAATAATAGCTATAAGTATTTCTTCCTTATTTTGTTATCAATTTATTTGTGTGTATATGTATATTAAATATCTTTGTTTTCTTACTTCGCTTATCCCCTTATTAGCCAACACAAAATGTATTAGTAATAGTGAATTTCATATCACTATTTAAGTAATAGACTGTCAAAGGAGAAGCATAAACTTTACCCAAGAACTTTGAGTTCTCTTCTGGGGAAAAGGTTAGTGTGCTTTCAGTTATATGCAGGAGAAGTTGCATCATGGTAGGCAGAAGTATGACTTTGTTATTGTCTTTATTTGGAGATTGTTTGATTTAAGAAGAAATGTGTGGATACCAAGTTGACAAGGGGTGGACTATGATAGTCTTTTAATATGTCAACTTGGCTGGGCTATGGTCCCCAGTTATTTAGTCAAACCACAATCTGGGTGTTGCTATGAAGGTGTTTTGTAGATGTGATTAACATCCATAATCAGCTGACTTTCATAAGGGAGACTAGATAGTCTGGGTGGGCCTGATTTAATTAGTTGAAAGGCCATAAGAACAGAGCTGAGTCTTCCCTGGAAAAGAAATTCTTCCTGTGGCAGCATCTGGTCAAGACCTCCAGGCTGCCCTTCCTGGTGGCCTGTCCTGTGGATTTCAGACTTGCCTAGCCAGCCCCCATAATCATGGAAGCCAATTCTTTGCAATAAATCTCTTAATATGTATCTCCTACTGGTTCAGTTTCTCTGGTTGCACTCTGACTGGCACGGGGGGGGGAAGAAACTCACCCAAGGCAGACAGCCCGTAAGTGGCAGGGGTGGGGCCACCACTGTACCCTCTGTTCTCCCTTCTTCTTAGACTGTGACACATCTCCCCATTCAGCTGCTGCTCTCCTCCCTGATCTGCTGTCCTGGGTCCTGTGCCATGTCCTCCTTGACACTGACTCTTTGTTGAACCATGACATAGAGGAGAAACTTATTGTTTGCCACATGTTTCTATTAAATGCAGACACTTCCCAAACAGCTTAGGATGTGCCTTATGTTCTTCCCTTTAACAAATGACTAGTTATTGATTAGTTTATTAATGTTTGTAAATAATTCATTGCATCAAGATAAAGATATGAGATTTTCAGAATACTTAGCTTGAAATTAAAATTTCCTGTGACTATGGAATGTGATTTGTTTTAATTAATTTCATCAAAAATAACCATATGCATTTTTCTTCCCCATGTGGTGAGATTCTTATTAGATATGGTTCCTTAAGGCAGTATTCCTCAAAATCGTGAGACCGATGGGGACCCTAAGTTTTAAAAAATGGGAAATGTGAGAGGGCTCCTATCCTGAAAAGGCTTTCTTTAGAAAACTATTGGGGAAAGGGTTATCACTGAAGGCTGGGAGGCTGGGTACTTAAATGATTAAGGAATTGATTTCAACTTATCAGATGCAGTGGCCTCTCTATCAGAAAGTTTCATTTTTTACATCACATTTATGATGTTGAAATGAGATTCATTGATAAGATACCCAGCCACATACACACACTAAAACAACAACAATACAATGCTCTAACTAAAATGAAGCTGAAACTAAAGGAAAGCAATTTATAATAAAACAACATCTTTTTCTAAATTTAAATGTTTGGACACAGCTATGTGAGAGAACTTAATTAAGGAGTCAAATGTTTACCTAGTCCTAGGGTCTCTGTCAATGCCACGGCTACAACCGTAGGCTGGTGAGATGTGTTACACTGATGACTTGGCTAACAGGAGTGATACAATTAGTGATATGGTTTTCTGATAGTGAACAATTCTTGGTCGACTTGAGGACAAAAATTATAATCCTTCCTTGATTTGCAAGGTGGTTGCATTTCAGAAAAACATACTGCTGTATATTAAGATAGTGTAAAAGTACTTTCTGTTCAGTATAAAGTTAAGTTTTTGGCTCAGAAAATTAAAATGTTTTTGTAAGCCCCAGACAGCAGAGAATGTTTCCCACCCAGAACCCCTGAAACAATGCTTAGCATACAGTAGGCATTGAGTAAGTACTTGGATGAATGTGTGAAAGTTTTTCATCTCTGAAATTGGGTAGGATATTTGAAAGTTGTGCAGGATGAGGGACAATTGTCCATCACTAGACACTGCAGGAGGACAATTGTCCTGTGCTGGACACAGCAGGAGGACTAGCATTTGCTCACAGAAGCCAGTAGTGCTTCCAATTATTTTAAGAACCCAAAAGCCACCACCACAAATTTCCAAATTGCCTCTTTGGGTGATACTGTTTAGAACCACAGAATTAAGTAATAATATGGGAACTGTCTGTCCATTAGATGCCAGCGAAACCCCACTCACAGAAATGATGCCTTCGTCAGTGGATATGGGGCAGGCCTGTTTAAGGGACTATCTGCTTTAAAGTATGAGCGCGATGGTGTCGATGTAGCGCCCAACAAAAGGATTGCCACTCAAGGAAAGGTGTGTGGGGTGCAGGGCACAGTCCGTGCCAGCTCACCAGGACCTTTGTGTGAGTTAGAGAAAGGTGGCCACTCTGAGAAACCAGTTAGAATAAGGGCTCTGTCTGGCAGCACGTAAAGCTCATAGCTGGTCACGTAACTTAACAAGTGGATCACCGGCTAGATTACAGCCTCCTCTCCTGACCCCTTGGCCCAAGGGCCTCTTTACAGGGTTTCCAGATGAGACAGAAATCAAGTGCGAGGATCAAAAGACAAATTCCAGACTGACTAGATAGGTGAATGGCTCAGGATGGCATAGACAACTTTATATTTTTCTGGGAAAGTTAATCATAGCCTTTATAAGACAACTTGTGAGTAGGAAAGGGAGTAAGAAATTAATGAATAAAATTAAGTACACTCATGTGCCACAAACGTTTGGTCAACAGACGACCATATATATAACGGTGGTCCCATAAGATTATAATGGAGCTGAAAAATTGCTATCACCTGATGATGTCATTGCTGTCATAGTGGCATAACACATGACTCACGTGTTTGTGATGCTGGTGTAAACCTACTGTGCTGCCAGTCCTATAAGGTACAGCACATATAATTATGAATAATACTTGTTAATGATAATAAACAACTGTTACTGGCTTAAATATTTACCATACTATACTTTCTATTGTTGTTTTAGAGTGTACTCCTTTACTTATTTATATAAGTTAACTGTAAAACAACCTCAGGCAGGTCCTTTAGGAGGTATCCCAGAAGAAGGCATTGTTATCAGAGGAGATGACAGCTCCATGCATGTTATTGGCCCTGAAGACCTTCCAGTGGGACAAAATGTAGAGGTGGAAGGCAGTGATATGGATGATCCTCACCCTGTGTAGGCCTAGGCTAATGTGTGTGTTTGTGTCTTTGTTTTTAACAAAAATGTTTAAAAAGTAAAAACATAAATTTTAAAAATAGAAAAAGCTTATGGAATGCAGATATAAAGAAAGAAAATATTTTTTTACAGCTGTACAATGTTTTAAGCTAAGTGTCATTACAAAAGAGCCAAAAAGTTAAAAAATTAAAAGTTTATGAAGTAAAAAATTTACAGTAAGCTAAGGTTAATTTATTATTGAAGAAAGAAAAAAATTTATTTTTACAAATTTAGTGTAGCCTATGTGAACAGTGTTCATAAAGTCCACAGCAGGGTACAGTAACGTCCTAGGCCCTCACGTTCACTCACCACTCACTCACTGACTCACCCAGGGCAACTTCCAGTCCTGCAAGCCCCATTCATGATAAGTGTTCTATATAGGTGTAACATTTTTTATCTTTTATACCATGTTTTTACTGTACCTTTTCTATGTTTAGATAAGTTTAGATACACAGATATTTACCATTGTGCTACAGTTGCCTGCAGTATTCAGTACGGTAACATGCTATACAGGTGTATAGCCTAGGCCCAATAGCCCGTACCATATAGCCTTGGTGTGTAGTAGGCTCTACCATCTGGGTTTGTGCAAGTATACTCTACAGTGTTCACACAAGGACAAAATTGTCTAATGGCGCATTTCTCAGATTATATCCCTGCCATTAAGCAATGCATGACTGAAACAAACACCATGTGTACTCACTATTAAATTGGAACTAACTGATCAACACCCATATGCTCATATGGTAGTAAAACTCAATGGAAACCAAGTTGGTGGAAGGGGGAGAAGCAGAGGGGTAAATTTACACCTAACGGGTACAATGCATGCTACCTTGGCGATGGGGACGCTTATAACTTTGACTCAAACTGCTCAAAAGCAAAACATGTAATCAAAACGTTTGTACCCCCATAATATTCTGAAATAAAAAAGAGCCGGGGTGGGGGGTGTTAAGTTTAATGAATTCTACCAATGAGTTTAGGGAATTTCCTCCCTATATTTTGTGTAGTAAAGATGGGTGAGACTGGTGGCTTATTCTAGGTTCATTTTCTTGTAGAGATTTGGGACTTTAATAATCAGTACAGTTTGAGGTGATGAAGTCTTAGGGTATTTGTCAGAATCCTACTAGTTAAATACACATTTAATTGACGTAGACAGCGAAATCTATTTACTAGTTTTCTATGATAGTATATATTTTTGTGGGAATAGATATTCTTGTTGACTATCCAGGAAATCTGCCTCCCAGGATCAAAGGGCCTTCCTGGTGAGAATTAAACCGGAGAAGGTCTTGACAGATATTTCCTTAATGCTATAATAGGACCCATTGGCCTATCCTGCCTTATGCCAAAGCATGCACTTTTCTGCCACTAACTGCTCGTGGTCATAAGATTCTTTTTCAGCCTCCTTGGGCTAGTATAAAGAAACATTGACAGATTCTTATTCTTCATCTCTGGTTTGTTAAGGCTCCACGTGGACTTTTCATTCCCCTGTCAATCTGTTTCACTTTTCAATGACTTCCTTACAGGGACTAATTCTCCCTTCGTAGACAGGATACAGGGAGGCACCCCACACCCCAGGAGGCTTTCTCCTAAACAGAGGGGTGGGCTATGATAGCTAGGTAAGCTAAGTTATGCTGTGTAACAGTAACATCAAAAATGTTAATGGGTAACAGAAAAGAAGCGTTTTTCTCTTGTATACAGTGTCCCCTGCAGATCCAGACCAAGTCTTCAGGGTGGCAATGGTTTAGAATTCTGGGCTACTTCTGTCTTCTTGCATCTTCTGGCACTTCCATCTCGACATGTTCTTCCTTGATCACCAAGACACGGGAAGAGAGTTGTGGAATGTCCTTACTCAGCAATTTAATGCTTTGGCCCAGAAATGTGTGGTATCACTTCTGCTCACAACTTATTAGTTAGATTTGAGAGAATTATCCTTGGTGTCCAGGAGAGGAGAGCCAGGTACAAATGAGCACCAGCGATGAAGCAATGCATTATAACCTATATAGCATAGCAGGTATATTAGTTTGCTAAGGCTGTCATAATGAAATACCATAGATTGGGTGGGTTAAACAATAGAAACTTATTTTCTCATGGTTCTAGAGGCTGGAAGTCCAAGATCAAGGTATTGGCAGGTTTGATTTCTTCTAGTTCCTCTCTCCTTGGCTTTCAGATGGCCTCCTTCTCCCTGTGCCCTCACATGGCCTTTCCTTTGTGTGCATCTCTAGTGTCCTCTGTGTGTCCAAATTTCCTCCTCTTGAAAGACACCAGTAAGATTGGATTAAGGCCCACCCTCATAGCCTCATTTTAACTTAATTATCTTTTCAAAGGCCCTGTCTCCAAATATGGTCACATCCTGACATACTTGGGGTTAGAGCTTCAACACATGAATTTTGGCAGGGACATAATTCAGCCCCATAAAGGAAGGCTTTAAGATGGTTTCTGAAGGCAGTAAATTTCACTTGTTGTTGAGGTCCCTATAAATATTTCACACAAAACTCTGAGTTTTAGCTTTTCCCTAATTTTTGCTTTATCGTCTTTTCGCTAAGTTGCAGGCCACAGCTGACCTCTGAGTTTGTCCTCATTTGTCCAAGTAGTATAATGTGATTTTCTTACCTCCTTATTTAATGATAGTTGGCAGGAGCCAAACTATACTAAAGAATAACTGAGATGTAGGCTTTTGTCACAGCCCTAGGGACTGTGGGTGTGTTTTGGAAAAAGCTGAAGGTCGAAGAATATTGTCTCTCCTGTCTTCCCACTTCTCCTATCAGCAATATTTTCTAGTTTTCTTGGGCTTTTCTCCTTCAGTGTTCCAAAAGTGGACTCATCCCTCCCTCACAAAGATGTTTATGTGGAGTATATAAAATGTGACAAAATGAAACTGTACACAGTACGTGATGTGGAGAAAACTGTGTGGTTGGGGGGTTGGGCGTGGTGGGGAGGAGATGGGGGGAGGGCAGGAGGATGGCATGGTGAAGGGAGAGAAAAGGCAGAAGACAGATAGTATCAGTACTTTTCCCTCCCTCAGAGGGAAAGTTGCTGTCCCTCATACAGACAGGCCAACAGATACATAGCCCCTGAGCTCAGAAGCCATTGTCATCCCTGTCAGACAGAGCCACGTGGATAGCTGTGGCAGCTGTGGTGCAGCCCTAGAGACTCTGGGCCACTCCAGGACCCCTCCCTTGACTCCAAGTCTTGGACCCTCAGTTGCCTTCCTGTTTTTCCTACAAGAACCTTCTTCCCAAGGGCAGGATGTCAGTTTCCAAAAAGAAAGTGAAAGCTGAGGTCACCTGGAAAGCACAGCTTCTAGGCCACCCTGAAGGCAGGGAAACATCAGGCATGAAAGTGGTGGTTGTGGGCCTTCTCTCTGTTCTTTGGCCACATGATTGTGCAGAATGAGAAGGAAAGCACAGCCCCTACTTTGGAAAGCACAGCCCCAAAGCTAGGGAGGAATCCATGACAGCCCTCCCAATCTCTACCTCAGTAGGCATCACTTTCTTGGGCTTGAAGCACCTGCAGAGGCCAGGTCAGTAGCCACAGGATAAAGAGGAGCTGGTGATGAAAAAGGTAAACCAGGAGTTGTGCTCAAAGACTACCAAGGGTAGAAGCAGCATTAAATTGCACAGTAGGACCAGGACCAGACCAGATGCCCAGTGGCTGTCTTTCCCTGGTCTTATACGTTGTCTGTGAGGCTCAGGCAGGACCAACAAGTCAAAGAAGTTAAAAATCAAGAAACAGGGTACAAGAACAAAGTAACTACCCAAGCACTGGTGTCTCCAATACTGGAAGTCCTGCCTAAGTTTCTAGTCTGCTGGTCTGACCTATAAATTTTGGATTTGCTAGCCCCTACAATCATGTGAGCCAATTCTTTAAAATTGGTTCTGTGTCTTTGCAGAACGCTGACTGATATGATGAGCTCTTGAAGGATGGCTGCTAGTTGGGGGCTGAAATCTGACTCTCCTGTCCGCACCTGAGTCTTCTTTACAAATCAGGCACATCTGTGCTTTCTGTTCCCCGGGCCTTTGACCCTGAGTTGCTGTTGATAGCAGTAGAATTCCAGCCTGCTACCAGTGGGGGCAGTCAGGGGAAAAGGACCACACAGACCTCCTCATGGTGGGCAGGTGGAGGTCTCTGCCAGGCACTGGCCACTCACAATGTGGGGGCCACATAGCTGCCCTGCAGGATGGCCCTGAACAAGGTGATGATGGTGATGGCACTAAAGTACAGGCCTCCAGGTGTTCTTGCATAAGGATAGCTGTGAGCACCTACTTACAACATTAGGAAGGCCACCTGGCTCTTAGAGTCCCCAGGAACTAGGGTATCTGCTTGAGCAGGAAGAAGTTGAGGGCAAGAGAAGAGCAGAATGGTACATAGGGTCAGGATATATGAGGATCGTGCGAGGAGTACCTACTCCAGGCAGAGCACCAGGGAAGCAGCCAAGGCCTTGGGCATACCTGCTAAGCTGAGAGCACGGTCTGCAATACATTTTGGAGCTGGTCCAGGTAGTTCGTGAAGAACTTGGTGGAGATCATGAAGAAATTCCAGGAAAGCACGATCCTCAGGCCCAGCAAGGAGATGAGCCAGGTAGACTTATATCTCTCCTGTAGCTGGTGACTGTCATGGCAGTGGCATTTCTGGGTCTGTCTGTTGTCAGTTTCCTCAGGCACCAGGACCAGGATTAGAAAGGCACCGGACAGTCCATGGAAGAAGATCTGGTTCTGGCTTAGGCATGTGGAATTGGGCTTCCCTCTGTGGAATCCTGTTTGGAGTAGAGGTATTTCCAGTTAGGAAAGAAACTGCCAAGGTACTCTGCACCATTCTACTTACAGAAATTTTAGGTGAGGCTACCTGCTTCTAACTGTCAACTCCACTAACTCAAGTTTCACCAGAATGGCTTCCTTCCTCTAAGCCCTGAATTCATTTCAAGTCTTTGAGAGACACATTTTAAAGTGCAAAAACACCATCAACCCTTAGATTTTTATAAGTTCTCACCTCAGTTATTAGTTGCTGTCTAATCCGCAGTTATTTGTTAACACTCAATTAAAAGCAAGAATGAGTTTTCACCCCCACCCCAACACCATCATCATCACAGTATTGCTGGGTGGGGATCCAGCAACTGCAGGGGATGTAGTTCCTGTCCTTGGGAGACACACAAGGTATTGTTAATTTGGAGGTGCAAAGGCACAAATGTTTTGTAATGTGGCTGAGTGAAGAAAATAGGGCAGTTAATTTTGTTCTTCTGAGGCTGTTTCACACACCAAGTCTCCAAAACCACTAACAAAGTAATTAATGATGTCCGTTTGGCCAATCAACCAACACAACAGGAAAATCAAGTCTTTATTCTTTCTTCCACAAAATAGCTAGAGAAATATTGAACTATGATTTTGGATATATGGCCACATAGGTCAATTGTTTAGTATAATTTTCTTGTTACCCATAGAACATCTAAGGGTCATGGTAAAATATAAGAAATAATTACAACTTATATTTATTTTTTAACTTTAGAGAGCTGAAACATTATTACCTTTGGATAGTAGGCAGCAAGTACATTATCTCATAAGAAACATCCTGAACAAAGTCAATTCGTTGGAATCCAAAAATATAAGGATTGTTTTTTGACATTTATACTTTGCAATAAATTACTCACTTTTAAATGTCTACATACCTCTTTTTGTTTAAGTCTTCATTTTTTTTAGAGCAGCTTTAAGTTCACTGCAAATAATGAACCTATATTAAAAGAAGGTACAGAGATTTCTCATATACCCTCTATCCCCACACATGCGCAAACTCCCTGATTATTAACAGCCCCACCAGGAGGGTTTATTACAATCGATGAATCTGCACTGACAACCATAATTACCCGAAGGCCATAGTTTACATTAGGGTTCACTCTTGGTAGTGTGCATTTTATGGGTTTGGACAAATGTGTAATGACATGTATCCACCATTGTATCCACCACCTCTGTATCATACAGAGTATTTTCACTGCCTTAAAAATCCTCCATACTCTGCCTATTCAACTCTCCCTCTATCTTCAATCCCTGGCCATCACTGATCTTTTTATTGTCTCCATAGTTTTCCTTTTCCAGAATGTCATATAGTTAGAATCATGTGGTATGTAGCCTCTTCAGACTGGCTTATTTGTAATACCACTTAGTAATATGTATTTAAGATTTCTCCATGTCTTTTCATGGTATGATAGCTCATTTCTTTTGCATACTGAATAATACTCTGTTGTCTACATGTACCGTAGTTTGTTTATCCATTCACTTACTGAAGGACATCTTGATTGCTTCCAAGTTTGGGTAATTATGACTAAAGCTGCCATCAACACCCATGTGCAGGTTTTTGTGTAGACATTAGTTTTCAGCTCCTTTGGGTAAATATCAAGTAGTGCGACTCCTGGGTCTTATGATAAGGGGGGTTGCTTTTCTAAGAAACTGCTAAACTGCCTTCCAAAGTGGCTGTACAATTTTACATCCCAAACAACAAAGAATAAGAGTTCCTGTTACTCCACATCTTCACCCACATTTGGTGTTGTCAGTATTCCAGATTTTGGCCATTCTAATAGATATGTAGTGGTATCTCGTTGTTTTAATTTGCATTTCTCCCTGATATGTGATATGGTATATCTTTTTATATGCTTATTTGCCATCTATTTATATTCGTTGGTGGTATGACTTTTAAGGTCTTTACAGTAGTCCTACGATTACATGCAAGGGTGTCGGAGAGTGGACTGGAATGATGTCGGACACACCAGTTCTTAATATTATAATCACGTACTCTGCCAAACATTTGACACAAAAGCTTTTGCAAATGAAAGTCACTACTTTTCCCCGCTGTCTTTTCTAATAGAATTCTGTTTATTAAGCATATAAGAGTCACCTATGTCAGCAGTGCTACTTAGAACATCCACTATGCCATCATCTCCTGATAATAACATAGTGCAAAATCATTTTAGTTGATTATTTTGTCATCCTAATCTAATGAGACATCAGCAGTCATAATCAGAACTGATGTAGGTAAATAGAAAGAGGGACTGCATAACAGTGCCTAGAACCATGTCTAGGCAAGAAACAGGAACCAAAGCCTCTAGTTGGGTTGTTGCTTCCTGGTAAAGCTCCAGCATTATGCACTCCAGCAAGGAGGCCAGTGGAGGAGGCCAAATGCACAGGTCCCCGGGGCATGTAGGAGCCGCAGAGGTGGTGGCAGGATAGACCCTTCTGGCCTCCTGGGGGCTGGTGCCCCTGGTCTCTAGGAACCGCCCCTTTGTTTTGTGTTAAAGAAACACTTCATCAGCCTGGTGATCAGTCATGGTGGGTCAAAAATAAAAGCTATCCAAAGTACAACAAGTACCAATATACAGATAATAAAAGGACATCCAGAATCATTAGCGAAAATATTTGGCACCAAGGCGATGCAAACAAAAGCAAAAGCAGTGATAGATAATTTTGTTAAGAAACAAGAAGAAAATTATTATTCAGAATGCAAACTTGACTTACCTCCAATTGAGAAAAACTTTTACAAAGAGTCAACAATAACAAGCTCAGTGACACAAGTGCAAGTAGACAACTGGAAAAAGGAAAATTTTAATATAATGTGTGATGACTTGAAAGATGGTGAAAAACATCCAATCCCTAATCCTACCTGCACATTTGCTTATGCCTTTCGGTGTTACCCTGAAATTTTAGAAAACATTAAAAAGGCAGGTTTTCAAAAGCCAACACCTATTCAGTCACAATCATGGCCTATTTTACAAGGAATACACCTTACAGGAGTAGCCCAAACAGGAACAGGAAAGACATTGTCCTATTTAATGCCTGGATTTCTTTATCTAGACAGTCAACCAAAAGTTAGAGGAAAAAGGAACAGACCTGGTATGCTAGTTCTAACGCCCACTTGTGAATTAACTATTCAAGTGGAATCTGAAGGTTCTAAATATTCATATAAAGGGCTTAGGAGTGTTTCTGTATACGGTGATGGAGATAGAGACTGACAAATAGAAGATCTTAGAAAAGGTGTAGATGTAATCATTGCAACATCTGGAAGGTTGAATGATCTGCAAATGAATAACTTTGTCAACTTGAAAAGCATAACCTACTTGGTTTTAGATGAAGCAGATAAGATGATAGACATGGGATCTGAACCCCAGATTATGAAGATTTTGTTAGATGTGTGCCCAGATAGGCAGACTATTAAGACAAGCGCAACTTGGCCATATGCTGTTAGGCAACTTGTGCAATCTTATTTGAAAGCACCGATGATTGTCTGTTGAAACATTGGATCTTGTAGCTGTGAGCACAGTAGAGCAAAGTGTGATTGTACGACAGAGGAAGAAAAACGAAGTCATATCCAAACTTTTCTAGAGCATTTGTCACCCAATGACAAAGTCATTGTCTTTGTTTGCCGAAAGGCCACTGCAGATAATTTATCAAGTGACCTGATTCTCCGATGTGTATCAGTGGAATCGTTGCATGGCAGTAGAGAACAGAGAGATCAAGAGAAAGCATTAGAGGATTTTAAAACAGGAAAAGTGAGAATATTAATTACTATGGACTTAGCATCTTGGGGTCTGGATGTTCACGGTATTACTCACATATGTAATGATGACTTTCCATGAAATATTAAAGAGTATGTTCCCCGAATAGGGTGGACTAGAAGTGCAGGGAGGACTGGAATTGCAATAATGAATATCACAAGAAATGACTGAAGAATTGTAACTGAATTGATTGATATTCTAGAAAAAGCAAATCAGAATGTCTTGAAGGAGCTTAAGGGACTGTCGGAGAGATATAAAGTGCATCAGTTGAAAAAACAAATGGAAAGAAAAATGGGAAGACCTCAAGGAAAGCCCAAGAAGTTTTACTATTAATGTCTCATTGAAAAGTGCTGGAGAATTCAAATTTTTTTAGAAATATATACTAGATACGGAAGTACTAGAACATACTGGCAGTATGAAGAGACTGGCCTGATTCTTAAAATAATAGTGCTTAAAAATGTAGAATTCAATATTTTGTGCTTCAATAAAATCAAAAGTATTTAAATGTGAGTTAAATTTTTTCCTGGATATTTGTTAGGGAATGTAATATGTAGAGGTTTTCTTTTACTTAAAACTTTTCTTATTTAAAAAAGAAAAAAAATTTAATTGTCTCCTGTAATATTGCTATACTAAGGTCAGTCTTTAAAGAGTTTAATGCTTGTTCAGATGTCATAGCAGTGAAAAAGATACCATTAACAAAAGAAATGTTAATTTATATGATAAAATATCTTTGGCGCATTTTTTAATTGGGTTGTTTTCTTATTGTTGAGTTTTAAGAGTTTTTCTTATCAACATACTTTTAATGAGCAGGAACAGTTTGCTACCAGCAAATAGGAGATCCAACTTACACCTTTACTCCCTACATTTGTATTGTGAGTTTTGCAAATATTATAATATTTGATCCTTCAAGAGAGACAAAGTAAATAGTCAAAGTAAATATGACTAATTATCTTAGAACTATTTTTTTCCTTTGCTTAGTGTACCTTAGGATGCTATAGCTAGTATTTTTGTTTTATATAATAATGTGTGATGCTTCATAACATCAGAAAGAACACATAGTTTGATTTTTTTACCCAATGCTACCCTTCCTAAAGGTGTTTTATTGATTATTTTAATTTGAAACTGGGCAAAGTGGAGTAATGATAATTGACTTTTATCGATCACCAATTTCATAGCAGGCATTTCACTCATATTTCAGAAAAATCTTAACCATGGCCAACAAGGTAAGAGTTGTTAAACACATATCATAGAGATTAAGAATCTCATTCAAGGATCCAGACTAGCATCAGAACCCAAGATTTAAACACACGTTTGTCTTACTCAAAATCCTGTGCTTTTCCCACTCTCTTTGCTGTTCTTGGAACTACAACATTTAAAGCAAATAAAGAAATGAGATCAAAAACCCAGGAGGCCAGTTGAACTTCCCTATTGATTGTGAATGGGAAAACAATAGAAAAAAAGATCTTTCTTCTCAAGTGTGTCTTTGGGGACTGTGAAATATTTTTTCCCAATAAGCCCTGATGGCCAGAATGATCGTCTCTCTTTGTTTCATAGGCTCTATTGCAGGCTCCTCAATGCTTTTTTTTCTTTTAATTTTGGCTCCTGCTAAGGAGGTTTTTTGCACATTTTTTTTCTCTAATGGTTCCACCCACCATGGAATTTTAATCTTACAGATACACTGTATCTGTTTATGTACTGGGTGTATATATATGCTTTATACATAAAACAATTTTTTTCTTATCATCCAAGGACCAATTTTTGCCACCTTGATCGCCCCTGTTGGGAAGGCATGTTCTAGGGCTATTTGGATGAAAGAAAGCTTGTCGAGGAGTTGATCTGAAATCATCAGCCCAATGCCTTTCTTCTGCATGCTTGAGGTGCCGGCAAAGCACTGAGACCGTACACCTGCACTGGTGCACCGACCAACCTGTGGGCAGAATGCGCACCTCTCTCATAGTTAGCAAAACAGCAGGGGTTTGCCATGGTCTAGGATGTGACAAACTCAAGAAGGGTTTGCAAGATTTCTTCTTCTGAAATTGATTAGCTTCATGCCTCAGAATATGGTAGCCTCTGGTCTTTTAAAGAATTGGGCAATTTATGTAAGAGCAATGCTAATGAATAGTCTCAGCCATTCTGGGCTTCATTAATGTGGGCCTGTTTTTTTTTTTCTTCCCTCTCATGGTTTGAGTCCGGAGGAGCTCTCATTATATTTAACTAGTTTGGGCAGCAATTTCAATATTAACTTCTCAACATGAAATGGTCCCATTGCCCAAGCTGTGGACAGTTGATGCCTAAAGCGATGGTAAATTCTAAAAACATTTTCATCAAATTGCTTGTAAACGTTTCCCTGAAGGAGCTGATCCAGGAGCAAGCTGCTTCCCCTTACTCTATTGTGTAGCCTTGGCTGTACCTGTTTCCCTGCGCACCACGAGCTCTGCAGAAAGGTCACCGTACACATCTTTTCCTGTGCTCTTCAGCTCCATCCACCTGGGTCATTTTGTCCACACACATCTTAGTGTGCTTGAAACTGCCTTTGCAAACGTGTAAGAATGGGCTCTTATTATTAAAACAGATATTACTCTCTCATGTCAGTATTCTCCTTTCCATCCCTCTCACAGTAAAAGCACAGTTTCTACAGGCATTTGGGCTCCTAAAGGAAGCAGCCCAGTTAGCGTGGTGGGTACAGCTCTCCCTGCTGAGGTCTGTGCAGGGAACAGCACAGTGTCCATACTGTCCCTGTTTGCTGTGATGTGTAGGGGACAGCTATTGAATGCATGGATCTGGTTCAAATTCCTGGTGTACCACTTCGTGTGAGACCTTAGAAATTACTTAACTTTTCTCTACCTTGGTTTCTTTATCTAAAAATGGAAAAGTAATAGTAGTTACCTCCCATGACTGCTGTGAGGACTCAATGAGTTAACAAACATTAAGCATTTTAACTATTGTCTGGTACCTATTTAAATAATAAATAGTGGCTGCTAGGATACTTCTCCTGCTAATGATGTTCTCATCAAGCATTGCGAGCTCCTCTTCATCCCTATACACAGAGCGGGAGGTGTGTTTTGAGCATTTCTCTCTCCTTTAACTGTGGCTGTGGTTTTAGGATCCCAGATCCTAGTTGTCTGAGTTAGGTAGACAAACAATAACCCAGATGCATAGTAAACTCTTGCTGCAATTTCATTGCATCATTACATGGAGCTTTGGTATCAGATGTAGCCCAAAGAGTTTTGAAATTAGATTGGAAGCTTCATCGTGTTTTTTTCTCATTCATCGAACTTTACCATGTAGCACTTAGCACAATGTGGATAGAAGACTGAGGAAGGTCGTTCCCCTCTTCATGGCGCTTATGACAAGAAGAAGGAATAATGCATGGATACAAATCACTTTAAGAATGACAATAACAGGATGGCAGCCTGAAGGACCGTGCCTGGCATGGAGCCCTTGACACGTTGAGGCAGTGTCAGTGCTGTTGGCTTTCTGTTTGCAACCAAAAATAAGACCAGAAACTTCTGTGTCGTGGTGTATCAGGGTACCCCAAATATTTTCTCAGTCCTTTTAAACCCATTGGATATTTAAAGTAGGGTAAAGTTTTAAGATGAATTAGAGTGCTACAAGATTCTTACTTCCAGGCACGAAATTCTTCCCCTGTAGCATTCCTCTTTGTGTCCACTGTAGGATAGATTTCCCATTACATTAACGAAGCTTCAGCTCTGTGGGATTTTCCCAGCTCTGTTTTCTCCAGTTCAATGGAAGCCACATAACTATCATGACTCAATATAGCCTATAATTATGTTAGATCCACTAATGATCAATAACTATGACTAAATGGATCCCTTCAAAATGAAAGTGTTTATCCCAGCACTTCACTGATTGCCATAAAACCCAGCCACCATCCAGCCTGTGCTTTCCTTCTCTGTGCCAACAGATGTCCATATTTTTTATGTGTCATTCCCAAGTATCAAAAGGAAGACAGTGTCTTTGATCCCTGCCATATTATTTGTACTATATACCAAGCTTGCATATTTTTGATAAGAATAAATTTCAAATAATTATTTCGATTTACTTCATATCTTGTCTTTTACGCTGAGGCATGACCACTGCATTTCTCTCTGACACTGGGGCTGGTATTGCTCCACTTCAACTGTTTTGCTCATGACTCGGTCCTGAGAGTCACACAAGCTGTTCTGGCAGGAGCAAGGATCGAGCGTGTGGGACAGGCCCAGAGAGCTGTGTGCTCACCACCCGGCAGAGGACAACTCTGCCAGTGAGAGGTCAAGCCCTGTTTCGTGGTGAGGCATGAACATCAGCAGCTGGAATTTTTGCTCCGAAGCCAACTAGGAAGGAGGCAAGGCATGTTAAGACAGGTGTTTTGTTTGTTTGGTTGCTTGTTTTATTTTTTTGTTTTTTAAACATGCTTGGAATGTAGAAATGCAGCATCCTGGACAAACAAGACAGAAGTAAACATATACCGGTAAGTCAGAGTCCCGACTTGCCGGCTGGAGCCCTGTGCCAACAGCACATATTGTCCTCCAGCTCACACATCACTAGTGCATCAGCTCGGACTTTGGAGTCTGCACGGAGAGCTAAAAGATGCCTTGAGTCCACAGGGGCATGTTCCTCATCCCTAGCCTCCCAGCAGGTCTCCTTCTGGCCATGACTTTTATCAGCTGGTTTACTGTCGTATCGTCAACACCGACAACCATAACGAACACCTGATGTAGTAGCTGTTCCCTAAGAGTTTAAGTGAAGGATGCCAGTACCTGTGTTCTCATCTCGTTTGTCATGACCAAACCCTGCCCTCATACTCTGATCCAACATTGGGTTTCCTGGCTTCTTTTCCTTGCTTTGTTTTGAACTGTTCTTTTTCTTTTTCTTTTTTTATTCACCTCTTCTCTGGAGTTTATATCCCAGTTACTTAAGGAAATGGATAACCAGTGTAAAACCTCTTGATGAAAGACATTTATCTATGACTTTCAAGTAGAGAACATCCTGAATTCTTACTGCATGACCTTTTCAGAACATGTGCTGTGGGTCCCTGGTAGTGGGTCCACCTTGGTAGTCTACAGTCTCTGTTCAACGGGCTGAAAAGGGCCTGACCAGGATTTGTATTCAGAGATCAAATTAAAGGAAGAGTCCCTATCTTTTCTCACTTCCCACCCTACCTACCTCTCTCCACAGCAGCAGGACACTCTCTGAGGATAGTTTTCAATCACTTAGTTGAAGAACAAATAAAAGCCCTTCAAGGAATCACTGTAAAACCATTGGTTTGACTTTTGCTCCCTCATGCCATCTTTAAGGCTAACAAAGAATAAAGCATCCAACGCTTCTCTTTCAGTCCCCTGGGCTGACAGAGGAAGCTGATTAATGTGCCCTTTGGTGCCGGTAACTAGCATCTGGAGAGTTAGCCAGTGCGGCAGGGGAGAAGCTGAGTTTCATGCTTCGACCTGGCAATTGCACCCCTAATTGGGCACACAGTTCACTTCCATGGCATTTAAACACTTTAAAGAACCAGTACTTAAGAGGGAAGGCTACTGTGTGTTTTCCTGAGGGTGTAGTCAGGGAGCAAAGAATTCAGGGGCTTTTTAAACATAATCAGGCATTTAATTGCACATGTAGACTTAGCCGATGGTTTTGTACAGGCACGTGATTGTGATTCACTTGAAAGCACTCCATTGATGATAGTCTCTATTCTCCTTCTCTACCAAACAAATTAGGAAGGAAAATATTTGAAACATTTAATTCTTAAGGCCTATTTCCTTAGTTTCTTTTTAGTTCTTGCTTGCCTTCAAGTTTCTAGAGAGTTAAAACAACCACCACCACAGGGAATTCCACATCTGACTCTTATAAAGTACTTAAAACAGAATATACATAACTGTGGGTAGTTTGCAATTAGAGCGTAAGTATAGTACAAATGTGGTGTCTCTCATCTACCAACATTCCCCCTTCTTCCTCTCTGCCCAAATTCTCAGATTGAGAAATTGAGGCATTGACGTCAAAACTTTTACCTAAGTCACCAAACACCAGAGGCAGGTCGAGAATGTCAACTGCCCTTGGCACGTGCTCTTTCTAGCATCATGCCAAGAGTCCAGGGCAACGTGTTTAGCTCCATTCTTCTATGACATGTTTAAGACATGAAACCATGTATAACCTCTGAAACTTGAGTTACACAGAAATGTGGATTTGGATATTTTGGTCCAATTTTTTTTCCTACCCATCTCTATGATAGCAACACTAAAAAATTTCAGATGAAGATTTTGGAAATGGACTAATTCATTTTCTTAATCCTGTCTGCCTTCCTATTTTGAGTAATTTGTAGATATTAGTATTCTTGGAATATCTGCATTCAGTCCAAGGATGTCTGCCATATGTTTAAATTTATGTACTCATTTGCCAAAAGCTACCTGAGCCCTGTTTGCATGGTGTTTGCATAGCTACACCTAAACCACTTGCTACTGCCTCTC